>JAABNY020000063.1:3751154-3766263 GCA_015164015.2 Brevimyrus niger | reverse complement strand
TGTGTGTGTGTGTGTGTGTGTGTGTGTGTGTGTGTGTGTGTGTGTGTGTGTGTGGCTGTTTGCGATAACCTTTAGGTCAGCTGTTCAAACCCAGATACGATGACTGTTCAGCCAGTCAGTCATCTAATTAGTAATCTCATTACGGAGATGCAGGGAAAACACACATACACAATGGCCCTTTCTGGATAAGATTGGCCACCCCTGGTTTAGAAGATTAGATGTTTTGCTGACTCTGTGTCACCAGGTCCCTGTCTCTCCCCACTTCCCCGTCCTCCAGGTTCTCTTCAGACAGTATGACCTCGATAAGTCAGGCACCATGAGCTCCTACGAGATGCGTTTGGCCGTGGAGTCGGCAGGTACAGTCTGAACCAACTTGCTCAGCCTCTAGGCACCAACTGCATCCCATCTCCACGGGCAACTAACTAACTGGTTCAAAGCTGGTTTTGCAAGCTTGAGTTTCAGTAGTATTTCACATATAATGCACCTTGTCCAGGGGTTGGACAATGAAACCGAAACACTGGCCAAACTAGTGATTGAGGTTTCAGACCTATATATGTGCAGAGTGGTGGCCAGTCACTGATTGCACATTGCATCTGCATTGTAAGAGCAGAGTGTGAATATTGCAGTCCATGCAACGTAATGGGAGACATTTCAGAGTTCCAAAGAGGTCAAACTATTGGTGTGCTTCTCTCTAGTACATCTGTAACCAGGACAACAAGTCTTTGTGATGTATCATGAGCCATGGTATCTGGGGCAATGTCAGCATAACACCACAACAGATGGCTTGCATCCAACATGAGTAACTGTACACGCAAAAGGAAGCTGTCTGAAAGGGATGTCTGAGCATTAACCCAGATTCCAAAAAATATAAAACCACAGTTGCCTAACTCACTGCGGAATGAAATCCACACCTTGACTCTCCTATTTCCATCAAATACGTTCATTTGATCTGTACCCAGACTGCAGCACAGAGATCGATCAGTGATAGTTTGGGCTGAAATATAATGGCATTTCCTAGGCCCACTACATGTTTTAGTTGGCTCGTCAATGCCAGGGACCACCCACATCCCCCACAGCCTGCACCATCACCAGATCTAAACATTATTGAGCCAATTTGGAGCGCTTTGGAAGAGCGAGTCAGGAAACATTTTCCTCCACCAGCATCACATAGTAACCTGGCCACTGTTCTGCATGAGGAATGGCTCAAAGTCCCTCTGCCCGCTGTACAGGACCATTGCATTGTCCTTGTATCTGCCTTTCCCAAGAGGATTTGATGCTGTATTGGCTGTAAAAGGAGACCCTACACCATACTAATGAATTACTGTGGTCCGAAACCACGTGTTTTAGTTTCACTGTCTGGCTTCTGTATTTAAAGAACATTACACACAAAGACAGAAGAAAAAACTTGATTATCTAGTTCTCATAGTGCTTATATTCTACAGGCTTCAAGCTCAACAACAAGTTGAATGAGATCCTGGTGGCCCGATATGCTGAAAACGCGGCCATCGACTTTGATAACTTCATCTGCTGCCTTGTCAAGCTAGAAGCTATGTTCAGTGCGTAACTCTTTTGAAATGTTCAGAATGCTTTGTTGTATCTTTGAGATTTATTACTGCACTTTCCTAAAAGTCCAAAGTTGTAAAATTTGTCTTTTTTCTTAGGGACTTTTCAAGAACTTAACAAAGATGAGACTGGAGTGGTTGAAATGAACATCACAGAGGTAAAATACTGTACTTTCCGACTCAAATGGCTGTGATTTTCATATTAATTCCTACCACAGTGATTCCTTGTAGAATTCTCTTCACCTTATTGACCCAAACACTTCTCCCCCTTCCTTTTTGCAGTGGTTATATTTGACCATGTGTGGCTGAGGAAGAAATCATTCCAGCAAAGGGTCCAATGGATTTCACCTTAGATCTACTGAAGTCCCACCTTCTCTATCATGACTCAACTAACAGCTTTGACCTTTAGTGTCCCTAACCCAGAGTTTGGCAGTCTTATCCGCAAAGGGTTGGTGTGTATGCAGGTTTTCGCTGCAACTTACTAATTAGAGGACTGATTGGCTGAAGAGTCTTCACACCTGGGTTTGAACAGCTGACCTACAGGTTATCCCAAAAACCTGCATACACAACAATCCTTTACAGATAAGATTGCCTGCCCCAGAAACACTGTGCTAGTTATTGAAAAGGACAGCTCACAAGTTCATGCCAGTACTAGTGCCATTTTAAACTATTTTATTTGATTAGGGACTTAACATACACTGTGACCTTCTGGATATTATTTTTTAAGACTTGCTGCATAAAAGAATTTAACCATGTAGTTAATTAAACAACTAACTCATTCCAGAACAATTTGTCCATTGTTGCTGTGCAAAGAAAATATCTACTACCTGATTTATGAAAATTACTCTTAACTAAAAATTGCTTGCTGTAAAAGTACTTACCTGCACTGGTAAGCCTATACCAAATAACAGGTTGAAATAAAACTCTTAAACTGCAGTGATGTTTAAAGAAAAAATATTTAAGGGAACTCCAGCACCCATTATTAATATTACAAGACCAAAACCTACGCGTTACTCAGTGACCCCACAAAGTCATAAAGTGGTAAATTTTCTATAAAATAAATTGCTTAGGGGGGTTAAAAAGGGTTCATGCATTGAAAGTTAAGATCTGGATATTGTAAATTGTATTACAATCATCTCTCTCCGATTTGATCACTTGCTGTTCATTCTCAGGACTGGCATCCATGTTTACTATGTAGCCTTAATTTAAAGAAAGCAAATGTGAGGCAGCCCTGCTCAATTTCTTCATGCACACCAGACCACAACCTGCTGTTTCTGTCTATGGTGATCGCTCCCTAATTTCAGGGGCACAACAGGGATTACCTCAATGACTACCGATTGTCAGGAATGCCACACTATTACTTGACTAACAGAAATGTGACAATGTATATACAGAGCACATAAAATACATTTATGTCTTGCTTGAATGGACTTTAGTATGTTTTAGGATTCAAAAGCACGTTTTGTTTATGGGCACATTGCTTAGATGTGCCGTATCTGTGAAGCACTGTTTCATAGTATTATTACAATAAAATGCCATTAACATCAGCTTTCATTTCTTTAATCGTGGATTTTCATGTCGATTTTGAGTTTTTAACTACATGCGCATAACGCTTATACATAGTTAATAATGCACTAATTCATGAAATTTTGATAAAATACAACAATCTTCCCACAGTGAGTATCGAAGGCATATTTTTAAATGAACAGAATAGTTTCCAGTCCGATAACGGTTCAGAGCCGTAACACCCACAGCGTCGTCAACTCTCTACTCTTTAGACTTGGCATCTCTATTGTCCAGCAGTCCCAGTAGAACAGCGTCAGATTCTAGCAGAGTTGTGTCCGTGTTAGACCCCAGAAACCGAGATGTGAGCTCCAGGTCGACCAACCGTAGGCGCACCCTGGCACCCCTCTGGTACTTGTCCCCATCTGCTTCCGGCCGTTGGCACACACAGTGGAATTTGCCTCCAAAATCGATGTACAGGTCGTCTTGAACGATGTGAAAAATCTTGCCCACGACAACTTTGTCCTTGGCTGGTCCCATTTGAATCAAAGGAGAGTGTCTCAGCAAGTATGCGAATGATTTAACATCTTTGACACCAGGCGACGACCGGAGTCCACTTGTCGCTAGATCTTGCTTCTGCATATCGGAATGCAACTCGTATGCGGCCGCAAATCCACTCTTTGTTTTTCCTGCAGAGCCAGTAGCATTTTCCGTTTCCGACTGATCTCCAGAGCTGCTGCTGTTGTTGTTGCTGCTGCTTTGGGTACTTAATCCGTTCCGTCCCAATGTCTTTCCCCTTCTTAAGAATACAATATGCATGTCCTTTCTCGCTAAACGCACAGCGTTCATGATGGCAGCCATTTTAATTACGTCACGTACCCTCAACGGATTGTGGGAAATACAGTTGTTGGTGACGTCATGCGATATAGATTCGAACTTTATTTCCGGAAAGACACCGGATGTTGTGTGTGAGCAACATGGATGTGTTTGTGACGGATGTGTTTCACCGTTCACATTGTTTAAGTCTCTCTTTTGGGGCTACCATTTGGGATTTGATTAATGTTTTCTCCAGAGAAAACGTAAGTACTCCTCGTATGTTTCTCTTTGGAATGTAGAAGGAGGTAGTTAGTTTAATTGAAACAACAAGCTTACGTGTCTCGTAGCTAAACGTTGCTATGCCTTTTGTAACGCAATTGAGGCTTCTCCTATTGAAGAGTCGCAGCAATTTTTGTTTTAAATTCGCGCCCCAAAATATTCCCAATGCTTGATTTAATAAACTACGTACAAGTCAATTGAATAGCTTTTTTACTGTAATGAGTTCACATGAGAACCTACTGTTATGTGGCGATTGTTATGTAGAGACCTTAGGCTTATAAAGTACTTCTAAATGCATTTACTATAAGTAGCAGTTATTGAAAGTGAATTTTCGTCTTCAGGGAATCCCGTCTACCGAGTTTTATGTCAAGGGCAATGGCCGGATCTGTGACGCGAAAGATGGATTACAAGCCGGAGGGTTTTACAGACTGGAGCCTCGGCTGTGCGGCGGCAAAGGAGGTGGGTCCTAAGCCATGAACTGCACATGTCTATTTGAAAAAAAGAGGCCCTAGTATCTACTTGTCTTAAAAGCAATATCTTGCCCGGGACCCGTAGGGCAAACAATTAATAGACTATTAATGATTTTAATGTATAACGGAATGTCTTGGCACCTTAAGCGTAATGCAGTCTAGCCAAAAAAATCTGTATCCTGTTTGTTGGATTAAACTTGTGTGTGTGTGTGTGTGTGTGTGTGCAGTGCATGAGGCAAACGTGCCCTGAGTACAGCAGTAACATTAATGCTTTTAATAGGCTTTGGGTCCATGCTCAGGGCTCTTGGAGCGCAGATCGAGAAGACGACCAACCGTGAGGCATGTCGAGACTTGAGCGGCCGGCGTCTCCGTGATGTCAACCACGAAAAAGAGTGAGCCACAAGTTTTAGCTTGTGTGAGTCCTAGAAGGAAACACATCATGCCCTTTGCACATGTGCTGGGGCACCATTGGGTGAGCTGAGGAATATCATGCGTGCCTGTGTGTGTTGGTAGAATGGCCGAGTGGCTGAAGAAGCAGGCAGACCGCGAGGCGGAGAAGGAGCAGAGGCGGATGGAACGACTACAGCGCAAGCTGGCCGAGCCCAAACACCGCTTCACTGACCCCAACTACGAGCAGCAGTGCCATGACCTGGCAGAACGCCTGGAAGACTCTGTCCTGAAAGGCAGGGACTGCGGCCTGTGCATAGTGCAGTGCAAGATGCTCACAGGAGTTTGACTTGCGTAGAGATGGGCATATCGAAAAATGACTGGTTTATAGAGGGAAATCAAGTTGTACAAGTGGAGAATACAGGACTAAGACATCTGATTGGTTGGTCCTACCTCCTCTACAACCTGATTTTTTTCCCCTCTCTCTGAACCAGACATTTTTCATTCTGGTCTCAGAACATTTGTAAGTGAAACTCACATGAACATGTAGGATGCTATTAGCAACCATGGCCCCTAGGTTCAGAGAGATAATCCAACACACCACTAGTCTGTTGAGTATTACAGTATGTCACTCTGCACATGGCAGAAAACCGTGAGGTCTTATTCTTGGGTGGCATGTGCTTACTCTTAATTTAGTATAAAGTTTCATTCTTGAGTTAGTAATTTTTTTTGATTCAACATTGCAGGTAAACCTGTGCGCTAATGTCATGTATATGAATCTGATAAAGGTATGCAGGCTTCATCCAGTGGGACTGTCAGAGCAGATGAGGGACCCAGCAGGAAGAGACTCGCCACAAGTCAAGACCAGATACCCAAGAAGAGAAAATGCTTTTGGTAATGGCTAAGACTACCATCTGAAACGGCAGTAGAATGCCAGAGTTGAAGTCTAGACATTTGACACCTCAGAAATTTATCATGCATATGAACAGGTGCATTTCTAGACCTGCTTTGTAGCTGAAAGGTCATCAGATGTAAAATCTCTATATATTAGAAACTTCTGTTCATTGTATGGAAAGACATGGAACTTTAAAAAAAAATTCTTAATCAAATCTGTGAAGTACACTTTTTTTTTCCCCCCTTTCCCCAGGTCTGGAGTAGGTGATTTGGATGAGATGGTGAGCTCTGATGACAGTGACTCCAGTGAGGAAGACTCTTCTCCTTCCACTTCGCCTGGCACTACTTTGAGAGGAGTGAGTTGCCCTAAAATGAGTACTGTGGAGCAGAGCCAGGAGGACAGTTCCAGCTCAGGGCAGGAGTCCCCACAGCGCACCCCACCTGAAACACACGAGGAGGAACCAGGCTCTCCTCTCCAGGCTGAGCTGCCTGAGACAGACGAAGATCCCGTCATTCCTACTGTAGCGTCAACAAAGGAGCCAGAGGACGCGGCTGTGGGGACCGCGGAGGACGCGGCTGTGGGGACCGCGGAGGACGCGGCTGTGGGGACCGCGGAGGGTGTGGCGGCGGCCGCCCCAGAGAGCACAATCTCACCACCACCCCAGAATGGAAGCCCTGAGCTTGCTGTGAGTGTCTAATGGCTGCTGAAGACATGCAATGGTTGCTTAAAGCATTTTATACTTAAATTTACCAGGGATCCACATATCACACCCAAGGACGCTCTCATCATATACAGCGATACGTGTGCAAATGGTCACAACAGCGTAGATGGGTACTCCTGTGTATTTTCTCTGCTGTGACATGAACTTAAAATGCATACCGTAAAATAAGTACAAATTAACTGCTACAAGAAATTGTCACATGTATCGCTTTGAATATGGTGAATACGTGCCAGTTATATTGAATCCCTGAGGACAAAATCAAACGGCTGC
Organism: Brevimyrus niger; assembly: GCA_015164015.2. Classification (NCBI taxonomy): domain Eukaryota; kingdom Metazoa; phylum Chordata; class Actinopteri; order Osteoglossiformes; family Mormyridae; genus Brevimyrus; species Brevimyrus niger. Next base: position 3,759,360 of record JAABNY020000063.1, on the reverse strand, counting down.
TTGATTATCAGTGTGAATGTTTGATATCCGGGCTGCTAACTCAAGACTGGAGAACCAGGGAAGGAGACTTGGAAATGCACAGTTGGTCAGATTATGGTGCAGTTGCTGGAAGTGCCTGATTTAGCCTAGGAGGAAACAGAGGGCCAGCTTATACTCGCCACTGCTCAGACCAGGCACTTTCTAGTTCCTAATATTCCTCCATATTTTAACTGTAATAACTGCAGACTAGCGGAAGTAAAAATGCCAAGATAAACATCCATGCACTTCCTTGTCTGCGCAGGTGGTCGGAGCTGTCAATCTCCTGGCTTTCGGCAGCGCAGCGGAGCTGGAAGCGCTGGGAATGGAGCAGCTGAAGGCCGAGCTCACAGCGCTTGGGGTGAAATGTGGAGGGACCCTCCAGGAGAGGGCAGCCAGGCTGTTCTCTATCAGGGGCGTCCCCAGAGACCAGATTAGCCCCACCCTCTTGGCTAAGCCCAGTAAGGGCAAGAAAAAATAAGCCTGCAGCACACTGGGCCCCTTACAGTGTATGGCTTGTACATTTTTTTTTTTACATGAAATAAAGCCTGAATACAGAATTGATATGAAAGTTGACAGTTGTGTCCCCTGACCACTTTCTGATGTTTGGAGGGTTTTTTGTATCATACTGTATATTTATACTGTGTATTCCATTTCTCAGTATTTTACATGCATCCCAACTGCGAATTACCAATAAAGAACGATGATCAGTGTTACCCTTTTATTTTATTTGAAAAAGCAATATTTCATGTGATATGGAGAACGTTTCTGAATATATTTAAAAGTTTTAATTGCAGTCTCGATGCTATACGAATTTGAGCGCAATGGCGAGCACTTTGGAATACTCTCCGTCCATCCTGCGCAGGTGTGACGGCAGCGGCACCTTGATCCGTGTGCCGGTTGGGTTTCCGTTTTCCTCAATCAGAACAACGTTGTTGGAATCGAACCGTGGCGTCATTCGCTCTCCTGGCATTTTGTGTCCCACTACAAGCGCTTTCTTCTTCTGTCCTTTGATGGCGAGCAGCACCTTGGTTCCCACTTTGCCGACGCCGGATTTATTATAGACATGAATGACTCGCGGCGCGCGGTGATACGGGGTGTTTCCCAGCGAGCTGTTGTCCACGACGCGCACCCGGGTCATTTTGTAGATGGCAGATGCAGCTGCAGATACGCTAAAGAGAAAATGACAAACGTAGTTTTAGGCATGGTCACAAACAAAACAGTTTTAAGTAACACGTTAGTGTAGTTTCAATGTCTTAATTATATGCATATGCAATCACTTGGGTTATTCCACTTTGAATGGAATATCACATTACGACACTTAAGTTCTGTTACATCTACAGGACGACACAAACGCGAAGTATAAAAATAGTAATGCTACCTAAAGGCCTTGCGGGGCATCATTCTTAATGACTCGGAGACGCCGAGTCCGAGTCTTGTTAACAGAGCCATTCGGGTTTCGAGTGAATAGGAAACCTGTAATACAAAAATACATGATTGTAATCTACTGGAAGGTGGATTCGCTAGTTAGTATCACACACTTCTCTATCGCTCCATAATATACAAATGATCCTTTGTGCCATGATATGGTTCAAATATTATTTAAACTATAAAATGCGGGATGTTATTTAGAAACTCACGTTAGACTTTTTTTTTTCTTAGATGAATCGGCAGTATAGTCCTTCTTACGGGCGCTCCATGTCAATGACCTTTATACGTCATAGAAACGAGACTAGATGTGTTTTTTTAATAAAAAAATAATACTTATAATAATCAAGGTAACAATATTTATTCGTTATAAGAAACACACGTATAAAATTTTACGAATAAATATTTAAAGTAAAATTGTATGTCTTGATGGCGTCATCAGGAAGCGCCCAACGACCCACGTGATTAGTTAGATAACTCTCCTACGGTCTGATATTGCATTTTATTTATCTGGATTCCAAAATATGATTCAACATATATGATTTTTTTATAACGTGTAATGAGCACGAACCATGATCCAAATTACAAAAACTACGTAACTGCAAACAAATGTCAATTTGTTACAACGAATAAAGTCAAAATAAAAGTCCCTTAACGGCAGCTTCTTGTATCACGATAATGATGGATACAATTTTGAATATCTATTTTTCAATATATTTAAGAGTGTGTATTAAAATAAAACGCAAGCATTTTTTCAATAAAATATAAATTAAGACTCAAAAAGTTAAATATGGAGCACTTTATTTTTTACAATTTATTATTTACACTTCCTATATATTTTTTTGTTTGGAAAAAGAATCCATCATTAAATCTCTGAAACCAAATACACAATACATACTGACACATCTTTATGGGGACTTTCCATTAATTTCTGTGGACATAAGCCTAATCCCAACAATGACATCCTTAACCCATAACCGGCCCTAATCTTATCCATAAGAATCCAGACAAAATACAAAACTTCTGACATTGTATTTTTTTTTATATAAAACTGAGGTTATCCTTGTGGTCACAAAAAAATGTCCGAACAAAGTTCATATTTACAGGTTTTTACCTCAATGTGGATTGTGGGGAAAAACACACACACACACACACACACACACACACACACACACACACACACACACACACACACACACACACAGAGAGAGAGAGAGAGAGAGAGAGAGAGAGGTGACCTACGCCTTTTTCTTATAGGACGTCCCTCTTCAAACTCCACCTGATAGCTTGTGCGCTAGAAATTTAGACAGCCCTGTCGGTGTGCGTATGTCAGCTAGTTTATGGGAATGAAAGTGTTCCTTTTCCCGTGGTAATGCAGAAGAAAAAAAATGTTTCTGTAAAAAATACAGACATAGTGACGGATCGACAAAGATTATTCATATTACTGGATAATTTACCCAAACGCCTGTAGATACGGGGAAAGGACTCCCAAAGGTTCCCACTCTTTACAGGTAAGGTTTGTGCTTTAAACCTGTTTGGTAGCTTATTTGATGCGAAATGAATCAAGCAAGTGTAAGACAGCATTGTTGTCGCAACGCGTCCCGGGCGGATAAAACTAAACACCGGTTATTTTCCCCCAGCGATTTACGTCATTTTAAAAACTAGACGAACACTGCTAGTTTACACAAGCGGAGCGGAGGATCACTTCGCGACTTTAAATTGTCGGCTAACCAAACAATTCACCCCGATAAGCAACTAGATGATCCAACTAACCATGGGTGTAAGTAATCGGTAGACTCACAGTAAGTAATACTGAGATCTCTCTGTGATACAATTAAATACAATGTAGCTGCTGTTTATTCTGGACTTAACCGGGCTCCGTCCAGAACGCACTACGTGGTTGGATAATGTTGGCCTCTTTAATGTTAATTTGTGTCCAATGTTGTACGGATATTTGGTCAGCTTTCCTAGTTCACTCTGTTTGCGTTATTTTGAGCCCTTTCAATACGTGTCGTGGTACAGTCTCTTGCATATAGGCAAGTGGAATTCAACATCACACAGGACAGCCGTCTGTGTCCATCGCTAATATGCAAGCCATTGAGGCTCTTATGTTGTTTAATCCAGTATTTACAGTTTCAGTAGATTACTGGTAACTTTTTCTAATGCGTGTATATTTCTGAAGTACACGGTAGATTTACGGTGGTTGAGCAGAACGTGATTTCAGATCACTGATGTTCCTGATTTTTAAATACTAGACTTTATCATCCGGCTGTTTTCTTGGAAGGGGTTATACGGCGTATTTTGTTTCAGGGCAAAGCACAGCTGGCAATGAGCAGCTTTCGACACCCACGTCTTTCTTATTTCGGACTGCATTCCCCGTAGACACCTTGTTCGCTTCGACAGAAATAACACGCCTGGCAATACAATGGTGATAAACTGCAGTGTGACATTTCTGACTGCATTTGACCGGCAAATAGGCCTAAATGCAAGACAACAGTAGAGGAGGCTGGCCGGAGATCTGAGCCGCATTTGTTCATTTTTACACTGGTTTAAAAACTTTTACTTGAATCGGTACAGTGCTATATGAAGAGAAAGGAGCGGGTACCGTTTACTATGTGACAGAGGTCTTAGATAATCCACAATGGCCAGATTAGTGTTAATCCTCTTGTTTTAACTTGAGCATTACGAGCAGGTTAAGGCTTGAATGACGTTGTATTTTCAGGTTGATTAAATGGCCAAAATAGCATTATCTTATGTTTATGGAAAATATGGCGTGTATGGATTTTCTTTGCAGAATGTCCTAAACGCTAAAAAAATGTACACATTATAGGCTACTGCCCTTTTAAGCATGTATGTGTCGGCCATATGATTTGTATAGTTGTAGTCATTTTAAAGCAACATTAAATAGCATACATTTATTTCTAATGTTTTCTAGCTATATGTGTTTTCCAAAAATATCAGCACATCTGATTGCGCATTAGGAGAGTCACAACTCGTAAAGTAGGCCTACACGTGACACTCTGAATGCTTAAACTAAGGAAAAAGGCGACACCTTACCTTAATTGCCGATATCGCGTGTTTATTCAAGTTTATATAGAACATAAACCGATCGCATACCGGGCAGCTTCTGTCGCATCATAGCGGCTGTGGTGCAGGCAGATGTGCTGGCTGCTGATCGATTAATCTGAAAGTTTTTTTTTCGCATTTTCTCGCTTTTCTGAGTATAAGCCGCCAGCTTGTTGCTTGTCATCGTTCGGTAATCACAGATGCTGCGTGGAAAAATACACGGGCTGGCGGCCGGGTTGGGCGGGGTCCCTGCTGGCTACAAGTCCTCTCTCAGTAAAGGGTGTTTTAAGGGTTTAATACCTTTATTGACGCATTATGACTAAGCACGCAGCGTGATGTGTGTGCTGCAGCTAATTAGGGAACTACTCTATCCCCTAGGTGTGCAGATAGCGGGTATTGTAGATCGCTAGTTTTACCGCAATGGTTGAAATCTCATGAATATTTGATTTGCCAAAACTGACTCTTCCTGCATCAAAATCCCGTTTGCCCGCTGCTCCGCGGTTCACGTGAGTATTTGTGCACTTAAGTTTTTAAAGGCTTTCCGTGTCGTGCTGCCAGTGGTTTTACACTTCTGGGAATATTTCTTTGCGACATGGTTTGTTTTATTCTTGCCGTGTATTGGCATGCTCCGTGTTAACATTTCTCGTGAGGGATATCTTTTCACTTTGCTTACAAACAGCAAAAGACACATTTAAGCATAAGCAAGGTAATGCATCCCTATAATGGTAAGAAAAGGAACGTGTCCTATTGGCAGGTGTCTACTGTATGTGTTGCACATTCTTTGTTCTTGCCTGATTCCTTCAGTTTGGTATTTGGACCAGTGTGGTGGTTTTGTGCATGTACACTGTGGGTTAGTGCCTTTGTAGATCTGCTGCCCTGGCAGGTTCTGCTGCTATTGGAGCCCTTCTGGGTTCTTAGCACCATGATATATTGTGGCGTTCCTTTTCCCTTGGGAGACCCTGCCTACCTAGAATCACTTGCTCAAAACAGTTTCGGAAACCGAAGTCTAATTAGGAGATGTAATCCATCTGTTCAGCCATGCATTCGATGTCCAAAACTCTCAATGCCAGCTAATGGTCACGGCAGTGTGGGGTCTGTTCTGGGAAGTTCGGTACGTGAGATAGGATACATTTTGGATGAGGGCACTGAGTCATCAGACATTGCTTTCAGGTGACCTGTAATTAGTCATCAAATGACCAAGAAGTATCCCACATGTAGTGAGGGTTACCCCCTGAGTCATCACCCCCTTGATAGAATGGCTCTGGAAAGCACCATCATTTTCTTTTGCATGTTGATCATGGGGTAAACCTGTCATTAGCATTTGCAAGCTGTACATCATCTCCTGTTAGTGTCGGCATGTTTCTGCTAGTGACAGTTACTGTTCGTTGCTTTGGCGTGTTAAATTAGGGTCTTACAAATAGCAGTTACCTTAAAAACTACTTAAACCCCCTTTTACGTCTGGGAACATCCCAGCGTGTCTCTTTTTTTTATTCACTGTGCTTCCTGAAAAATTGATACCCTGTTGACCAAAACAATCTTATCAGGTTAATTCCATCAGTCTGTCAGCCGGAACGGACTGTCAGTCTTTATTAGCATCCTAAATGACACCGGTTTCAGGTGAACAGTCTTTATATGAATAAGCTGTTATGATCTTTAAAATCTCTGTGAAAAGCAGGCTGATCTGAAAAAACTTTGGTTTCCAGTAACAGCGTCTTCATTTCTTGTTCATCTTTTCAAAATTCATGGCAATCATGGGGCTGTTTTTTCTATTTCTATAATTCTATGATATTAAGAAAATACATAATGATATAGTTAATATCCCATGTGTTTAAGTTTCTCCTGTTTCCGAGCCACGAATCTTCTTAATTGTTACCACAGACCAAAATTGTTCATATGTTTAATGGGGAAAAAAACAGATGTGTGTTAAAATGCCATTTAGGTGTTTGGAATAATAATCAAAGCGGGAATGACAAGCTGAGTAACATTTTGAATCTGGTGGTTGGAGAATTCAGTGGGGGTTCCTTTAAGGAAAGTTTGAAGTGTGGTGTCACTTTTGGCATCTGTGTGTTTTGGGAGTGAACCTTGATTAAATAATTAGAAAGGTGGAAGGGGAAGCGCTGGTTGTTAAACCCTGCAAACTTGTCTGTGTAGATATATGTATATTATATTTTTAAATTTTGCTGTATTATCCTGTTACGCCTCAGGTCACGTTACCCATCAATAAGCCGCTTGGTTTGGCTTAGATCTGGTGATGTACCATAGATGTTACAAAAAGGCCAAAGTTGGGGTTTTATAGCATTTAGGTCTGATGTTGCATTGAACTTCTGTTGAGTAAGGCTCCTTTGCAGTGCGACTCGGCCGAGAGCCCATAGGATGAGGCCCCACGCAGGTCACATGACGCAGCTTGAGGAAACTGAGGGTCCGTCTGGATAATGGCCAAATGTCTTATCTTTCACACCTGGCCTACTTGCTGGCTCGGCAGGTCGGAAAGGCGCTTGTTAAAAGGGTTAGCAGTGACAGCAAACCGTTAGTAATTACATTTTCATTCTGTGGGGGGTCATTGCTTTCAGGTGACCTGTAATTAGCGGCTCTGCCACTTGTCGGAAATGTTTGGTTAAGTGGAAGAATGTGTCAGTCTGGCTAGAATAGACTGTTACTCTCTGTCCTTTGAGGTTCCTGGTTGTTAAATCAACAAAGGATTGTAATTGATGTATATAGTTAAGGAAGCTGTCAGTGGTTCTGTGGGCTTTCAGTGTCATTTTGTAATTTTACACAATGGGGTTTTCCCAGTCCAGATATGGCTCTTGCTTCTCCATGTTGTTTTGTGAGCGTCTATCCTCTGCCAGTTAGAGAGATAGTAGCTGTCTTCCCTGGATGCTTTAATCCTCCCCCCTTCCTATGCAAGGGCTGCGCTCTCTGTGAATCCGAGTCCTGGTGTCCCCCCCCTGCTGTTTCCCACATTCCACCTTAAGACCCCTCCCCGGTCTCATTAGCGGAATTTGACATCTGCTACATTCCGTGCTGATCGCTCCTGATGTACTCGCTGGGGGGCGGGTGGAAGGGGCGTCGCCACGGCACTACAGCGGAACCCTCGTCTCCCACCAGGCCGTCCACCTGGCAGGGTGCAGTTCTGATGTGTGAGGAAGTTAATCATCATCAAATCCGTGCCTCTGGGGCTTCACCTCCTGCAAGGTGGAGTCTGTATTGGCAATCAGGAATGCTGCCACATTCTCCTTTATCTCAAGTATTTATTTATCTTAGACTTGCCACTTCGATAATTGCCGTTTCAGTACGGTGTGGTGTACAGATTATTTAAATTGTATTCATTTAAGTTAAAAGCTTTTTGCAAGATTTAACATGTTAAAAATCAGTCTTCAGGGTAATTTCATGAAACTGATGTTTTTAAGGAAGATCTGTCCATTTTTGTAACCACTTGTGCCTGTCCTAGAGGTTGTGGGAGCAAGGCAGCCTAGGGCAGGGTGCCAATGCAGGGCAGGGGACACTCACACCATTGACAGTTTGGCCCCTCCAGTTAACTTCAGCATGTTTTTTGACTTTGGTGGGGGAAACCGGATAAAACCCCACGACGGCACGGAGAAGAAAATGCAAACTCCACACACATGGAGCGATGACAGAGACTCAGATATGAGGTGCGAGGCAGCAGTGCTGACCAGTGTGCCGCTGTGCCAGTGTGCCA
>JAABNY020000063.1:3732004-3749053 GCA_015164015.2 Brevimyrus niger | reverse complement strand
CCCTCTTATTTGGTTTTGCGTTGGGCGATGGGGTGAGGGGAGAAAAAGGGGGAGGAAAGAAAACGGAAGGGGGGGGGGGGGGGGGGGGGAGGGGGGGGGGGGGGGGGATACTGCTCTGATTCAGTTCCCTGCAAATAGTGCTGATTCACTCCCACTGCCTAAGGCGGAGCAAGGTGGAGTTAACAGGGCAGTGCGGGGTTCCCCTTGCTGTTCTCCCCGGCCAGCCAGGTCCCGCCTGCGCAGTCTAGCCTGCGGCACGTTTTCTGCCGTGCGAGCCCTTGCACATCCACCCAAGCGTGTTTTTCTAAAAGCGAAGCTGGATTGCATTTACACGGCGAAGTACACCCTGAAACACGTGCGTGTCATTTACAGGGCAGTGGTGTGTTTTCGCCCTGCCTCTATGAAATCTGTCTTTGTTTTGCCTTTTGCTTTTATGGACTAATGACTATTCACTATGTCAAATGCAGATGTTAAATTCATCAATGATTATAACACTTTTTAAATTCTTTAAATTCTCGATTTAACAACATTCCCGTGCATTTGCACTTTGGGTCTTGTTCTTTTTTTCTTAAAGTGACCATTTTTTCTTGAATACAATTGAATGGCATTATTGTCATTTTACGTTTGCAGTACAACGAACTTTCCCATGCATCATGTGCAACGATTGCTACTAAAGACACTGAATATAAATACTTCAAAATTAAATTTATAAATGATGTATGAAAAGTAGAATGTGGTGTACAGGATGGTTAAATAAGGAATTGTTTGCACATTATTAAATTTCTTCACATCTTTAATTAGGTTGAATTCTTGTTTCCCTGTCCAGTTGATTCATTATGCCTGTTTCCATGTGCATCATGTGCCGTTCTGGTTGATTATTATGCCTGTTTCCATGTGCATCCTGTGCCGTTCTGGTTGATTATTATGCCTGTTTCCATGTGCATCATGTGCCGTTCTGGTTGATTATTATGCCTGTTTCCATGTGCATCATGTGCCGTTCTGTTTGATTATTATGCCTGTCCTCACGCTGGCAGTTTTAAAATGTGTCCTGGGCTCCTCTCGGCTGGGACAGCACATTGTTCTTTCACAGCCGTGTCCCGCCTCGGGTGATGTCAGCCTCCGATGGGGGAATATAAAAGCCTCTTTCTTTTGTGGTCCTCCCCCGGCCCTCAGCGGATGGGCGAGCAGGCGGGGAACCAGGACGGACGGACGGGCGGGGGGGGCGTCATCATTTGGGCTGTCCACAAGATAGACCTTGGGAGGTGTTTAACCCAGAAAAGGGCAGGAGGCGGTGGCCAGATGATCCGCAACGTGGGATGTGTGATGGGAGTGGCTGAGAGAGAGAGCCTGTCTGACCGCTTGGTTAACCACTGCTGTACAGAGATTGCGAGGATGACAGCCTTGTGGGCTCTGGGCCGCCCACCTGTGGGCTCCGGGCCGGCCTGTTGGGTGCCAGACCGAACACGGCAACCTTAGCCTCAAACCTGATTCTGACCACATTAATCATCTCGCAGATCATTGCCTGATGCCTGAGACACCCCGACTCCAGAGCTGCAGTGTAAACGGGGAGAGTCTGTTAGTTGAAAGCTTAGTTCCGGACCTCGCCGGGGCGGGTGGTGTGAACAGTGGTGGGCGGCACATTGAAATCGCCACCTTTAACATGGCCGCGAGCCCATGGTGAAGTGTAGGGTGCTATTTTTGGCGAATGAGGTGAAGATCAGGCTAGGAGTCGCTTGGTCTGTTGGCTCAGAGAAGGTTCATGTATGATGGCTGAACTGCACACGGTGCATCTTTGCGAGGCGACGTGTCTGAAGCCGGGAGACACGGTGCCCTGAATGTGATACTAGGTCAAACGGACAGCTGTTTGACCATCTGAGTAAAAATAGTGTTTGGGAAGCACACAAGCTTCCTGCTCCCCCAGTTGTCGGGGGTGCAGCTGGGTGGATTAGGGTTGTTGTGTCCGCAGGAGGAGGCGGTCCTAATATTAACGGTTACCTCACTTCCCCTAGATCATCTGTCCTGCTTGCCTGCTGCTGCACGGGTTCAGGGGACGGACGGGTCCTCCATGGTGACGAGACTGCGGATTCCGCACCCCTGCTGTACCTGCGGCTTGTTTACCAGTGTGTGCTGCAAGCTGACCCGTGCCCTGCGTTCTGTTTTAAGAGCTCAGTCCTGATTTGCATGAATATTTGTGGTGCTGTTGGCTTGCTGCCAGCGCAGTTCCTCATTCACTGTGTTTGCTGAGGGAGGGGGGGGATTTATTATGGAAATGAAAGCCCTGTAACTATGAAAACTTCTGCATGCACACTAAATGTGAACATAGATACACAGCTAGATGTGCCTCTTATTTAAATTGATAGGCCGCTGTAGCCTTTTCTGTTTTGATGGGGGGCCTGTGGGGGGGACGGGTGTTACCACTGTGGCTTTGGCTATTGTGGGGTGGCGTGGGAGTACAGAATGCTCAACTAAACAGTGAAACATGATGGGACACTGTTCTCTACGTTTCAGGGGATGGGGGTTATTCGCTGGAGAGAGGGGGGGTGGGGGAGTATGCAGTCAGATTAACAGAAGTTGCTGGCATTGGACCCTCCATATGGTGCGTTCGATTATTTCTCTCCAAGTCGGAACTCGGATGAAAATGTCACGAAATGCTACGAAAAACGTCACTTCCCATCGGAAACACACCTCTTTTGTGACGTTGAAGTCTGAAGTCGGATAAAATTTTGTTATCCGAGTTGCCAATGTGACGTAATTTTAACATGGCGACTTGGTTTGTTTGTGGTTTGTTTGCCGTTCGAAAAAAGAATATCGCTATAAATGTACTAAAATATTTTATAAAGCTTTTAATGTGGTTTGACTAGTTCGAGTTTCTTGTTTGTCTCTCGAAAAAATCTAAATTTCTCCATTTGGAAAACTCCAAATCTGATAAAATATAAAGCAACAACACACAGCAACGTGTTCACGGGGGCAGCCATGTTTGTTCCGAGATGTGGGTAGCACGAACGGGAGATTGTCGGACGTGATGTCACTCAACTCGGAACTTCCTAGTTCCGAGAGAAAAACGAACGCACCAGTAATACCTTTGATTTGAGGTTTTGAGTGGGCGGGCTGCCGGTCATTAGCATCAGGTAATGTAGGCTTTGATACCTGCTCCCACTGCTTTTGTGGCAGTTGTAGGTCGGGGGGGGTGGGGGTGGGGGCTCACGGCAAGGTTGGAGAAGGGAGTCATGCAAGCAGGTCACGGATAAAGAGGACGGAGCTGTTTGTATCCGGGATCGTCCTAGAATGAACCCCCCCCATTCCCAGCCCGAGACTGGGCCTCACCCGTGCTTTTGACAGATCAGCCACTGCTGTCTTGTCTCTGCATGTGTCAGTGTGACGCCGTGTGGGCAAGTCTGTCCCTGTTCAGGATTACATGGCCTGCAGCTGTGTTAGTGAGTATCTGTGTGAGGAGTCAAATGGCGTCACTGACTGGGTGTTTACCAGGGACAGCAAATCACGCGGTGCTACCTGAGCTGAACCAACTGTTTCTCTGAAGCGTATGCGGTTTGGTTGACCTTAAAGTAATAACTTGTAGGTTTGTCTCATTCAATGTCTCCTTCTGGACTGTAGCATTTGGGTTTTAACAGCTGATCATCATCTTTGCCGTTAACTTACAAACTGATTTGATCATACTTTTGGGAAAATAAGTAATGAAATGTCACTTTACATGGTTATATGTATTAAAAATAACGTCACTGAATGATACCTTTGGTCCCTCCCCTCCTTTAGTCCTTTTGGTAGATTAGACTTTAGTTCCCTCTTGGGGGCAGAACGGTTGTCACTCCCAGACTCGTTCACCGGTTTTCCCTCACTCCCATTAATCAAGTTCTGATACTTTTAAATCACTGTCAGTCTTACTACCCCTCTTGGTAGTTACTTACACTCGCACTGGTAGTAGTTAGACATGAGAACTTTGGTTACCTGTGACGTCTGAAAGGCTTCATTTACAGTTTGTGGCAGTGTCACTGTGCAGTGGGGATGAGCAGTTCTTTTTGGTTCATCTTATCCCCGTGGACCTCGTTTTTTTCTGTTGCGTCCTTTTCTCTGGTCTGCCATTGATTCGCAGGACCAGGGCAATGGATTCCCTCAGTGTTTGTACTGGCCGGTCAGTTTTGTGCTACAGGCTTTGTACTTTGGTCTCTTCCCTGTTCGGAACCACCCATGTTTGGAGCTGGTTTTTGTCGAATGTTCTGCCTCGACCGGGGCCCATCTTCAGTGACACCCTGGAATTGGAACTCATTTCTCCTCCATACATGAGATCCTGACCCCTTTGGTGCTTCTATACCAGAGGAGAACATTTCTGTGCTTTTGGATGTGTTTCCATCATTTAAGGAAGCCAAACTGACTGTATCTACATCTTCTCCTAGAAGGATGAGTGGTGATGTGATCTGTCTAGTCATCCAGGCCTCGGACATTTTAATGAGCGCTATTGGGTTAACGATGTTAAGATTAGCATGAAGGGCTCTAGCTGCAGGCATGTTTCAGCTTCATTGAATCTTCCCAGGAAATTAAATCTCAGCTTAAGGTTGTTCTACAGATTTAAAGGGCAGAGAATCCAGTGGCTTCTTATTTTGTCTGTTGACCTTTTCTAAAGTGCTGCCACATTAAAGCCGCTTTCAAGCTGGTAATAAATTAGAGGAAAATTTTGCTGTGGAAATTTTGGCTTTGGTCTTGGTGTGCGGAAGTGTCTCTTGTAATGAGATCAAAGGCTTCTGGTCCAGGAAGCTACCTAGGAAGTTGGGAGGTGTTTGTACCCAGTGCGCCTACATGCACGTGAGGGCAGGGCAGAAAGGGCAGGGACCTTTGTACATGGAGCCTTGTAAAGATGCCCCAGCTGGGGCTTTCAAGAGGGCAGAGAGCAGTGTGCTCTGTAAGCCAGTTATTGCAAAATGGTTCATGCTTATGGGTTTTCTTCAGGAGAGGGTATACAAGCGCCTTGGATTTATTTATTTTTGTTCTTTATTTAGTACCAATTTTCAGTCAGGTGGCATGTAAACCAAGCATTCAAACGCATATATATTTTTTTTGTCATCGCTGGAGCGGGGCTGTGTCTTGCATTCTGTGCTCTAAGCCCTTCCCCCTCCTTTTTCATGCAGGTGTGAAGTATGCAGCAGTGAGAATGTTGGGTGTGGCATTTCTGGTGGTGGGCGTGGCCGGGGGAGTGGCCACGCCAGAGAAGCCCTGCACCGGCTCAGGCTGTTCCAACGATAGCTCCATGGACTACTGCTTCGGCGCCCGCATCCGCAGCACGGTACTGCAGGGCCTGCCCTTTGGAGGCGTGCCCACAGTGCTTGCCCTAGACTTCATGTGCTTCCTGGTGAGTCACCTGACCTGCATAATCTGCAGGGGGGGCAGGATATATGGCCAGCAGGTGGCGTGGTGATTAATAGGTCTGCAAATTTCCCTGCCTTTTGTACCTTTTAAATTTGTATTTGCATTTTTATCTTGACCTTAATGCCTTTTAATAAAATCCAGCTGTAAACATGGTTACAATTGTAAGGTCCCATGGATTAAATGGGGGGAGGGGGGTTTAATAACCAATAAAATGGTGGCTTGGCCAGACAGCAAACGCATCTCCGGTTCTTAGGGTGTGGTGCACAGCTAGGTGTCGATGACATTTAAGTAAGATCCGTCGCTAATAAGAAAACGGCTGTATGTCTGTTTAAAACTGGCAAAAATAACACTGCCCAAAAGGAAAGCTACTTAGACACAAATGTCACGGTCACGTCTGCATCCTGCTAGTGTTATTTGAGCATTTACCTGTTAGTCTCGTGACTGTGTGATTGTGAAGACCTGGGAGAGGATTGTTTTGTTGCCAAGGTGATGAAATCGTGTCTCTGTGCACTTTGGCAGGATTTTTTTTAAACACACACGCGCACACACACACACACACACACACACACACACACCTTTTGTAGGCTGATAAAGGTATCTTGGGCAGTGATACATTTGAGTTTGGGTCATTGTTTTGTGCGGATAGTTCTTCTGGCCCCTTGCTGGTCTTTGTTTACATCATTGTTCTGGAGTCCTGTCCGCTTGGCTGCTGTGAAACACGTGCCGATTAAAATCCAGGCTGAAACCTGTTTAACTTGTAGGGTTTCTTACCTTAGGCTCAAAATTAGAAGGCTAGGGTTTTTTTTTAAGCCTGACTTAAGCCATGAGTTTCACCACTGCGCAATGCTGGTTTCTCATGGTCTGTTTGGAGAAGATCTGCGCGTTCTTAGGGAAAAAAAAACGAGCATCCCTCCCTTCTCCCACGAGCCAGGTCCTCCCTTGTAGATGAGGGCTGTTAGTTTCGAGCTTGTGGGATTGGTGGAGGGGACACCTTAAAGTCTGGTGAGGTTTCCTGTCCAAGCAAGAAACACCTGTGGGAATGTCTGGGGTCTTATCACCAATGTGTGTTCAGGTAGCAGATAGTGTATAAATTTGGGCTCCTGTTGGGCAATGGGCTGGGGGTGCACTTGAAAATGTCTTCTGACAGTGAGTGTTGGTGTCCTTGCAGACTCCTGTGCTTCAGTTTTAGTTTGTTAGTTAGTCTAAAACAGTGAAAGTTCCTCTTAGGCAGTCTTGTCATTAACCCGTTGATTTTCAGGCTCGATTCTGCTCCGCTAACCGTGACTAACGAGGATTTACTTTTCACGGAGCGGCAGAGATTCATGGCAGGCTGGGTGGCATCTCCCCCACTGACACTTTTTGGTTGGTGACCCCCCCACCCTCCCCCACAGGGCCTGCTATTCGTGTTCTCCATCCTGAGGAAGGTGGCTTGGGACTACGGCCGACTGGCGCTGGTCACCGATGCCGACAGGTAATGCTGCGCAAGACCAGTCACTCGGGGCTGGGGAATTAGGAAGGACTGCTGAACACAAACAAGAAAGTTAATGTCACTGGGAGAGGGTGAGCGCTAAGCGGCTACATGCTAGCACCCAGCTGTCTCGGCACTTCCCGAGTTCCCTCCCCCCAGTTTCCCTGGTGCGCCGGAGAGGAGCCACATTCATTTCCTGCTGTACACTATCTGTGATCCTTGCCAAACGTGCCCCCCGTCCCAGAGCCTCTATGGTTCCGGCCAGTGATATAAATGTAGGCTACACTTTAAGGCTTCCAGGAAGCCGGGGAGATTGCTGCACTCTCACTGACGTCCCAAGGCCAAACGCTATGAGCACTTTAATAGGCATGTTGACAGTATAGAATGGACTGCTGCCCCCTGGTGGTGACAGTGGCTTGGGGGCTCCAACTCGCAGTCTGTCCAAATGCTCCTGTAATTTGTCACTAAGCCCTGGCTAACAGTCCCCTGCTGTTAGCATCCTTTAGCTTCTATATGTTCGGCCCCCTTTCACCTCATTGGATGACTGACAAGGTGGCACATGATATGCTGGCAATAGTACCAATAGAAACGCAGAATGTAAAGCTTGAACTTTGACTGCCTTGAAATGAACAACGTCTTGATTCCTGCATTGGGGACAATGATCGGTCCCCCCTCCAAACCTACAAATGAGTAAATCACTAACCATTTCATTATGTGCAGTGACTATTAAAGCCTGATGCTTGGGGGGGGGGGGGTGGCAGTTGTTGCCCTAATCTGTAGCTGGAGTTGTGTGGAAAACAAGAACAAACTGACCTTTGTTCTCTAAGGCGCACACTTGGAGGGGGGGGGGGGAATCAGTGAGTTCACAGATGTGCCCATGGCAGTAGCCATTGCCCCCTAGGACTAACCTTGAATCTGTTACCAAGGAGGTCTGACAGTCTTTGTCTGAAATGTGTCTTTAGTCCTGATGTGAAACTAATTTCCCCTCTAATTTTGTTTTCCTCTGAAGGCTGCGGAACAATGGCCTGGAAGAACGGGAATAGTATGTTTTTTCTTTCGTTTTTTTTTTGTCTTTACATGCAACTGTATCTGCTGTCTTTCCTGCAGCTCTGCTCCTTGTGGTGTCTTTAACCCTTCCTTCTCCTCCAGACTAGCTGTGTGGACTGTTGGAGTGCCTCTCTCTCTCTCTCTCTCTCTCTCTCTCTCTCCCCCCCTCTCTCTTCTTTTTCTCTCACTCACGTGCTCCCTTGCACTTCCTTCTTCAGCTTCCTCCTGCCACTGATCACAGTGCTCAGAGAGCGAGGACTTTTAAGCCTACTGAATGTGAACTTTCTCTCCTATAGCTTTTTCCAGTGTCAGTTTTTAATTAACTCATTAATTCTCTTGGAAGCATGTGCTCTCATGACTCTGCCGGCCAACCAAATGACTGTCAGGGCCAGGATACCCCTATGGACAGGTAAAGGGCATCTAGCTGACCACACCCGTCCCCCTTGGCTGTGTGAACGTGGACCACCTACCCTGAGCTCTCCCGTGGCCTTCTCACGGTTTGGAGCTCTGTCGCTCTCTGCCTCTTACAGATGTTATCTTTAACCCAAGGGAGCTCTGGGTAGCGTTGTCCCTTGATTGTGGCATTTCTTCCCTTTTAATATATACTCCAATTACTACATTTGTCATATTCAGTGTCGCAAAGCATTCTTGGATTGGCCCTTACATGCACAAGTGGACACTTCTGTTCTGTTACTCTTGTCAAGTGGACTGTGCAGGTAGTTGTTAGCTGCAGAGTAACATCCACCAGACCGCTGTGATTGGTGTTCAGCCAAACTGCACACTGGCTATGGCTCTGGTTCTGGTGATGGGTGGTGGGTCTGTGGTGTCTGATTGGGCTTTCAGGGGCATGTCTAAGGACTAATGGACTCTTCTAAAATCTGTCTGTGGGCAGCGGGGGGCAGATGCCTCTCCTGCCCCCCTGCTCGTCAGGTCTGAATGCACCGTGAGATGTTGACCCTCGCCTCGTACGTCGATCTGCTGTGAGCTCCGTTTCTGAGCTGCCCATAATGGATCTGTGTGGGTTATAGTGTGCTGCAGTAGAAAAATCACTATTTAAATATTTTGTTGGTGGAAAATTTTTTGTGGGTATATTAATGGTTATTAGGCATATGCTGAAGGCTCCAGATTTACTCCAGCTCTCTCAGACCTCTGTCTTCCTGCCCAGAATCGAAGTTTCTCAGACAATTTAAGTGGCGTCTAGTCAAACTTCAATTCTGCAGCAACAACGTGGCACCATACACATCCCACACAGGACCTAGCCGGGAGCTGCATGGCCTCAGAAATGGCCTCCTTGACCTCCTCCCTCTCTGCACCCTCAGTGTGGCCTCTGCACTTCAGACACCCGACCGCTATGAGCGATTGACTTCAATCTCGAGCTCCGTCGACTACGACCTGAGAGATAATGTAAGTTTATCCTTCCTAGTGCCTCTGCTTCCCTGCCCGGCAATGTTTATTAACTATAATGCTGCCCACATGTAGCTCTATTAGACCAGCTATGCTGAATGACAAGCCTTATTTCCCATTGTTCCCAAAACCATTGTACTATGCATGTATTTCATTGCAAATCCCAATATCGCTGCTGTGGTAATCAATAATGGTTTGCTGCTGAGGTCTGTGTTTAATGTGCTGTTAGGTAGCTGTTCTGGGACAGCAGGTGTATATTTTAATTGTAGAGGGAAGGGCAGGCCTCCTGATGTTATACAAGCATTCAAAAGATGGGGGCAGCGTGTGGATCAGTGGGCTAAGCCGTGTGCTTGCAATCACAAGGTCGCCATTTCAAGCCCAGCTTCAGCACGTCTGCGGGTCCTTGAGCGAGGCCCTTAACCCCCAGCTCCCTGATCGCCCCAACAGGTGGCTCCCCTCCCAGAGCAAGTTGAGGGAGGCATAAAAATAATTTCCTCACAGGGATTAATAAAGTATCAATTATTTATTATTATTATTAAGTAGGTAGGTGTTTTATGGTTGTTTTCACACACCATGGAGTCTCCAGACAATGGCTGGCCCCCTCGCTCAACAGTTATGATTCCCCAGTCTCTCCAGCTGCCTCATACACCTCCCCCATGACATGGAACCCTTCCCACTTGCCCCCCCCCCCCCCAGGCCTCAAACAAGATGGCGACCTTTGGGGGGGGGGGGTTCAGAACCCAGTCAATAACAAGACTGAGATTAATCTCCAGGTATCCAGCAGGCACTCAGCCATCTAGTAAAATAACCTGTACTCTCCTCAGAACTGACATCAGTCCCCCCCCAGTCAGCAAAATCTACCTACTGTAGGGGGATGTATCAGTAGAATTGCCTGGGCCTGGTAGCCAGTCGCTCTGATGTGTGTTAGGACTGGGGGGTTGTCCAGGTCCTCTGTGGTAGTGCTAATCAGTGAGGATCCTTGTCAGAAATGGCTGTGAGAAATGGCTTCTCTTGCTGCCGCTAAGTGCTCAAGCAACTAATGACTGGATGACATTTTTAAAGTCACAGGATTCAGGAATGTAGTAGACAGCGGGCTTTATATTTAGGGGGCGTACTGTGACAGAAAGTCAGATGATGCAGCTTGGCAAGCTGACATGTTCATCTCCTAGGGCTGGGAGGGGGTGAATTTCAGCCGGTCTGTGATCTTCAGTTTGACAGTTTTCTTTTAAGATGTTATCTGGTTGCTCGTGGTGACATAAACCTAAAAGGAAGTTGTTGAGTTGTGCTTCTTAACCAGCCTGTGGTCTTGTTAGTATTTAACACTCTATTTTTCCTGCCATAGGGTTTCTGTGCCTGGCTGACGGCCATATTCCGCATCAAGTGAGTAGCCTGGCCGTGGTGCGAATGCTGGAAATTTAAACTGAATAACAGTATCCACTGATGCAAGTTATCAGTAGAATATACTGGTTACTTTAGATCTTTTTTGAACTTCTTGTCTCTGTATGACTAATGTGCCTCATGTATGAAGGATCTCACATGATGAAAAATTCCTGTTTTCCTGCCCCGCCCCCTGTGTGCCTGCCCCGCCCACTCTCAGGGATGAGGAGATCAGAGACAAATGTGGTGATGACGCGGTCCACTACCTGTCCTTCCAGCGCCATATCATTGGGCTGCTGGTCGTGGTGGGCGTGCTGTCCGTGGGGATTGTACTGCCTGTCAACTTCTCAGGAGACTTGCTGGGTGAGTTGGTGGTTTGTGATTGTCTGGCTGTTGGAACTCTTGACTTCCAAGAACTTGACCAGTACAGTACTTATTTAGTTTTTGCATAATAATAATAATAATAATAATAAATAATAAATAACAATAATAATTATTATTATTGTTATTATTATTTTTGTTGTTTATTATTATTATTATTATTATTATTATTATTATTGTTATTATTATAAAAAGGCTCCCACTGGCTTCAGTAACTAAACCCTCATAGGTTTTCACATTGTGTTTTTGTTGTGGATGCCCACTCGGATTGTAAAAATTAGAGAGACAGTCCTGCAGGGACGGGGGAATATTGGTATATATTTGATTTTTTTTGAATGGATCTTCAGCTACTACCAAGTACCTCGTCTGGTTTATTTATAATTCTTATTATAGTACGGAGGCAATAATGATTGAAATTTGCCTGTTACCATCTAATGCTTTCATATCCCCTCTCTATGAAACAGAGAACAACGCATACAGCTTTGGGAGGACAACCATAGCCAACCTCAAATCTGGGTGAGGGCAGCGGTCATACTTCAAAGGGCACCCGCAAGTTTAGCAGACTCGCGGGGAACTTGCCAGGATGCCACGAGTCGGGCTCATTTCCCTTTCATCCTGCGCAGGGACAATCTGCTGTGGCTGCACACGACCTTCGCCTTCCTGTACCTGCTGCTGACGGTCTACAGCATGAGGCGTCACACCTCCAAGATGCAGTACAAAGAGGACGACCTGGTGAGCGAGACTCACCGGCCAGCAGGAATCGTGTCGTGCGTTTGAAGCCCTTATATAGACATGAACAAGCGCTCACCTGTGAGCCATTACTGGTCCACCAAGCTAATTCTATTGGCCCAGATAACTAAAATAATTTCAAATGCTCAGCTCTATAAATGTGAACGTGTTTCTACTCAGTTTTTAACATAAATATGTATGTTAAGTTAAACAAAATTAGAGTAATTCCATCTATTTAAAAAATGGCATTTTCAGTAAAATTTTAAAATGGCCCCCGCTGTCATGGTGAGCCAGGTTCCCAGAAAATAATTGGCCAGGCATGACCTCATCCAAGGTGGACCGTCCAGGGTGCTACCTGGGAGACATTCTCCTGATCACTGGCTTTGTTTACCTAATTGAAGAATGGATGATGGTCTTACCTGTCGTTGCTCGATGTGGTTCCGTAGCAGGAATCGGACTGGTCCTGTATACTCTGCCTGCTTAAAGACCTGGCAGTTTTTTTATAGTCTGATCTCTGACACAGGAAAATTATGCACTTTTTTATAGTAATAAATGAACGTCGAGAGTTCCAGCCAAAGGTCAAATGGCGCCTTAGATGGCCGCCCGTGTCACTGAATGGACACTGTGCTGTGAAGGAGGGTGGAGCTCAGCTCGCTGACTTATGGACGTCATCTTCTTTTGTAGGTGAAGCGCACCTTGTTCATTATCGGCATCTCCCGATACGCTGAGGAGACCGAACTTAAGCGGCACTTTGAGTGAGTCCCTGAGAAATCGCATTGAGCGTGTGGGTCTCACGGTCCCGGTCTGAGTGAGTAGATGAAGGGCTCATGGTTGCCTTTGGGTGTCTTTTCCTTGGGAGTCTACTGCAGTGTGAGGTTGGTTCAGACCTTGAGTTCCGTGTGTGTCGGGATTCTTCTGTTTTCCTCCGATCTTTTACTTCAGTCACCTCCTGCATTTTAAGATGGCCGTGAGAGACACACTTTATGAACCTGTAACCTGAATATGGTGGATTTTGTTGAATCTGAATCCTTGGATTTAAGCATGCAAACCAGGACACTTCAAATCTGGCCCTCAATTCCAAATCCAGGCCTTGTTTTCCATTCTCCCAGATAGTTAGTTAGTTTAATTACTGATTTTGATTGGCCAGAGGCCTCGCACCTGGCTCACAGGTAAAGGAACGCTGGAAAATCAACAGTGTTCTGCACCTAAGAACCGTGATTTATACAGCCCTGATGTAAGCACTACTGGAAGATAGCAGTCACTGATAATGAATGGGTATTAAAATGACAATTGTATTATCAGTGTCTATGGCTTTCATGTATGATCGACACCGTTTAATGATACTAATGAGGAAATTAAACTCGAGACCAAATCGACTTCCCTGAACAAGATGAGCAGTGTTTTCTGTGGATATTCTGTAGTGATTTTTAGCAAAAGGCAAGTTGTGTGTTTCTGCTTAAGGCTCTACATACGGCTGTTATCTTGTTGACAGACCATTAGATTATGATGTAATTTCATTTTCATGCAGGACTGTGTATTGTCCAGCCGTAAAATACCGGGAAACGATGTGAGGCGTATTATGTGGAAATATGCTTGGAATCAAGGGCATGTTGGAATGACTGATTTTTGTGCGGATCTTAATGGTGCAGAACTGCAAACTCGTCCTGCATAAAACGCAAATGAAACTGTGGAAACATCAGTACGATCCTCTCGTTCATTTCAATTCTCTCGTGGAGACACTTCATGCTTCTGTCTGACTAACTATAATTGGTGTTTGAAACATTCACTGTGGTGCTGAGCAATGGGGTCAGTGTATGATGACATGTGACTCTGAAGGTAGATCTGCTTTCCCATAATTCATAGCTGTGTATAGCCTGGTGGTGTGTGTTAATTCCACTTGATATTATTGTAATTTTTGGTAATCACTGTTTTTGGTAATGACTGTTGTATTGTCATTTCTGTTTTGGGTTCCATTGGAAGTAAATAGAGTATTATAATAAACCTGATATTTATAGTAACTGGATGTTGGTGCTGCAGAAAGTTATAATTGAGTTTGGTGCTAATTAAGATATGAAATGCTCATTGAAAGTCCGCATTTCCAGCTGTGCTGCCTGTTTACAGACACGAGTAATTAATGCAGGATTATCACTTCCATCGTGAGCCCCCTGTAACTTTGTGATGTGCACCATTGAATACTTGGCGTCTTGCAAGTCCTGTGAGAGGCGAAGCCAATGTTTTTTTTGTTGTTTTTTTTTTTTTTTTTGGAGGGGGCTGTGTCTGTCTCCCCCTGGCTCTTGCTATACATCCTTAATTAGACCTAATTGAGCTGTCTGAGTCCATTTTATTTGGAATATATTTAACTGACATTGCCCCTTAAACAGAATAATTAATGAAAAATTCACTTTAATTTCAAATTGCATTAATTTTGAATTGTCTTATTCACTTAGCCTCTGTCTTTTTAGCTCTCGAACAAAAGGGCAATAAGGAGCGAAGAATATTTGCTACTGTTTTATGAATGAGAGGATTGTATTTTATTAGCACAGCTTTATATCAGTGTTGTAGTTCAGTTAATGTGATTAGTAAATGTCTGAACATGTGACTTCCCTTATGTGTGACATCACTGAGGATGGTGGTTGGGTACCTTAAGCATACTTGCCGGGTCTATGCAGTTTGCTAACGCTGTGTTTCTGGCACAGGAACGCCTATGACAACTGTGCAGTGCTAGAGGCACGCATCTGCTACAATGTGGCCAGGCTCATGTCCCTGAATGCAGACAGGTACCACTCGCCGATGTCACTGCTGTCAATGTTACAGTGGTCAAAGTCAGGTCTTTAGCCTGTTTTTGATATCCTTGCCTTATTTGCTTCTTGAATAGTTTTCAGTATCTCTAGTGTTGGATCACAGCCTAATAACAGAAGGCAGATATGTAGGCCTCTAAGTCGTAGAAGTGCAGTATTCTCTCCCACCCAACCCGGGTTTTGGTGCTTCCTATGACCACCCAATATAATTATGCTAATTGGTCTCAGGTTTGCTGAATCTCCCAGTTATCTCTGGGGATTCCTTAAGATGGTTGTAGAGATGTGTGAAACACTCTGAATTCAAGAGGATGGGTGTAGATGTGGCACGTTGGTGTGGGCGGAGCCTGTGCCCTGGGCTGACTGGCATGGGGGTGGCATGTCTATGGGCGGAGCCTGTGCCCTGGCCACCAGTCTGACCAGTGAATATGGTCTGTAGGAAGAAGGCTGAGCGAAGCAAGAAGTACTACTTGGATCTGAATACCAGAGGAACCAAACACACCATGATCAACCCCAGACCATGTGGGCACCTCTGCTGCTGCGTGCTGGGGAGCTGCAAGCAGGTGAGGCCCAGCTTTCATGGGGGCTCATGAGCCACAACCCAATTAGGGCTTTTTCCTCTTTCTTTCTTTTTTCATTTGTTTCTGTGTTTGTTTTTTTATGTGGTTGTTGGTTTCTGTGTTTGTTTTTTGCCTGTCTGTCTTCCTGCGGCATGTGCTTTGGATTTGGTGAACAGAAAGTTCTCATCAATAAATGCAAGTCAAAATTGGTGACACCAGAACCATTAGGCCCCACCCCCTCGATTTTTGGTACTGCAGGAACCAGCTGAACTACAAAATGCAGGTTGCTGTCCCAATATAACTGTCCTACTGTGGTTTGCGTTCCCCCCATGCTAAAAATGGAAAACCATTGCATAGATAACACATCCTGTTTAGCTCTGCAGTCTCATTAAGTCATTTCCATTTTTCACAACGTTTTAGCTGGAAGAAGGGCCCTGCCCATATTTCAACCTTTTTTCCCATTCTGATTGCTGTCAGGTGGAGGCTGTGAACTACTACACAGATCAAGAAGCCAAGCTAAAGGAAGAGTGCAAGAAAGAGAGAGAGACGATCAACACCAAGCCACTGGGCATGGCCTTTGTCACTTTCCAGAACGAGTCCATGACCGCCAGGCAAGTCTCCTGTCCTACGCCTGCATTTCTGGCCCTGACCTGTTTAGTATAGCAACACTGTTCAGCAGCAGCAGTGTTCGGTGATTCCCAGTTCAGTCCTTGGGGACCTGCAGACAGTGCATGTTTTTGCTCCCTCCCAGCTTGGGGAGCAAAAATGTCAGCCGTCTGAGTCACCAAGGACCAGGTTGCTAAACACTGCAGTAACTGAAACATTGTAATTCTCTCTCTTATCACAACCAAGCATTCCTATGGAATTTTGGCCAGGATCCATCTGCAGTCGTTGCCTAGTCGCATCTCAGAGGATTGCTGTAATCAGTTTGGTTGTCATATTAACTGACTTGTTTATGGGGAGGTATTTTCTGCAAAAAATAAAATGAAAATGCTTTCTCTCCACTTTTAGTTTTCAAAGTCTATGCGCAAAGATCCTGCCAAAATGAAAATTAAAATGTACCATTTGCATTTTAATTTCCCACTCATGAATGAGTCAAATGAGAAAAAAAAAGAATAGAATTTGCGGCCTTACCATGTCACAAATATGCTGGGGTGGATAACTCGAATTTCTTGAAAGTCGAGCAAACCAGATTCACCTAGAACTTGATCTGAATATCAGAAGTCGAACCGTGAACACTGACCTAATATAAATTGTATGCGCCAGGAAATGAGTCATGCTACAATGCAGTTCTAACTTGAATGCCTTCTTCATAGACTGGACGATTAACCAATTAAGGCAGCACAACGCTACAGTAACTATCAATAAATAAACCACTAAGTTGCGTGTACATATTATCATTTATGTAATTTAAACTTTATTTTACCAGGTAAATTAACTGAAAATCAGTTCTCACTGCTTTACGTGATATTCGGGAGAAATAGTAGATTACGCTTCGGAACTGCCTGGGATACAAACGTTATGCGTGTAACTAAACTCTTCAGCCAATAAGGGCAAAGGTGTGTCATCATGGAGGCGGTTCCAGTTTGTGAGAAATCGCAATTCATCTAACCTTAATGTATTGCGTCAGGATCAGAATGCGTTGCTTTAAACCAGTGCTGTAAGCAAGTCGAACGCACCCAATGACCGGACTGGGGAAACAAACTGAAGCGCGGACTTGATACAGAGGACTAATGACAACAACCTGAAACAGCTAATCACACGGGGATCCCACATGAGGTTAACGAGGGGGCGTGGCACACGGGAGGAACGGATGATTGGAGCAGGACAGGGGTAATGTTGGGATAAGATCTTTATCGTTTTGGAAGCCATTAAGAAAAAAATGCTCTTGTTTTATCCTGTTCATTTTGTG
>JAABNY020000063.1:3701045-3720239 GCA_015164015.2 Brevimyrus niger | reverse complement strand
GCCGCGACTCGGCTCCCATCGTTCATGTTTATGAGCCGTTCAAAAGAATCGGTTCGTTCGCGAACGTCACAACTCTAACGCTAATAGATGGCTAAGAGAGACGCTGCTCGCATTAAAACCGCTTCAGTGTTCTCAGTTATATTAACGCGCATTTTATTGTCAGTAACAGTAATGGCGTTGTAACGGGGGAAATAGTAATTCGTTTGATTACCTGTTACTGAAAAAAGTATCGCCGTTTATTTATAGTGCCGTTATCACTGGCAGTGAGACACCATGAACGTGGCATTCGCCCACCCACCCAATCATCATCGCATTTGCAACGGTATCATCATTATCCCTCGTCAGGCAGCTGATAAAGCCAAAGCTTGACACCTCACTCACGTCATTCAACCAAATTTTAGTAACGCGCTACTTAACATTCTCAGTAACGATAACGGCGTTGCAAGTATGGGGAAAATAATTAGATTACTCCGTTACTGAAAAAAATAACGCCGTTAGTCCCAACACTGTCCAGGACCTCCTCTGCTTCAGGTTCCGCCCACCTCTGCGCAGTCCGTCTGTCTGCGTTAGGGCGGTCCGTTCTTTTCTGAAAGATGTTGGTACTGCCATGTAAACATGGGTCGGACTGAGGATCGGGATTTGCTGTAGAGCAGCTGGCATGATAGACCTGTGATCATGCCATATGATGGTATAGCTAAGCTTTATAAGTTGTTAGTCCACTATGTAACATCTTCTGAAAGAAGATCTATATAAGGGATCTCTATTATGGCTCTTTTAAAATGTCAGTTTTCCTGGTTTTTTTTTGCACGTAATATTTTTAAAAATGTATTTTCCTTTAAAAGTTAGAGCTACACTTCCAGTTTTAAAATAACTTTTGCGGTTCTATCGCTGGACAATTTTATAATAAACAAAAAGTTGTCTTTGTGTTTCAGATTCTTACCTATTTGTGTAACATGAAGGTATAACGGTACTCAACGAGATCATGCAATATCTCCTTTCTGAAATCATCCCAGGACATGTTTTTGTAAAACTTGAAATTAATACATAATGTTTTAAGCGTAATCAGTTGTACGTTCAGTCATAAACACGATTTTCAATTTTTTTTTCACGCCCTTCTCCTTTTGGTCCGAGGTTTTGTTCACTCGCAGCTGCCGCAAATGGACTCCATGCCAAACGCTGCCGTCCTGGCAGTAAATGTCCACTGGAGGTCACTTTGCACCATTGTGTGCAATGTTTGTACTTGGGGATTTTTAAGAAGTCTTTCTATGTTAATGTGTTAATGTCTTTTTTTTATTATTTTAACTTTTATAATACAGAACAATGATAAAACAAAATATACAATAATAAATATCGTACATTTTATGCTAATGTCGTGCACTATTGACTTGTACCGATTTATGCAATAAATGTGCGACTCGTCTAAATTTCTGAATACAAAGTACCCCCCTCTTTTCATTTCCTTTAGGAGATATAAGTTTCACTTTGTCCTTGGATATGTGAGGCCATTCTCGTAGGGCACACGGGTATTTTCTGCATCGTTTGAATTTCAGTTTTAAACTTTTGTCGACTGTAAGCTCTGCAAATCCCATTGATTGTACACAAAAGATAAATAATTACCTCTTTCTTCTTTAGCCGAAAATCCTTTAAATGTAGTAAGTTAATTTACATATCCGTGATGTGCCGACAATGCTTAGCCTTATATCAGCAGTGGATACACCGGATTACCTAATGCGAGGGTTGAAATATTCAAAATGAAGTAAGTCTGTCTACTGCTTTGACAAAACACTCAAGCTCGCCGATTAATTCTGTTACCGGGAAACCAGCAGTTTAGGCGCCATATATCAACTAGATATATCATATACATCCATGTATCATTTAGATATTTGAGCGTCTCTTATCTATTAGTAAATCGGGAGCTTGATGGGTGTATATCAGATTATCCGATGGAGTATTTTATACATTTCCCGTAAAGCTTATAACATACAGAGATTCGTGCTTATTTGTAAGTTACTTGTTTGCTTATAATAATTTCCCATCCATTGCTGTAATCAGAGTGAGTGGTCTTTAATGCAGCACGTTAAAAAAGTGAAAATAACCTGTAATTTGATAAAACATTACAACAGGGCCGTTTTATGAAAAAACCCAGACCCTGATGGGAGGAGACCGCGGTCACAAGTTCAGGCGGATGACATCGTGTTGTACTTTCTTAGTACGTGGCCACTGTGACGCGCTTGTTGTAGCTCCCAGCTTAACCGCTAGTTTTTTTTTGGGGAAAAGCTGATCAAATAGGAGTCCGTAGTCCAAACGAGGCAGGGTGGGCTTTAGGTGGGAGCCGCTCTGTGTGTATCTGTATGCGATGGCACTTCAGCAAGAAGGAGGCTGTTCCTGAAAGCGCGGCGGATACCCGAGCTGCAGCCATGGATGGATGGGCTGCGATCATACTGATTTCTGTGGCGATGTTTGTCGGCTGTTTTCTTTTGGGTTTGATCCCGCTCATGATAAATCTCTCGGAGGTAAGACTATGGCACAACGCGTCTCTTTGATCAATCCTGTTGTTTTCTCCGACTACACACAGTTTCTGGGACACCCGGGTAAAATGATCTGGTTTTGTGATGGAACTTATTGTACCTTTTCAAACCCATTTTCTCTTAAGGGATCGTAATTTCATACTGATCTGTCGTCTTTAGTAGCGCCCGGCAAACGCGAGGAACTTAACGGGAACATAATCGGAAAAGTTTCGGTTTCATCACAAGATCAAGGGTCATTTTGCCAAATGGGTTTATGTGCGGGTATTTTTGTTTAGATACCTTATCATTCTGTCAGACTGCGTATCTGGTTAATATACAGCTGTTTCCTGCAAAATCACACCGGCAGATTAATATAAATGTATAGATCTTCTGAACCGCACAACAAACGCCACTGTGGTTAATCTCCAAGGCAAGGCATTTTTTGAGCTTTTCATTTAGTTGTGTTGTCACTGTAAGCATTTTCCATGCAGGACATTAGATACGGGCTGCAACCCCCCCCCCCCCAATGCTCGTTTCAGCAAAAGCTGCAGCTGGTGAGTTTGCTGGGAGCGGGGCTGCTGTGCGGGACGGCGCTGGCCGTCATCATCCCGGAGGGAGTGGAGCTTCTGCAAGACGCCTGGCGCGGTGAGCGGAGCCGCAGCCGGAGCCGGAGCCGGAGGGGTGCTACTTGCCCTACATATTTTATTGACCCCCCTCCCCCATATTTTTCTTACACTATCGCTTGTTCGAGGACTGTAAAAATGCTGTTCTTCGTGATTTCAGGCTGTTAGCTGTGTTGTAAATACTGCTCAGATCTCAGATAACCGGGTCAATCTCAATAATGCCGCTGTGTGGTGACTCAATTTTACAGTATCGGGTACGATGTAAGACTTCAACCCATAATGATAGACGTCATTCATATTTAACGTCTATCACGGAAAAAATGTTTGTAATAAATTGGGTGTAGGTATGCTATGTACCAGAGACTAGCCAACTAACAATGCCCCATATGCCAACTTTGACGTCTGAAAGCAGCGGCACAGGGCATCAGGGCATCAGGCTCATACTTACACATCATTTCCCTCCAACAGGAAGTGCGCCTCTCTGTATCAAGACAGCAGCCAATGACAGCTCCAGTGGCCCCATGCTGTCTGGGGAGCCAAATGCCAAGAGGGGCGAGCCCCCTCCCGTTTTCATCGGAGTGTCCTTGGTGGTGGGGTTCTGCCTGATGTTTGTGGTGGACCAGATAGGCACCTACTGCTCCACGCATGGTGAGCTTCTACCACACCCTCCACCCTGGCCTTGCTGTCATGTTTGCAGGTATCGTTTGTGGTGAATTTGATAAATATCAGACACAACATCTGAACAATGGTGTTCCTGTATGAAAATGGCACACTTTTGGTGTAGCACCAATAATACAGTGGTACCTCGGTTCTCAAACTTACTAGAACTTGAATTTCTTGAAAGTCGAACAAACCAGTTTGACCTAGGATTCGATCTGAATATCAGAAGTCGAACCGTGAACGCTGACCTACGAGTCGTACTACAGTGCAATTTTTACTTGAATACCTTCTTCGCAGACTGGACAATTAACCAAATAAAGCAGCGCAAAATTACAGTAACTAACAATAAATAAACCACTAACTTACGTGTACTGTTAGAGCATTTATCTCATTTATTTAAACATTATTTTGGCAGGTAAATTACCTGAAAACCAGTTCTCACTGCTTTGCATGATATTCGAGAGATATAGCAGATTACGCATTGTAACTGCCCGGGATACAAACATCATGCATGTAATTAAACTCTTCAGCCAATAAAGGCAAAGGTGTGTTGTCACGGAGGCGGTTCCAGTTTGTCGGGTGAGAGGTTGCCATGAAATAACCGTAATGCATTGCATCAGGATCAGAATACGTTGCTTTAAGCCAGCGCTGTAAGCAAGTCGAACACACTCAGTGACCGGACTAGAGAAACAAACTGAAACACAGACTTAATACAGAGGACTAATGACAACAACCAGAAACAGTTGATCACATGGGGATCCCGTACTAGGTTAATGAGGGGATGTGGCACATGGAAGGAGCGGATGTTCGGGGCAGAACAGGGGTAATGTTGGCATAATATCTTGATCGTTTTGGAAGCCTGTTCATATTGTGGTTAAATGATTAAAAAAAACATATTTTGGTGTAATTTTGGGGGGCCTGGATCCAATTAATTGGTTTTCCATTATTTCTTATGGGAAAATTTTGATCAGAACTCGAACTTTTTAGGATTCGAGAAACGAGGTACCACTGTATTATTTTGACGGTATGTATTGTGGAATATTAAGCATCTTTCTTCCTGGGAACTCGGCCCACTGAGCATTCGAAAGCCTTGGGTAGCCCTCCCTTGTCGGCCATTTGCCAGTCGATGGGGCTACGTTGCTGACCACATTGCTCACTTGACCTGCAGACCCCCGGACTGGCATGACCAGCAGCACCAGCATCACCGCCACACTGGGACTGGTCATCCATGCCGCAGGTACTAGCCGGATGTGTCTTACTGTTTGGCTACGTCATTATCTGTGTCGGACACACACAGACACCAACTAGCTATAACATTAAAACCACAGACGGGTGAATTCAGTAACATTAATTATCTTGTTACAATGGCACCTATCAAGGGTGCCATTATATATTAGGCAAGTGAATGGTCAGCTCTTGAAGTTGATGTGTTGGAAGCAGGAAAAATGGGTGAGCAGAAGGGTATGAGTGAGTTTGACCAGGGCCAAATTGTGATGGCAAGTCGACTGGGTCAGAGAATCTCCGAAACGGCAGGTCTTGCGGTGTGTTTCTGGTATGCAGCGGTCAGTACTTGCCAGAAGTGGTCCAAGGAAGGCCAACCGGTGAATCGGCAACCAAGCCTCATTGGTGCTTGAGGGGAGTGAAAGCTGGCCTGTCTGGTCAGATCCCACAGGAGAGCTACGGTAGAAGAAATTGCTGAAAATGGTCAGAGCATGAGGGGGGACCTACACAATATCAGGCAGGTGGTTTTAATGTTATGACTGACTGGTGTATCATTATATTTGTGGTGCAGGATTTCCCCCCCCCCCACTTACCATTCGGTGTTTGGCATTAATTCCCTTTCTTTTGATTTCTGCTCTGACCCAGTTCTTTGTTCTTAACCTACTTTGCCCCCTGCGGTTTTTCTCGGCCACGCTCAGTGGGTGATGTGTTGTAATACGCCTGTTAATTAAGGAAGCAGATGGTGCGTACAACACCCTCTTGAGTCACCTGAGCTTGCAGTCATTAAGGCTGTTGCGTAACGCCCTAACCAGGAGAGCCGGCCAAATGCGCCTTGCAGCCAGTGTGCTGCCATTGTCTTCGTTTTCTGGCATAACTGATAACCTGGGCATGAGAGGCCATGGGAAGGGGTTCAGCTTCTTCAGTCATGTCCTCCATTTCCCATCAGCCTCTTTGAGCAGGCTGCGTACTTATTGGTTGCTTTTTTTGCCCCTCCCACATTAATATCCCAGACTCTTGACCTTAAACATGCAGCCGTGTGGATGGTCACATGAGACACTCCAGAAGTCATACTTTAACTACAGCATAATTATGAGCAAACATCCTGGTCGCTGTGACTGTGCCATGAAGCCAGTCCAGACAATCAGCCTACTGTTAAAGCCTTAGAGGACCCCAGGGGTGTCCCATTTGTGGATTTTATTATTTTTTTTGTGTGTTTAAGGATTAGTATCTTAGTAGCCTAAGTGGCCGGTGCATGTTACAGAACAGAAAAAGGCGAAGGGGCAAATTGCCATGTGCTACCAAAAGTGCCCCCTCTGTACCGTTGCAGCTGATGGCGTCGCTCTGGGAGCAGCTGTGGCCTCGTCTCAGGTCTCTGTTCAAGTCATCGTCTTCTTCGCTGTTATCCTGCACAAGGTCAGAGCGCCCCCTGGCAAACTGGAGTTGGAATTACGCTGGATTTTTTCTCTCCAGATTTTTTTTAAAAGAAAAAAATAATCCACAACACTTCCCTTGTTAGTTGAGGCTGTACGACAGTTTCTGTTGTTTCTTTAACCATAGACTGCAGTTGTTGACAGGACACACAATGATCTTAACACCTCAGCAAACAGCAGCTGCTTCTAACCATTTATAAACTGAGCAGTAGTCACTGAACTAGCTGAATACAAACAGGTTACATTTAAAGCTTAATACCTCTTTAAGGGTTGGATTAGCCTTCCTAACAGCACAGTGAGCCCTCCAGAGATTGCAGTGTGTCAGTATTAAGCTCCCAGTGGTTTGGCTACTCAGTGTTGCTGCTCAGTGTGTCTGAGTGCTGTCCCTGCCACCTTATGTTCTCAGGCTCCCGCTGCCTTTGGCCTGGTCTCCTTCCTCATACACGCCGGCCTGGAGAAGAGGCGGATCCAGATGCACCTGCTGGTGTTCTCGGTGGCGGCGCCTCTGCTGGCCATCAGCACGTACTTCATCCTGAGTATGGTGAGGAGGGCAGATTATGGGATGCTTGCGCTTCGAATTTGTGTGTGTCTGTTAGTCTGTGGGTGTTTGCTCTTTCGCCTGAACATGACAGCACAGCTGTGTGGACGTAGCCCTCTGGACCCTGTCTAACGTCTCCTCTCCCTTCACACTTTTCACTTAATTAACCATACCACCAGCTTCTTCCTAGGAAATCAGTGAGCATCTCATTATAGTACGCAGCAGCCATTAAAGGGCAGGATTAGCATCAGGATGTAGCTTCTTGGAGATACCTGGTAGATATTGTCCATCTCAAGGCTGCTCAGCCCCAGTCCTGGAAAGTTAGTTGTTAAATGACTAATGAGCTAAATTTGTTCTGTTATAATTTGTCAAGGGTAGAGTTGCTGAGGTAAACTAGCTCAAGTGACATAAAGCCAAGACGAGTGTTAAGGAACAGCTCAGGAAGCAGAGGGTCCTCCTTGCTGAAAGCTCTTTCCTGCCTGCAGACGGGAGGCTCATTGCAGCACCGCCTTATTGCCACCGGCATCGGAATGCTCTTCTCTGCTGGGACCTTCCTGTATGTGGCGACCGTGCATGTCTTACCGGAGATCAGCAACAGGGGGCAGCACCACCATCACGCCTACCAGCAGGGAGGCCTTGGGGTCCTGGAGAGCCTCACTCTCCTCACTGGGGCGGGACTTCCTCTGCTTCTGGCCCTGGGACTTCACGACAGCTGAGGTCACTGATGTGATTGGCAGTTTTTTTTAACCATTTCTTTGTATCTGTCTTCACCTTGGGGTCAGTTAGAGCAAGACACCAGCCAAACCCCTATTTCTAAAGAGAAGTATTTATTCTGAACTTGAGTAATGTGACTTGGACCAGGAAAACGAGGCAGTGATCGCAGTTTAATGCTCCCGCCCATACTGAGTTTTATCTGAGATTTAAAGGACTTACTGAATCCAGAGTTTCGTTTCTCATGGGTGGTGCCAGGACCAGCCCTACACTTTTCACAGGTCCTAAGAAAAACATTTAATTGTGAAATAAGTAGGCTGGGTTGGGGGGGTGGGGGGGGGGTAGCTCACGTATGCCTGCTCTGGTGAGACCTTTGTCCGTCCAGGAGCAAAGCAGACCGTGGGCCCAGAAGAGCTTTATTGGCTTGTTTTCTTGTCCTTGTCCTTTCCAAGGACTCTTTAAGGTACATGGGATAATTGCTAAAGGCCTTTTAGCGTCTTCAATGTCAGATAAACATCCTGCCGGGTACTTGGACCATGCTGCTAAAACTCTAACAAGGACTTTCCCTGTTACAGTATAACAAAAAAAAACCTAAACCAGAAATTGTAAACTCGCCCAGCCCTGGAAACTAAAGATGGCTTTACTCCCTAGCCCATAATAATAGCCCACAATTTTCTGGTCTCTTGGCTATTTGGGTGAAAGGAGATATTGTACTTTTGATTGTATAATCATCGAAACTGGGATGGTTATAGCCTCAGATTTCAGACCTCTATGCTAACCTTTTATTACTATTATTAGCTTCATAGCATTTGGTTGGTTGTTATCTATTTAAACCCAATTGATTCACTTGGGACTCTATTCAGTCCATGAAAACACTTAATTATATTAGTTCCCTGACATTCTAGCCTAGAGTGCTATTGCACATGCCAGCACCTTAACTGTAGTTATGGTGGTTTACAGTTTTATTACCGGCTTTTTACTGATGCTTTCTTGAAGTAGATTCTTTTCCCAGTATCACCAGCACATTGTTTTTATTCCCCCATTTAACTTGAACCCTGGTATTCGCGCATCGTGTCATAAGAGCGCTTAAAACTGCCAGAATGATAATTTAACTTAAGATTTTAAGAGGGCGGATGTTCTTGTTCAGATTTTTTAAATTGTCATAGAATACATATTCAGTTCATTGCATTTCTTCTCAGTGGTTTGAGGTCTTCTTTCTGACTGACCCTTGAATGTATCCTCCTGGAAAATTACAAGGAGGCCCTGGGGAGGACCCAGTACATGCTGGAGGGACTATGTCTCTCTGCTGGCCTTGGGATTCCCCTGGAGGAGCTGGACGGATTGGCCGGGGAGAGGGAAGTCTGGGTTTCAATGCTTAGACTGCTGCCCCCGTGACCCGACCCAGAAAAGTGATAGATGGAAGATGGATAGATGGATGGAACAAACAGCAGTTCCTTCAATCTGATTTTATAAATGAAAATGTCTTTGTGGCATCTGTATCATCTTCAGATAAACAGCAATTCTCATTTACATACAGCATACACATGTTTGAGAGCCAGAATATGTGATAAAACACACTCACCTGCACATGTGCAAACCAGACTGAACACCTTATTTTAAAATAATTCTAATGAAACAAGTACTGTAGTTGAGAACCGCTCTCATAACTACTCTGACCACCAGGGGGCACACACATCTCACTCATATTCCAGTGCAGTACTGCAGTTCAGTGGAGTGGAGACTCCCCTTTTCCCCTTAATGTTGAAAAGCACCTTCTCTACAGCAGACATGGAGGGCTGTGGGGGCTGGTTCCAGCTCCAGCTCCTTTTACCCAAAACAAAATGCCCCCCTTTTGAAGGACCCCATTTTTATTAGCCGTAGAATTTACTTAAAGCCTCTCCCCTGGTCGACAATCTGTATTCTATAGGTTGTGCATGGCCCTGCTCTACAAAACAAAAAATTATGAAAAATATCTTGCTGTCATTTAGCCCAGGAAATAGTTTAAATAAATGTGATATATACAAAATACAAATCTGTGCCGAAGAATTTTTACCTACCATATGAAATAGTATAAAATTGTGCTATAAAGATATACTATAATAATACTGGAGTAATATATAATACTCTCACAGCTTACACTGGCTCAAACTGGCTGCGAGCTGCGCCTCCAGGGGCATCTGGTTAAATGTGCGGCTGTGAGCCTCCTCCTTGATTTGCTCTCGCATGTTGGAGGAGAAGCGGGCGATGCGGCGGGCCGCCTCCAATGCTGCCTCCCGTTCCCGCCGCAGCCGCTGCCATCGCCGCTCCTTACTGATGAGGTTTCCCTCCCGCTGGCGCTGCAGCCCCTCCTCCTCCTGGAGCAACCTCTCTCGGAGGACTCGATGTACCTGCTCCCTCTCCGCGTTAGCTTGCCGTGTCTTCTGGGTCTGCTCACTCCGCTGCAGTCGTACCAGCTCAGCTGCACGCTCCATGCGCCATTTCCCCAGCTGGGCCAAAAGCTGCCTGCGCTGCTCCTTCTGAGCCTCCCGCCAGCCAGCTCGGAGGCGGGCCTTTCGGCTGAACTCCTCCCCCCGGACAGCCCGCCCCCGCAGCTCCTGCTCTCGTGCCTGCAGGTGCTGTCCATGGTTTTCTTCAAAGCGCCTCAGCTTCTTCTCCAGGCCACTCCTCCTTTGAAGCTCTTGCACCTGTGTCTCCTGTTCCACCTCCCTCTTGAGGAGAAGGTGCCGGAGTCGCTGCTGCTGGTTCTCCAGCTGTATCCGCGTTCGCTGCCTGCTCTCCCGTGCCTGCTTACTCCTCCTGGCCCTCAGCTCCTTGTCCAATGCTAGCTGACTCTTCTGCTCCCGTCCATGCTGCTCCTGCTGCCTCTGCTCCTCTAGTAACCGCTCCTGGTAGCGCTTGCGATTCTGCACCTCCCGTCGGTTCTCTTCAAACCGCTGTCGCTTCTGTGCCTGCTGCTCCTCAGCTAGCTGCCTCCATCGCTCCTTTTTCAGTGTCTCCTCCTGCTCCCGCTGGCTGGCTCGCTGGTCCTCCTCCTTCTCTCGTCGCATCCGTCGTGTGTCCAGGGCCACCTGCCAGAGCCTGGCATTGCGCTCCCGTGCTTTGCATTGGCGCTGCTCAACTCGTGCCCTTTGCAGGGCCTCCTGCTTTTGCATCCGCTCCCACAGCTGCCCCTCCTTCTGGATTCTCACCAGCCGCAGCTGCTCCTCCTTGTGCTTGAGTAGCATCAGCGCCGCTATTTTGAGATCTTTCTGAGGCACAGCTATGCTTGTCTTCTTCCTGATGTCAGCTGTCAGTCTGTCCAGCTTCCTGCTCACCATCATAAAATCCATTTTCTCACCCCAGCTAAAGCTACTTGGAAGTTTCTCATGAGAACTAGAACCCCAAGACTCTGTACTGAGACACCCGTTTTTGAGATCAGCCGATGTCCCACCTGAAGTCCCACCCCCAGTCCCTAAGTGACTGGGGTCCGGTTCTCTCATTAATTGGCTCTTATCCACTACTGAGGTACCACCAACATCTGCTTTCTCGATCTTGGACTCTGAACTCAGTCTCTTCGTGATATCTTTGGGGACAGTCTCGAGAAACGCATTTTTACAAGACGATTTACTGCCGTCTCCCTCTATGACTCTCTTTCTTTCGTCCCGGCAGAGGCCCACACGCCGCCGTCGCTCCTTTTCGTATGCGTCGTAAAGCACAGTGACTGACGCCATCGGGGCGTCCCGCTGCTCTTCAAAGAATTCGGACAGCGATTTATACAAAAGATCAATGGGTCTGATGCCAAGCCTTGCAGAGGATTCCAGTGATCGATGTTGAACTTGGAAAGCAGCAGGTATGTTCTGACCAGTCCACGAAGAGCTTCTTTCCTCCATGAAACCATAATCTCTTTAGACAGCGTATCTTGCAAGCTGCATTAAAGCGTCAAACGCATGTTTAAATTTCATTATTTCAAACGTTCCGAAACTGACTTCAAAACGTTACAAATTCACTATTGCATAATCTTTTAAATGGAGTAGGTCAGTAAGACACACAGCCCACACATCGTGTCCGCAGGTGCTCTGGACAGCTCAGCGAATCGACGCTGACATCGCGACAAGGACGCGTCTTTCGTCTCCATGGCAAACAGGCAAACGAGTTTGACAAGAGGAGCCTCTTCGTTGTCACAGATGTTGTTAGACCGCCCTCTATCCGGCCGGGGAATAATTACTTAAGCATGTGAAATGCATACGTGCGAAAGTGTTTCTGATGTTTATTTCCTTTGCGATTACTGATATTATTTGCAAAGTAATCTGTGGTCCTTTAGGGCGTATTTATGAAATTGCCTACAACTTTGTTTTCCATATATTTGTGTATTTTTTTGTGGATGTGTATTCTTTTTTCTGACACGATTTAAATTTATATTTCTGTTTTTGGGCGCTAGGTGGCGGTTGTATGCATATGGCCTATGTTTCTGTACTGAATAGAAATCTAGGAGCAGAGCTTATAAAAACTGAGCTGACAGTCTTAATGATTTTTCAGGAATATTCAAAACGGATACTTGGTTGAAGTTTCTGAGTGAGAATAAATGGCCCATTTAGTTTTGTAGCCATAGTAAAATCACCAGGCAGCTCAAAAATGTGACTCGGTCCTGGTAAGGTTGCTGCTAGGAGAGGTGTTGGTCAACAGGTTAGCCCACTTACACCGGCTCAAACTGGCTGTGAGCTGCGCCTCCAAAGCCACCTGGTCAAATATGCGGCTGTGAGCCTCTTCCTCGATTCACTCTCACATGTTGGAGGTGGTGTGGGTGATGTGGTGGGCCGCCTCCTGTTCTTACAGCCTGAAACTGCAGGTGCAGTGAAATACTATCATAGCATCCAGGTGAGTGCTTCACAATGGTGGTTGAATGGGTTCTCCATTTGTTCTATAAAGCACTTTGGGTTTCTTGCAAACACTATATAAATGCAACATTTATTTATAAATCAACTCTTTTTTATATATGGGCAGAATTCTACCAGTTGATTTTAGGGTAAATGCTCACTGCTGTTACCTTTATTTTCTTACTATGTTGATTAACATCACTTCTCTATACTCACATATTAGCACATTTCAGTGCAATATTTGCAGGTAATGCCACTGGTTTAAACAGGATAAATAAGGGGTTAATGATTCAAAGCCCAAAGTGGAATGTAAACTTTAATGCTTTAAAGATGGGAGCATCCTGACTTGTCAGCACCTTTCCAACTCACAGTGCAACTGCTCAGCTGCTGCTACAGCAGTAAAAATGACATCGTTGGCTGTCTAAACGTTGTAACAGGTTTCACCCTGTAAACGAGCAAGCCTGACCCCTGTCCCACATAACTGAATCAGAGAAATCAGCAGCTGCAGAAGGCCTCCACCACAAGATGGCAGACTTTCACGGAGCCTCTCAGGACCCATTCTGTGACTGTCAAACCACACAACTCAACACCCCATCAAGGTACCTGAGCAGCTCCGGAAGGACGGTTTCAAACACCCTAAAAACAGTTGGGCTGTACCATGTTGCGGAACATGGGGTAATGGAACAAAGAATAAAAAGTACGTTAGAATGTTCCATCCCCCAAGAAGCTCCCTTTTTATGCAACTTCAGCTAGTCTGATAATGTGTTGTTTCACCAGTCGTGTAGCGTGTAACACTGCTGTCTTT
This sequence comes from Brevimyrus niger, assembly GCA_015164015.2. NCBI lineage: Eukaryota > Metazoa > Chordata > Actinopteri > Osteoglossiformes > Mormyridae > Brevimyrus > Brevimyrus niger. The sequence continues at coordinate 3,706,891 of JAABNY020000063.1, read as the reverse complement.
ATGAACAGATCTCCATCTTCTGGTGATGAGATTACAGCCAAGTGACTGTGTGCCACGAGTGCCCGGTGCTGTTTGGCTAAAACCTCATGTCTGCTTACCCATGGTGTAGGTCAGAACTTTCTCTGGGGAACTTCACATTTCCCTGCTGGAGAAGAGAAACTACCCTCATCTCTAAAGAACTCCACTGCTGAATTTAACATCCTAGCTCTACAGCATATAACCTATATGAACGGAGTTTGAATACATTACCTGCAGAGGAGACGTCTGTCAAGTGATCTGATAGGTGCACACTGCATTAGATCAATCAGCTGCATAGCCTTGTTCTGAAGGCCAGATGACTTCATATCCTTTAACAGCAATCAGCTGCATGCAAAGCGCCAGTCCGTGTGAAACCTTTTCCCTGGGTCCATCTTCACCTACTTTAGCTAGATGGTGCGTCAAATCAGTCACACAGGGATCCTGGGCCCTTAAACTCTAAAACAGCAGAGGACGGGCACGGATCACAGCAGTCTGCAATGCCACCACATGGTGTAGAGTTTTGTTTAATCAGTTCAAAACCGGATACAAAGTTTTCTGCTACACAGAAGACTAAAAACCTAAAAGTGTCCAACACCTGGAGCCTGCTGTGGGAAGCAGGCGAGGGGGGACGGCGCTGCAGCTTTGGGGAGAAGGAGGGGAGGGGGGACAGCAGTATGGATCTTCAGGCACAGCCACCAAGGTGGAGATGTCAGCAGTGTGTCAAACGAACACTCCAGGTAGTGTTTGGCCCTGGCTGTCTTGTTTTTGCACAAACACACTTGTTTCGTTTAAAAAGTTTAAAATGCACCACGTGCATTCTGAAAAAGCTAGAGTGACTACTGCTGCGTTAGAAAAAACAAAAAAAAAAAAACAAAAGCATAAAAACAGAATGAAATAGTAATAAAACAAAACATTGTTTTCAGAATCCTGAGTATATAAACAAAAAGGCCAGAGAACAATAAAAACAACAAATGGACATATTAATTTAAAAAAAAAAAAAAACATCGGCTCCAGCTTACAGTGCTAAAAAGTTACATAAAATTAACAGTTTCCCTGAGCCCGCAACCTTGAGGCCTAGGTCTCTGAGCTGACTGTACATTCAGCTGCTATAGAGGGCAGGGCTCGTCAATGCAGCCGACGGTGGGCCAGTCAGCAGTCCGGGGCCGGGTTAATTGGCAGGCGAGGCAGACCAGTCCCTGTGCAGGGGCGGGACCTATCGACGGGGCTGCTGCCGACTAGGCCTGGGCAGTGGGGAGGCAGAGCAGGAAGGCAGGGCCGCCGTGGCATCTTCTGCCTCCTCCAGCTCGCCCTGGAGCTCCTGGCTGACGCTGGACTGCAAGGCGGCGGGCGTGAGCCACTCCTTGGGCAGGCAGCTCTGTAGGAAGGGCACGCATGAGCTGAAGTAGGCCAGTCGATTCACCCAGCGTGGGATCTCCCGGCCACACAGGATCTACGGGCAGGGGGAAAGCAGGCCGGTCAGTGGGGCACTGTGGGTCACATGATCCTGCCACAAAGATCCTCAGAACACTGTAATGCAGTGTTCACTTATGCTGTATGCCAGGCCCTAATGGATCGCACAGTCATGCTCAGACTTTCAGAAACTGTCCAGCAACCAGTTCTTGAAATTCAGCTGATGAACCGCTAGATGAACTTTTTGTGTGCATTGATTTCATATCATTTTTAGGAACCTGGGCAGAACACACTACTCCCTGACAGCTCGAGGTCACATGACACAGAAACCTCTGTGGAATAAAAACCCTGAAGAGATTCCAGCTAGCTAGGGGTGCCAGGTACCATGGGCATATAACAGGAAGCAGCTGGTTCACATTGCCAGAGGGACCAGTTGCTGGGTCCTTGAGGGAGATGCTTAACCTGAACTTTCCCAGTAAAATACTGTACTGTGCTTTAAACAAATTAAACTAAAACTTGGTGCTTACAATTCAGCGATGGAGACCTGGCATTTCTGCTGGGTTTAACCCATGACTATTTTATCCTTGAAGCAATTTGGGTGTGGGGTTTCAACTGAAACGCAAACCTGTCCCCCCTGGGCTTAATACACACCCTGATTACACATCTTCCCCATCACACAGGAATATGATGCAGTTCTGCCTTTGGTAAGTCCGGCCGATGTCAGCTAGTCACCCTGATTGGGTCAGCTGCAGTTTAATCTGATCTGATTTGCCTCATCTAAAAGGGCTTCGGATCCAGCTACAGACGGAAACCTGTGGGTGGTAGGATTTCCGCCCGTGGAGAAGGAGCCAGCCAACACAAGGCTCTCTCAAATGTTAACTTCCTGGGTTAATCTCTTCCAAGTCCACCCTCAGAGATGCACAGGGAGGAGGTGGGCCACTAATGAGGGTTACAACCCGTTTCTCATCCATGGACAGCATGAAATCTGAAATGCAGCCCGTCCCTGAACCTCCTTCTGATAAACCACTGGAAGGATGGCCATGAGTGTGTTCTCCTGAAATCAATGCAGCCCAAAGGGACTTCACCTTCTCAGTGAGAGGACCACAGAGCAGACAGGCTTGGAGAGGGCATACCTCCATTGATCTCACCATAATTAACCATCTGCCATACCCAAGGTAAACCATCCTGTGGCAAATATTAACCACTCGGTGACAATGCACCAGACTCAATCCCATCCCACCCCACCCACAGGCTTTGTGGTGCCAATATGTCTGTCAGGGTGACATGTCTGAGCATGCACTGCTCTGACCACTTCTGAAGTAATTTGTCTGGTATGCTCCCATGAGTCACAAGGATAAGCTTTAGTGGAGCCCTGGAAAGACGAATGCCAGTTCACAGCTCAAAGCTACATAAAACCTTAGAACATCACTGAAAGGGAAACCTATTAGGCGCCACACCACATAAAAGTTGCATAGTCAAGTAACCGAACCAGGAAGTTACAGGCTTTAGTCTACATTCCAGCATTCAACAGAAAGTCCCTAAAGCAGGCTGTGAGATTTTTGCGTTAGTGGAAAACCAGAAGCTTGGCTGGGGATAGAAAGTGCGGCTTTGATGGTATGTACTTGGTCTGAGAAGACACCGCCCACAGCTGTGTACTGGTCAGCTGTACACCTCGTGAAAAACAAAGTGGAACAGAGAATGGCAGCAGAGAACAAAGGGAGAATGGATAGCAAGCCATGGAGGATAGAGAAGGCATTAAGGACACCGTAGGAAGCACAATGGCCTTAGTGACGATGGGCAACAGCATGTGCCGACCAGCAATGGGGGGGGGCTTGGCATCCTCTCAAAATGCACAGGGTCGCAGTCGAATTTAACTTCCACCCTCCGGTCATTTGTGAATATGAGTGCCTGATCTCAGACCTGCTCTTTGCATATTTTTGGAAGCAAAACCATAACCTTCAGCTGTTTTTATGATTCATGCCCCCCAACCTCACCCCATGCTTCACAGCTCCACCCATTAACATGAAGCCAAGTCCTCTCAGTACAGATACTGTGAGGAGATCAGTGGCCAAGGGCTTCCGAGCATCCACTGGAATGTCGCCTCGTTCGTCACAAACAGGGCGGCCCCCAGGGGAAGGCCTTACCTCTGACAGGGCCGAGGAGAAGTGGTTGCAGTTCTTGTGCATGAGGTGGTAGGCATTTCCCTTGTACTCCTTGCCCAGTTCCTCCACGATGCGCTCCACGTCCTCCTCCGTGAAGTCCGTGCTGCCCAGGACGATGGCCTCTCTGCAGGCCGACCGGGTCACAACCACAAAACAGACAGACTTTTGGTTAGAATCCCATTGGAATGTTTACTCGTTTCTCATAATCCACCAGGACAGACGTTTGTTCATCTGTTCTTAGACAATACATTTTATTTATGGAATGATTTAGCTATTTACTAAACCACCCACAATGACACCTTATGCATGGAAATTTAACATGTGATTTCCGTGAGCCAGACGAGTTCTGGACGCCAGTCACCCATGCAAGCACTGAATCACTCTCCCTCATGTCTGCGGTCCTTGTGAACCACAGAGGTGAGAAAGCCCGCTCGCTCAGCACCTTGTGCGCAGACAGGCTAGCCGATTGGGTGGGGTTGTGGCGCCATAGAGACGGCGAGACGTCTGACGGCGCTTTCGCGAGACCCTGCTCTTTAATCCATCTCGGAGCCATGTCCGTCGCCTAAATGGAGATCCCGCCTTTAGTTACGTTCTTCCTGGAAGGACGCTGCGCGTTAATCATCCGTGAGCTGCGAGTGATAATTTATTCAGTGATTCAATTACTCTCTCTAAATTAGGAATGCTTCAGCCTATTAAAACCCATCTATTTTTCACTTGCATTTAGTAGCATGACAAACAAATGAGCTAGAAGGGCTGTCTTGGGCGTTTCTGTCTCTGAAGCCTCGCCGCGACGGCTGTGGTGAGACACTTCCGGTGTGAGAGAAGGCCCCAGAATTAATAGGCACTCTTACTGGCTCAGACCAACAATTGTTGCTATAGCTGCATTTTTAAAAAGAAAAAAAAAAAGGTCAAACAGGTATGAGGTGTTTCTTAAATTAGCAGCTCGGAGACACAAAGCAACCCGAGGTGAATGAGTGGAGTCCATCCAACTAGCTAAGCTACCTTGAGGCTCGTATTCTCCCTGGCTTCTACACCTCATACGGCTGTTTATTTTACTGACAGGGAACGCCGTGGAGAATAGGGGTCAGGCTGGAGGCAGTGCTAGTGAGGGTCGTACACCTGCAGCATGTGGTTAACCCCCATCCAGAAAAGGTGGGAGAGGAAAACCCAGATAAGGCAGCAGTTTAACGGCAGAGGTGGAGAAGCCGGTGGTGGCTGAACACTGCTGCTTGATCCCCAAATACTCAGATGGAGGCTGTCAGCCTCCCTCTTAACACTAAGACGAGAGGTTAAGTGGGAAGCGGCGGGGCCACAAAGCCGAGGGACTGTCCGGAAGGGGCCGCAAAGCCGAGAGACTGTCCAAAAGGGGCCGCAAAGCCGAGGGACTGTCCGGAAGGGGCCACGAGGCACACTGGCTCAGGGTGAACAAAACATATAAAAAAACGTTCAGTAGTATATCACAGTATCTGGGATGGAGTTACACCACTCCTACACAGAGGAAATGTGCAGGTCATTTCAGTGCTATTAATGTTCTCCGTAGTCCAAAAGGTCACAGAAGAATCAATAAGCATGTCTGAGATGGTGTTAAAGCTAATAAAGCCACTTTAAGGGTTTCAGTGCTCGGTCAATGAGAGCTGAGCTGACCGGCACTATGAGCTGTGTACAGGGGCTGGCGTAGGTGTGAGCCAGTGTCTGTCTGTTACAAAAACAGGCCGTTCTAGGTTCTGCAAACTTCACTGTGACACTCACTTGAATTTGAAGGTCTCCCCCAGCTCGGTGGCATCTCCAGGCGTGATCTCAAATATCCCTGAGAAGGGGTAGGGGTGTCCTCCATAGGCGAACTCTGCAAGGACAAGCGACAGCGGTGAGCTGGACCGATGACACCCCACATTCCGTAGCAGGGGGCCCAAGCGCCGGTTGCTGGTGCCCAACCAGTACTGGGGAGGAACCAACCATGCAGCTGTGTGCAGCCAAACCTACACATCGCCAGGTCAGGGGCCTGCAACCGAAAATCTTCCCAGGCCTAAAGCGAGGGCGAATGGCAGTGGACCTCCAGCAGCACATTCTCACCATTCTGGTGCACTAACATGCTCCAGTGGAGGGGCAGCCTTAACCCCTATCTAGCCTTAACCATAACCTTGAGTAACAAAACAAGACCATAACAAAACTGAATTTCCCCTTGAGGGGAGTGAAAAGGTGGCCTCCACAATGTCAAAATAACAGGTATTATCACCATGTAATTTACACACACACACA
>JAABNY020000063.1:3678280-3700945 GCA_015164015.2 Brevimyrus niger | reverse complement strand
ACACACACAGACACACACAAAAAGCTCTCAGGCCAGCACAGCCTTCTCACACACACACACGTGGCCCAGGTACAAACCCCCTGTGATGTGTATCATCGAAAAGCTTAACAATTATCTGCCTTAATCATTCCATCTGTTCCTGGGACTGTGGGTCCCCAGTCAGGAGAGTTCAGGGTTTCGTGGGAAAGTGCTAAACTCCATCTTGGGCTGAGGGACAAGAGACACATGGAGGTGCCTTTAGACCCACAAGACAGACATTAATACACAGCTTCCGGCATCTTCCAGAACGCGTAATTCAGGCGAGGCGTATGGACGCTGTGCCTCAGGAGCTGACCATTAAGCGTTTGACTGGGTGGAGGTAATGCCCTCCCGCATTTCAAGCTTGCTCTGGCGACGGAGAGCAGGCCTCGTGCCCTGCTAATGCAGAGTAATGACCGTCTAATGGAGCTGCTGGGAAAGGTGGCGGAGTCGGCAGCGGACGTGGGCGATCATACCTCTTCCGTAGATCTCTATCCCTGAGTGAAAGACCCCAATTCCCAGAGAGGAGGTGAACTCATTGATCCAGTACTGAAAGAGAAAAAAAAACACACACACCAAGTTAAGCCTTTGATTTATATTCACTACTGAGGTACTGATAAAGGTTTCAAGCCCAAGCCATCTAATCAAATTCATATATGGCGTGAGATGCTCAGTTGATGGGAGCCAAAGCATTACCCTCCATCCCTGTTAAATGCAGAGAAATTTCACGATGCAAGAGAACGGAGTGTAAATCAGTTTGCCAATGGGAGACTGGGCTAGCCAGTAAACGAAGACCCAGCAGAAACGTGTTAATTCAAACCAACAGGATCCCCTTCGCTTTCATCCTTCAGGCCGTTTTTAAAGGAGAGTCACACCCAAGCGGCATCCTGATTTACCATCCCCGGTAAGCTCCAGGACCACCAGGTCTCCTCTGGCAGCTCCCTAAAAGATGCCGGCTTTGCTGCCCCGAGTCACACCAGCCCGCTCAGAAGTGGCTCACATTCAAGGTAGCACCCGGCCTGGTCTGAGTGCATCAGAGTAACAGGTAACCGGGGGGGGTGGGGGGGGTGCTGGCCTGTGTGAGGCAGATCGTAGCTTGTTTTAAACGGATGGACATCTGAGGCAGAGGGGGCTGCTCCATTACTCCCTGCGGGAGCTAATCTGATCTAACACCGCACAAGGTCGTTAGCAAAACAGGGCTTAACGTTACGCAAGCCGTTACGGCTATGGGCCTTAGGGGACACAGATTTGTTAAGTCTGTAAAACGGTGCCGCTCTCCGCTCCTTATTGGTGCCTGCAGATTAGGGCCAAGGCCGCGTGTTTCAATCAGCAGCCGTGAACACGGCCCTCGGCGATGACAGCATGCAGCTGGGCGAGCAAGCCTCTCGACATCCACGGTGGGGGGGGGGGGGACAAGAAAAGAAAAAAAGAATGAAAGATCAAAGCGCAGCTGTTCAGAGTGGGCAGATGATGGGGTCATGTGACTGCCGGCATGACGGCACAGCTCGTCAAAATGAAGGATGTGGGTCTTGCTCGGAAATGCAAACAGCTGTCGTGAAAGTATTTTGCATGCCAGTGGAGTGTTGTAAATTCCGGGGAGCCACACGAGAGTCCTTCCTGGCACAGCTGCTCAATAGCAATGTCCTTCTCCAGGGGCCAGAGGAATGGAACTTTAACTAGGAATAGAACAGTATCAACCCCCTTCCCTTAGAAATGGAGGGTACTTAGAACACTAGGTGGGCTGTGTGACCAGTGTCTCCCTAGAGCTCAGCCAAATGGTGATGTGGCTTCGGGGGGAGGGTGGCCTTGGGGGTGGAGCTAGGAGAAATACTTTGTAGGCAGCTGCCTCCCAGCCAATGAAGGGAGAGCATGGCAGCAGCCTTGTACCCTCTGGTAGCCATGGGAACCAAAGGATTCCCCCGCAGAACGGGATAAAAGCCGCTTGTGAGACAAGTAAACACAAGCCAATCCCCACATCATGCGGCTAGCGGACTACGTTAAAAGGTGCTGGCCAGAGAGCTGTGGTGATTGGCAACCATTTCCAGCCATGGTCCTGACAAATGTCACTCTGGCATATGGTAGCTCTCAGACAGACTGACATCGGGTGGGGGGGTTAATGCATGACAGTAAAAGAGGTCCCGACATAGAGGTCCACAGGAGGGGGCCTGTAAAAGCCCATGTTGTGCACCTGAGGTCTAGCCTTGCCTGAGACCCCCCTCCCACACCCCATCCATCACTGTCACTTGGGCTTAGAGATGGTGAATCGCGGGTCACTGCTTACGCTGTCATCTCAGATAAGATATCTAAGATGTCGCTAAGGAGCATTACTAATGTGCATGTGATAAATGAAGTGTGCCGATGTCAGCAGGCGCCTTTCCCAGATCCTGTGGAGCACATGGCATGTCCGTACAGAACGTGAGGCTGCCTGGGGCTCGTAAGGCAGGTGAGGGATTCGCAACACCGTGTGTGTCATCATCATCGTCATCATCATCATCTATCGTCAGCCAGGAAAGCCTCAGACAACAGTCAAAAACCTTCACATTACATTCATGCCCTTGACTGGCAGGTATTAAGTTGAAATATCAATCACACGTAGTCCACAAGCTACGTAGCACAGTGCCATCACCAGCCACATAAAAGGTATTGGGGTACCACTGTGAGGGGAGCAGTGATTGTGAGGGTACAATTAGCAGCCTCCCCGATCCAATTCAGGGGGCGTTGGGATCAAAGGGACGTCAAAGCCTCTAGAGAGCCCAACTGCTGCTCGGCCGGACAGAGGGGACTCCCCAGAACTTCCCAGTGAGCTTCCAAAGCTGCTGTAGCGTCATGCCATTAATGAGTATTTTCTTGTTTAAGGAAAATGCGCAGCTGTCTGGGAGTGGAGCCATTACACTGCCGGTGAGGGGGAACCTTCCCTCCTCGATCAGGAGATTCAGACACACTGCTCCTGAAATCCCCAAGAACCTGCTGCTTTCTTGCACAAACCAAAAAATGGGGAGTGAGTTTGAGGGAGCACCTAAAAGAGGGAGCGGTCTGGCGAATGCAGAGTTCCGAGAATGGCTGGATGCATCGGCTGTTGTATGTTCTAGGTGCCCTGGCTCACCTGGGAGCACAGCACTGGCAGCAGGTGGCTCAGCTCCTTCTTCCCCCAGAGCCACCTATATGCGAAATGCCAGCTTTGCCATTGAGCACCCTCCTCCCACTAAGGCAAGACTACTGGGCCTGCTGAGGAAGTGGAATTTATCAAGCACTTGGTTCGAAAACATCCATATTCGTACGACAGAGGGAGAAAAACAGCAGTCTCCTGGCTGTCATGGTAACCCTGCACTGCAGCACCTTCCAAGGGCTACTCGTGGAACCTGAAGAGGACCCAGGGCTCCAAGAGAAGCGGAATCCGGAAGCAGGCCAGCCAAAGTGCACTGGTCGCCAAAGATCAGATTAAGTCTATGGGATCCCCATATCCTCAGTTTCACAATGTTGGCAAGCCAGAGCTTAGAGCGCAACTGGCTTTCAGCAAGAGAATGAAACATGGGAAAATATGAAATTCGACTGTTTCCATTGGGTCGTTCAAATGTAGTTTCTTCATGTCAGAGATGCAAGCACGAGCCCTTATAGACCATAGAAACCTCTCTCGTGCCAACATGTGGCAAACACGGTCCCACAGATGCCCAGAACACAGATCTGCAGAGAAGAGAGTATATTTGCATCACTTAGGCTGTCAGAACTTAAGAAGCAGGCAGAAAGACTACAATTGTGGCGAAGCTCAAAGACCACACAGGCTTTTCTTATGGAAATGCAGCTCAGTCATATGGATGTGGACAGGGCCGAACAGCCCCAGCAGCGATGATGCTAATCCTGGTGCCTTTCATCAGGGCTTGTGGAATCAGTACAATAGTGAGCTTTTCCAGTGGTATAATCATGACTGCTGCTACCATGATTCACAACATGTTCTTAACTTAAAATGGTCTTTAGCCAGGAAACAGAGTACAAAAACATAGGATTATATACCAAGTGCCTTTACAATTAGATAATGGAATGCCCAAGTCTAACAATGGCTACTAAAGATGACATGGATGAGAGTTGAATGCACTGGTCCTGGTTTGGGAGCAGTCTCGGTCTGCAAACAGGCCCAACAGCACGCGATACTGGAAGACTCGGCAGAGGCCTGTAGATGGGCAAGCTGCTTTACACACTTCCCAAAAGAGCACGGGACCCTAATCAGCTCACCAAGCCACTGAACAAGTGAAGTTGCTGTTCTCATTTCTCATGAAAGACTCCCACTCTACTGACCAGTTCCCCTACCCCAAACTGGAACACAGTGTGTCTCAAAGGCCTGAATAGCATCCCTCCGCAGCCAACAGAACCATTGAATGGTTAGCATAATATATTAATATGCTCTTATCCACCCCCCCAGTCCTAATCCTAACAAATGACACTGAAGCTAAATTTAAAACTATGTACCGGCAGTAGTAGGCGCCTCCGTCTGTGTGACAGGCCCTCGTTACCTCAATGCTAACAGCTCCACGCTGCTCATTAGCTGAAAATCTTGGCAGAGTGGTGGAGATTTCAAGCTCCCCAGTCTCAGGGAAAATCCTGCTTATACACATACTGGTCATTAACATGTATTTGCCCTCAGGGATTAGCATTCAGCATTAGTAATATTTTTTAAATCATCACTCTGACAACAAACCCCAAGGCTTTACACAAGATGCAAGGACCAGAAAAGGTGACTGAATCCACACTGTCCTACATTATGGCTATAGTATATACAGTAACAGGCCCAAACAGAGGGCCATGCTTCATTGGACAGAAATTTGAAGGCATAACCCCTTTGTCTCCCAGTCAATAATGTGAGATAAGGTTCTTATCATTGGCCTCAATTACTTGCAATCGCATTAAGGTCACTGTAAAACATTGGCTGGGTCTGGCACCCAACTCTGTGATTATGGGAACACCCAGTGCTGCAGTAATGGGGCTTAAGAGGGAGCCCAGGGAATCCTCACAGGTTTAACGGGTAAACCTTCCATAGCTACACCCTGCTCATTATTGGAGTCATTATATTCAAATATCTTTGAGTGCTCCACTCATTACAGAGGGTTTCAGGAGAAGTGTGTTGACTCGGTGGCTGCATGCTTGCCCTGTGCTTCCTGGGACAGGTTCACAGTAAAGTTATGAAAGATGACCAAACCTTTTTAATAAATGGTGTTAAAATGCTTACATTTATTCTTAAGGGGCTTGTAGGAAGAAGCATCAAGCCTGGAATCCTATCAGTTCAAAGTGAATGGCCTATCCACCCAAGACGTGCTGGTTCAGTATAAACCTCTCCAACAGCTGGCTGGCAGAATGAGGTATATTCAGGCCTTTAAATCCACTAACATCTCAATTAACTTATTTTCCCCTTTCCTCCATACAGAGGCTGTTAGCCGAGAGGGGAATGAAACTACTTGGGGGAAAAAAAGCTAACGGGGTAAAAGGTTCTCAGAGACTTAATGAATTTTCCCCCAAGGATCAATAAACATGTAATTATCCAAAGTGCTCCAGCTATTCACCGTTTAGCTCATTGCTACGCTTTCAAGCACCAATGATCATCTGCCCATACTGAACACCTTATTGGTTCAACATTGCAAATGTTCTTCTGGTATAAAGTAACAAAGACACTCCGTGGCTTTGGACGCAAGTTTGGCGCCATGGGTAAGAAACTGAGTAACTTTGATTGGGAGAACATCACACGAGGAAAACCACTCAAAGGGAGATGTGGCTGTGTTGCATTGTCTGCTGGTATTGGCATTATGAGGTTCAAAACCTAGGTTCTAAACTCTGTTTGAAGAACCTTTCTATGAGTGTAACAAACGTGTGACCCCCCTATCTTGCCTGGCCCTGTGGCAAAAGGAATAAGGTTCTTGCTTATCTGTAGGTTTCTGGTTCAATTGTGGGTTTTTTCCACAGAATAATACAACTCCCAAATTATATGTGAATTTGGCAGCAGATGCCACTGGATGCTGTGGCCCTCTGCTGAAGAGGGGCTGGTGTGTTGTGGGTTGCAGGATCAAACCTCACGTCAACCAGTCTGGCCTTCATGCCCTAACAACTCAATTTCTATTACATGTGCAAATGAGTGTAAAATGACATCGAAGACCTTACACCTGATGGTAAGGTAAGATATATGGATTGGAACACTAAGGCTGAAGGTTGGAATCCCAGTTACATATAGATGTGATGCCTGCAGAGGATCCTGGTTTTTAGGAGAGAATGTCAGATGTGGAAAAGAAGTGCCCTGAACATGGTGCCTCTTTATATTACATATTCATCTACCTGGCAACTCAACTTCTTTTACACAATTACTAAAGAGTTACACTCTGAAGGCACCAACCTTAAAGGCATAGTCTAGTGCTGTAACAGACCATAACTGATCCGTGAGCCATATGGATACCCCCAGCGGTTTGGCACATATGTGAATCACGGACTAATCATGAAGTTTAACCATGACCGTGTGAAATTCAATTTCACCATTGCTGCTTCTTCCTATTGACAAATGCTGCTTGCGCGTCTACAATTTTCCCCAAGGCAACTTATGATCACAAAAACAGCTCACGATTGAGAAAACATCTTTGGCTGTGCCGAGATCACAAGAAAAATTAAGTCATGATATTGACCTAATGACAGAAAAAGATAAGGGTGAACATTCTCTGTTGACTTCCAGATGATACAGAGTAGCAGCGAAAAGACACAGACAAAGCAGTTGTGTATTTATGCGAGTGGACCATGTTTAAGGTTCCCTGCTTTAAATGTTCTTTAAGTAGTAAATGGCAAAGTTATATGTGACCCCTTGATTTGCTGATCTAACTAGCAAAATGATCCAATCCACGAGTCAAAAACCACAATAAGATCTAAGCCGTGAGTCTTGGGATTCGTGGTACCCCCTGGTATTTGAACCATATCCATCCCCATCATACAACCAGCTCTCTGACCACTAAGTCACACAGCTGATTCACAAGCCTTCCTGTATAGTTAGGTTTTGAAGAGTGTAAGTGACTAAGCACACTACGAACTCATTCCTTAGCAAAGACCTTTTGGCGAGTCTCATTCCCTCTTAAACAAGGCCCTTCACCATTAAACCACATGCAGCGCTCCATTTCACATACAGCACAATGACTATAAACACACTTGTCAGTTTCCTCCACAAGTTAGACCTATTCAACCTCATCGTGGCAAACAGAAACGTAACAGAGAATGTTCCTTCCACTGTGCAAGACATCAGGTGGCCGAGTGCTTAGCACTAGTGTCATACTTTCATGGTTGTCGGTTCGAGTCCTGCTGATAGTCGGGTGAACTAGAGTTCAAAGTTGGCTGGTCTGTGCGTTGTGGTGGGCAGTGCTATACGTTAAACCCTGGATTGACTATGCTCGCCACACAGAAGTGATGTCAAGTCTCTGTATGCAAATCAGCAATAGTATCCCTTACTGACAGGGGGTTAGGGACCCACTATACATAAAGAAAATATGTATCACTCAAAGCCAAAATGACATTTAAATATAAAGCCCATTTTCCAAAAGCAGACCTGCTATGGAAAAGAATCAGCTGAGGTGCCTGTAACCCTAACCCCCTTATATTCTTTATTTAAAAATGATGACAGTAACAGGAGTCGCACCTGAAACAGCTCCAGGAGAGTGAGTGGCCTCGGTCCAAACATCCAGTCATGTGGACATGTTGCCTCACACATTCCATTTTATTTATCACAAAGGCAGCACTAACTACAGCTCCTGGACACTAGTGCACGTCCATCATTAGGAAAGCGATTCCAAGCCCTTGGACTGGAGACTGGCTCTGCAGAGATTCCACAGGAACGACGACTTGCCAAAAAACCGACAAGATCCCAGGTTGCATTCAAAGCCCCAAAGCCCCCTTTTTTCTCCCAAAGGGCACGAGAGCATTTCCTGGCCCATATTCCAATGGGGCCTGGTCGGCTTTCTGCTCCACCGCATGCTGCGGCTGCTTATGGAACCAGAGCAGTAGCTGTGCATTAGCGACTGTGCGTTTGCTCCGGCCAAGGGTTCATAAAGATGCCCAGTACTCTCAGCATGCCTTCTAAGGGAACAGAGCAGAAACCAAACCCTGAGGAGCAAAGGGGTTTCAGCCATTTATTTCATAACGGCATTAGCAGCCAGTTTATGGCTTATTTGGTCTGAACACGGGACAACGCACTGGATGTTTGCTCAAAGCTGAAACACACCACAATAAAAGAACTTGATCAAAACAGACAAGGGGGCCAATGAAAGCTAGACTAACAAGGCCATCATTAACAGACAAATAATATGCACTAGTCCATGAGGAGAAATAAAGAATAAAGGGGGGGGGGGGCTTTAGAAAACAGCCACTGTATGGATAACAATAGAAACAGTTCACATAACATAATATGATTATAATGGCTAGTTTGAAACCCACAAGCAAAAGTAATTCTGCATTTCAGTAAGTAGCAGGAATCTTTAACTCCTCCCACCTCCTGAGACCAATATAGGTATCTGTTCCTCTTTTTTTTCTGACAGTGTAAAACTAGCCCCACTCCCCCACAAGAGAAGGGAGACACTGAAGATTGGCTCTCAAAGGGAAGCCCACTTCACAAATGGCGGCCATCAGCTGGCTGCCAGAGAGCCTCCCTCAGCCAAGCCAGAAAGGTGGGGGGGTGGAGCAGATTAAGACATCATGCCTGTTTGCAGTCTTCATGCAGAGGGCCAGGAAAACAAGGGGGAAGTTTCTCATTTACGTCTTATCAACACATTGATCCAGGAGCCCACTCAGTCTGATCTAGCTCCTATGGACTGAAAGCTCCAGAAACTGCCAGTGAGATGGACAGTCTGCCACCGCCTTTAACAGACTCTTTGCTGGCTATAATTTGATTTTGAGCTCATCTGGGTTGTTTTAAATCAGTGAGAGCTGTCTAGGGGGCACTCATAGAATTCTCTGTGTAGAACCTGACTGGAGGTAATTTCCGCTTCAACACTGTGCAAAGTGACCTCACCTCCCAAGGCATGCTGGGCTTGCATTGAAAGATCCATGGAATGTTTTTAAATCTCACTTCAGCCTTTACTTTATGTTTCAACAGCAGGGAACCGTCTGTATCGGAGGAGACCTGATTCATTTCAACATCCGTTTCCATTCATTCACACCATGGAGTGAGTTTTCGGACCCCTCATAAGACAGTGAGCTTACCACTTGCTCAATGTGAACATGACATCAAGCCACATGCTCTGCGTTTCATCAGCAGAGCCTCTGGAAGGGTTTACAACTTTCAGAGGTTGACTAGCAGTTATCAAACTGCATGAATTTGTGAAGCACAGTACAAAACAACATCTAAAAACTCAACAAGCTCCACAAAAAAGGGTGGCATTGTCTAACAGGAGCAAATCATGCTTAACCTGATAGCATGAGCCTTGCTTAAATGAAGCTGAGAAATTTATGCCATTTACAGAAGCCTTTAAAAGCCACACACACACCCTGATGCACTGATGAAAGCAATAAAACTAATTTAGATTATCTTATGGTTATTTTTATTTACACATCCAACAGCTTAGCACGCCAGACTGTGTTCAGTTTTCAGAGTAAATGCAAGATTACTGCATTAAAATATAGTAATAGTACTTGGTAGTAAGACTTTGAATACAGCTTAAATATTTAATTTTAAACATTAAGCCACTTAAAAGGTTACTATTATGGTTTGTCTCAAACAATTTGGGATTTTAAGGTCATGCGTTTGCCTGCTTTCCAAGGTCTTTTGGAAATCAGTGTTGAGAACATGGCGTATACACACACACACACACACACACACACACAGCTCAGCTCCTGGCTACAGGCATGGATACGTGATGAAATCTGCACCAGCCAACTGGAACAGAGAAATCATGACGCATTCAGCATTTGCCACAGAAAGCACAGGGAGAATAACAGGGACTGGACACAGCACTGAGTAATGTGTTGTTCTAAATGTTAAAATTAGCACATAACGTGCCATGCAAATCTTGAAGGGGGGGGGGGGGGGGAATAATAATAATTTTTACACAAAGTTCTGGAAGCCTGAGTCACGTTGTACAATACTGATGGTTAATGCATAAGACCTCATTGTTGAAGTCAGCTGTAATCAAAGCCAAAAAGTAGATCATTAATAAATGGACTGTGCAGGATACCAGCCTACAGAACCACATCCTGGGTGGCGTGCAGCATCCTGCAAATCCCTGCCATATAAATACACACAGATCCACATGAATTTTGGACAGGGCTGTAGTCAGTTTATTAAGAAGAGACGCGTTACACTCCCCTCCAAATACCAAAGACACAACAAGACCAACACCAGGGCCAATTAACATCGCCCGGGAGCTTCAAATTGGTATAACCCATTTCTAATTGGTTACTGTAGTACGGTTGCTAGTAGTTTACGCCAGGTAAGGTTTGACTGAACTGCAATCCCACGCACAGTGGCTCTCAAGGCACAGGCTTTCCCATAATACATTAGACCTGCCTTCAAATGGCTTTCAAGGTTTGCAAAAAAAAATCAGCCCAGGGTGGGCAGGGTGAGAACAGCCAAAAGCAAATGCAAAGCTATGGTGACAGTTATAACAACCCTCACCCCCCATAAAGACATCGCCTGCACAAAACTAACAGAAGGTAGGATGCTAAGGCGCTTCCAAGAGGTCAAAGAGGTTAAGCAGGACGATGGACTTATGGCTGAATGAGGGACATTTAACAGTAGCATTTCAGCATGTAACAGAAGAGGCATAGATGGCCTCTCAGTAACACTGGGGCTGGTTTCCCCATACATATACGCATGTATCGATGCAACTAGCATATATTCGCCATATAAAGCAGTATGTGTAGCTGCTTGTCGTGACAGCGCAAATGTGTACTTATTTTTTGGGCATTTGTGCCGTTATGACAAGAAATTTCCACAATTAGTCGTCATAACAATGGAAATTGCTTCATGTGGCGAATGTGTACTTGCACACCAGTTATGTCAATCTCTGCATGCATGCAAGTATACAACCAGTACAGAAGAGTTCTAATTTTATTTTAAAATGGCAGCCACATAATGGCAGAGAGAGACAGGAGGAGGGGCAGGCATTGTGGAAGCCAGAAGAGACAATGCTCCCTCAAAGCGCAGTGAAATAGCTTATTGATTGCACTGCCTCTCCTCAAGATGTTCTGTATGACGAGCAAGTGAGCTGACAGGGAGTCCAGCTCTGGCGATGAGGGCCGAGAGAAAAAAACAGCCAGGCACAAGCCCCCACCTGGGACAACTGGGTCAGAATGCAGCTGGAGCACACAGGACGTCAAAAACTGCCGCCTCTCAGGGAGGCATCGATTGTGTAAATACAGGCAGGGCTGGCAAGTTGCTGGCACATGGGCAGATTGTGAAAAGCAAAACTTAGCACAACCAAAAAAAACTAAAAAAAAAAAAAAACTAAAACAGACTCAGCTTTAAATCTTAAACTCACCCACAAGAAGCCCATTAGATGTATTTAACAGCAGTTCTGAATGAGCCCTCAAACACGCACGCATGCACACGCACACAACTCAGCAACGCTCAGAAATTCCTATAAAATTCAGTAATATGCCCATCAGTCATAAAACAGTCATGCCCATCAGTCTAAAAAAACATAACATATCTAGACACAGAGACGCAGTCACTCCCTAGAGCAACATGACGACATGTGTGGGGGGGGGGGCTCATCGATTAGCCTACTTTGCTTTCAGGCTCCAATCAGCTATACCATGTTTTACAACCTCCCAAAAATATCCACAAAGACCATATTCATGGTTTAGTGGTACCAACATGCCCTGTACATGAGCTACAGTATAAAAAGACTAATTGATTATAACACCACTGAGGAAAGCGATTTTAAAAGGGTCGGACGCAAGCAAAACGTGCTGTGAACGTTTTGCCATACAAAACCAAACCAAACCAAAAGCTGGACTTCGTTCATGCCATTGCAAAGCAGCAAAATCTCCTGCGCAGATGGATGCCCCGGGCACAGGGCCAGTAGCAGCCGGGCCCCCCCCCCCATTCCCAGCCCCAGCAACAGCAAGCACGCGAAAATGACGTCACAATCTGGGAATACTTCAGTTCTGAATGACAGTCGACACGTGCTGGACAAGAAACCCAGAACATCGAGTGGGAGACCCTGAGAAACGAGCACAGCTCCTGCGTCACACCGTCTGCTGCTACACACACATCCGAGTAACACATCAGGAAAAATAAGATTGCCACTTTGACTTGGAATCAGTCTAATCATGGAAGAAAAAATTCCGGCTAACAGAATTAAACTCTCATTTCCAATTCAACCTAGATGCCTTTGGAACTAATTTCTGTTAGAGTAACTGAAATGAGCTGGTAAGAGCAATAAAATAAAACACAGTGGTACCTCGGTTCTCGAACTTAATCCGTTCCGAACTCCCGATTGAATCCTAAAAAGTTTGGGTTCTGATCTAATTTTTCCCTTAAGAAATAATAGAAAAACAATGAATTGGTTTCCGCCCCCCCCAAAATTACAATAATTTTTTTAATTTTTTTTTTTTAAGCATTTAAACACAAAATGAACGGGATAATACAAGAGCATTTTTTTCCTAATGACTTCTGAAATGATAAATATCTTATCCCAACATTACCCCTGTCTTACCCCGATCGTCCGCTCCTTCCATGTGCCACACCCCCTCATTAACCTCATGTGGGATCCCTATGTGATCAACTGTTTCTGGTTGTTGTTATATCTATGGTTGTCATTAGTCCTCCGTATTAAGTCCGCGTTTCAGTTTGTTTCCCCAGTCCGGTCATTGGGTGCGTTCGACTTGCTTACAGCGCTGGCTTAAAGCAACGCATTCTGATCCTGGTGCAATGCATTACAGTTACATGCACTGCGACCTCTCACCTGGCTGCACAAACTGGAACCGCCACCGTGACGACACACCTTTGCCCTTATTGGCTGAAGAGTTTAGTTACACATGACGTTTGTATTACAGGCAGTTCCGATGCGTAATCTGCTATTTCTCCCGAATATCATGTAAAGCAGTGAGAAGTGGTTTTCAGTTAATTTACCTGGTAAAATAAAGTTTATATAAATGACATAAATGCTCTAATAGTACACGTAAGTTAGTGGTTTATTTACTGTTAGTTACTGTAATATTGCACTGCTTTATTTGGTTAATCATCCAGTCTGTGAAGAAGGCATTCAAGTAAGAATTGTATTGTAGTATGACTCATTTCCTGGTGCATACAATTTATATTAAGTCAGCGTTTACGGTTCGACTTCTGATATTCAGGTCAAGTTCCAGGTCAAACTGGTTTGTTTGACTTTCAAGAAATTCGAGTTCTAGTGAGTTCGAGAACCAAGGTATCACTGTATTAAAAGTAATTCAGTACAAAAAAAAGGTCTGATCAGAGCAAATTATGTGCACTGTTTAAGCTGGTCTTCTGAATAAGCTGAAACAGTCATAATGGTCATAACCTCAGACCGTACAGCAGAAGCTTCTTAGGACATAGTGCTAATAATCAGTAATTAGCATCTCAAAACCCCACCATCTGGTGTTCTCTCGCCGCTCCTGCCACAGTTCGCTTTGCACAAAACAAGACTTCCCGTGACAGTAAAGGGGCAACTGTCTGGACTCAAGTTAAACAGGAAGAGCAACGCAAATCCTTTGAAGAAGTGCCATCAAATATAATCATGACAGGAAATTCTGCCTTTGGTCACCCATCTTTAATGCTTTGTGTTCTGGGTGGCAGGTCATAACAGCATGTGTAGTATGACATTAGGTATTTGCATGCCACATGGCACATCACTCTCCTTAGGTCTGGAAGAGATGCATAAAAGGGAAGGGGATAAAAAGCAATTATTCTTCAAACACTTAAAGGAAGCATTTTGTCAAAGCAGATTAACACAGCATTTAGATTCTCTGGATCCACAAGCACCTTTATGGCTAACAAAGAACTAAATCTTGAATCTATCCTCTCCAGCGCAACACAAAAAAGTACAGAATGGAGATGAAAGAAATAAATACGGGAAAATATTAGAGGTAGTTTCCATGTTCCTTGGAGGCTCAATCAACCTTGCGATTCACATTCCAAAGGCTGTATTATTTTAGAAAAACTCAGATGGGTCTTGTGTAAAGTAAAATCTTAAACACCAAGCTACAAATGCCCCTTTAATTATGGGAATAACTTTTGCATCAACTCAGCACAGCTACTCAAAGTAAATTTAAAATTAATATTAGGTCTGAACAATGGAATTAACACTAAAGGGAAAAAATATGGTAAAGAATTTACCAATTTATGTTAAAGAACTGGGGAAAAGTTCAGTATGATTAGAACCATAGGAGAATACGGTTCAATTGAAATTTCAGGGAACATAATTACTGTTAAGACACAACACTTTTTCTGGAGAAGATGGTTTTTCAATCAATGACTGAACATCCGCACACTGGATATACAACTTTTCACACAAATCTACCTCTCACCATCTTCTGCAAGGCTGACCCACTTCAGCAGTAAAGATAACACAAGCCTTACATTCAGCTCTTAGCAAGGATCCCTTTTATCTTAAGATTTACTACCACTACCAAGTATTGCTATTTTTAGTAGCAGTCACAACCACAATATGGGTGACAGATACATGTTTTTTCCAGCTTCATAACAAAGGGTGATACCTCAGCACATTTGCACCGTCTCACACATGTCAATCTGTTGCTTGGAATGAAACTTCAGACGTTTTTGAACGGAAACCCACCTGTGCCTTTATATTTTGATAAGTTTACAGACATGTACTTTCCCTCCTTGCCTACAAACCTCAACAGAGGGCTGATAAGGTCTGGGGGATGAATATTCATCACAATGTCAAACTCCACTGATCTCTCAATAGGGCGAACAGTGTTAATCTCCGTTAAAGGTGCTTCGTAAAAAAGGGCAGCTTGAAAAGTGACAGTTACTATCGAATGTAGCAAAATTAGCGAGTCAAGAACACAGATGTACAAATGTAGTCCAATTACTCCAAAGCCTGTCGTCACTTGTATTAATCTTTTATTATATTAATGCTAGCGTGAAGATGTGTCGCGATTTATAAATGCCAGAGCGATCTGATTAGAGCAACATGAAACCTGCCGTCCCTTGACCGTGCATCCACACTAACACAGGTAACTTTCTTACCGTAGTCTTAAGACACCAACAGTCGCCCCCCACTTACCATATCATAAACGTTCAGTATGATCGGCTCGTTTGCCATCGGGAATTTGTCCGTCTCCAGATGATGTCTTCAGGGGAGGGAAAAAACCAAAGGGAAAAAACGCCCAGCTCCCCCCGTCTCAGCACTTGAGTCGACTTCAGCTTCTAGTCCTTCCGTCCTTCATATAAACCCAAACAGACGTCCTCGAAATTCAAATTTCATCCGACTCGTGTTAAGCAAGAGTGTCGTCCAATTTTTTCCTTAATTTTAAAAAAGAAGAGAGCCACAGAACGGGAGAAGCCTCCCGGAGCGCGATCAGCGTTACGCGGAGCAACTCGCTAGCATTAGCCCGCAAAGACATGGATTAGCCACCTGACTAGCTAGCCTCCCGGCTAACGTGTGTCCGCGAGGACGGCGCTCCAGGCACAGCGGCTATCGACAAGCGACACAGCCTCTCCCTGTACATCAAAACTTCACCCTCACAAGTTTAATAAACAAAAATAAAATCAGCGGTGTGTCCGGTTTCGCGACAAGATGAGAGAGCGTTAGGTTCACCCTCTCGGAGTATCGGCTCGGCTCGGCTCTGCGCTGCTCAGTCCGCCTCAGCGCGGCTGCCTGCCCGGCTACCTCGTAGCCCGCTTGGCAATACGGCAAACCCCAGTTGTTTTAACTCGGATGCGGCGTTTCCGGTTCCGCTTATGTTTCATTTTGGAAAAATCGGAAATGGAAAAATGACGCCCAGCTGATATTCTGGTATACCATTCCCTAATATTTTATTTTCAATCTTACAGGTAACAACCTTAATTATTTTTCAAGACTATCCCATTAAAAGGAATGCCATTGGCGGAGCATAAAGTAAATGAACTTGTCGAGCTTCCGAATATATAAATCATTTATTTAATGTGCAATTGGAATACTCCATAAAATAACCCTTACGGTAAAAATAATAATTTCATATTAAATTGGCAAAGGTATGCCTGTTTTGATCGGGAATTGTATCACATGCAGCATTCTGATTTAAAAGCATGTTTCCCAAATCTTGAAAATCAAGTTCAACATGTAATACTGGGCCATTGGGAAATGTTCTGCATCGTAGTTATCTAACGTAAACTGCAGTCATATAAATAGCCATGTCTTATACAATTAAAAAAGCAGCACGTACTACGCAACTTCTTTAGGCAGACAACTGATTAAGCGTCATTTGTAACATTCTGCTCATCTTTAAGGTAGCTAAAACAGCACTAATAACACTTAAACGTATTCTTACGTTTTTACGGTTTTCCTATGGCTGGGTTTTGGCAGAGTCATATGGAATACAGGGAAATCAAAACTAATATAAAAATCAACCCCCAGAAACAGATTAGTAATCATAAAAAATCTCCACCATGACAATATTTTTTATAACCCTCGCAGATTTTCTTCCCAAAACAATACCTAATATTTAGACATCATTCCATTCTTTTCAGCTGTGGTATAATATAAATGTGTGGTATAATATATACTGTAGAGCGCCTGGGGTTCTCAGACTCAAAGCTTGTTTGATTCATTTATTTCCTCCCCCCCTAGACATCCTCCTTTAGTTTTGTGTTTGTATTGAAATCAGAATAGCTTAGGTTGCTCAGGGGCCAATAAATAATGCATATTTTAGAATGGCTACCCCTGAAATCAGATACAGTAAAGCTTTTGGAGATTGTGTTACAGAAATCCAAGCAGATTGAGCCAAGAGCCATCCACAACTACTTGTGTAACTGAAAAAAATATTTAAAACATATCAAAACTAGTAAATAGATTCAAAGTTAAACATGACCATTCAGCTGAAAATTATATATATGGATTTCATTGCATTTAATTTGGTGAAAAATGCTGAGACATACATACTTCTCACTGCTTGTAAGATCTAACCTGTTCTTTGAAATTAATCAGGAGCCCCTAACTCTCCCACATTAAAACCCAACACACCAACTTGGGGGGCAGTGTATGCCTGTGATCAGAAGGTCACTGACTTAAGGCCAGCCTTGGCACATCTATGGGTCCTTCAGCAAGACCTTTAACCCCCAGCTCTCTAGGCACTGCTATGGGTGGCTGCCCTTCACAGCCAGCTTGCTCTCACCTACAAGCAAGTTAGGGGAGGCATAAGGAGAATTTCCTAACAGGGATCAATAAAATATTAACTATCATAATAAGGCTCAGACTCTGTCCTTACATGGTCATAGTTTTATAGTAAGATCTTCTTGTCACCACATTTATTAAACATCTCCCATAACACTAACTAACTAATTATATTAGCTGGATACTATACCGTATTATTCAAATTATACAAAAGGGCAACAAGTACACAGAATAGATGTCAAAACCTCTCAACCTCAGGAGGAAAAGGCCCAAAATTGCTTCATAAGCCAGATGTCCAAAACAGTGGTGTCTTCTATAAAGAAATTATATAAATACTGGGGAGTACTGCAATTTGTGAATTTGTGCCCAAAGAGATTTAACCGAAACAGACTCCCAGCGCTGTTTAACCAGATGAACTTCCATTTAACCCTAAGTAGTAGTCAGTCCAGTTAAGCATGAGGCCCAACACATGTTATACGGTGTCAACATGCCTGCTGTATCCGAAGGGAGCCAAACTGAGAACACAAGCAGTGGTTTTAAGGTGCCAAGCGCCACCCCGTGCTGGTTTTAGTGTACAGGAACACAGACCTGCAATGACGTAACAGGTCCTGCTGACAGGATAGCAGCACATAGCTCAGGTGTGGAGAAGAATCAGAGCAGCGGGGGTTGCCAAGCTAAATTAGCAAACTGCTGCTCTTGGCAACAGCAAAAAGGTAAAAAAGCAAAAAAAGGAAAAAAGGACAGTACCATAATTAAAAAGGAAATGCTTTCCACTAAGAGTACGTGCATGCTGCATTTTAAAAAGTTCTTCATGAATTGCTTTCCCCCCCCCCCACACATCACTGCCTTTGTAAAAATGTCCTTCTGTAACACGGTAAAGAATGAGGCTGCACATATCGTGGCAGGAAAGCTTTCATTCAGGAAATCTGCCTGGGTGTATGAGATATAGTCATGTCAAACTTCTGCGGCATCTATCACATTTGTCTCATTTCCTACAGACTTTTAATTGCTAAGGCCTTGATGGCATAGGCAATATGCAGGTCACAGAATTTGAAAGGATAATTGAACAACTATGTAGTATTTACTGTGGGGTTTTGTTTACCATTAGCAGGGAGAACCCATATCTTTGCCTGACTATGCTAAAAATCAGCCACACCTATACTGCTATGATAGTAGGAAAACCATCTCCAGATTTAGTCTTCCACATCACGGTCTACTTTCAATATATTAGACCTTGAGATGGTTTTAAGCCATTCAATCCACAAGGAATAACATCTGGGCCATCAAAAAATTTAAGAATTGGTGTCTCTAATGCCAAGTAACTATGTGAGTACATTGACTCACAATTACATAATTTTTAATTCATATTTTATTAACGGTCGTCTAAATCACCTGACCACAATGATGATGATCACAGTATGCCTTAAAGGTCTCAATTGGTTTTCATAAAGTAGAATATTTTACTTGAAAATATTGATTACAACCAAGCAGGTTTTGCATTAAAAAAAAAAAAGATTGCAGTGTGTAATAAATCGATTTTAGTCGAGGGATTCGTTAACCATTAGGTCAAAATGCGATGTCTCTAAGGAAGGCTTTGCCGCCACCGTGTGGTCATCTTGAGTATCTATATTTAAGAGGAACTACTTAGTTTACCAAAGACAAACAAGATTATAACAAGGGAACCACATCAAACAAATACATTTTCAACCTCCACTTATGTATAAACCAGGGATGGGGAACCTGTTCCATGGAGGGCCGGTGTGGGTGCAGGTTTTTGGGATGGCCTGAACGCTGCAGCCTCCCTTTCTTCCTATCTTTTCTTAATTCTCTGTGCATTATTACCAGAGTTTGGTAATTCAGGTCCAGATAGTGTGCTCACCTGTGTGTGGATGCATGTGTCTGTGCACGCACATCGGGGGAAAACTCCAGAGAGCAGAGGAGAATTGTAAACGCACGACCGGAGGCAGGAATGGAAGGATCGTGGTCACTCTACAGCACATTCACATCCGTGACATCACCATGCCACTCACTCAGGAAAGGAATGCTCTGCAAAGTTCAGCTTGTAAGAATGCATTTCTTCCAGCCTGACATGCAGAGATCATTTAAACTAAATTTATTTTAAAAAGTGACTAAAAAAAAAGAGTATAGAATAGAAATTTGTGCTTCAATTTCAATGAAAACTCCCAGTCTCTCCCTGGGGCAACCAATGCAAAAACAGGAAACCCATTCATAGGAGGACAGTATGCAGTTAGCATTCCTTTCGGTCAGATTGACACAGTGTATCTGTACACACGACTGAGGTAACTTTATGCATAAATAAAATACAAACCTCCGAGTCAAGAGTGGTAGGGCTCGGTTTCTTCGAACACAGTCATCATGTTCATAGGCCGATCGGCGCATTTCCAAATACGGAGCGAGTTAAGGGAAAGGCAGGCCTTCATTTGAAAGACATTCTCACCCAAAGAGATGGCAGCTGGCATACACTGCCAGTCTGGCTGGACACCATTAACACTGGTCAGGGAGTTAGGTGATCGAGAACTAAGCAGTTACAAGGGGAAAAGGCCTTGGGGAGATGATGCTGCAAAGCCCACGGCAGACAGGGCTACTCTGTCGTTAGTCACTGGCTGGTTCAGACCACATCCTGCTAGGCTAAACCAGACACTGATTAACAGTACATCCCAATCCTACCCCAAATGTCTTTCAATGGGTTTTTTCCACACCCAGTTGGGATTACTGAATAAATAGTATTCTAAAGGTTCATTAGGATGTGTTTGGTCTTGCCTGAGGGGATGAGTGTAAAACTGACTTGGACCTCATAAATCAGACTCCAGGATTTTCTGCCATTTGCTCAATGTCACCACCTGACTATTTAAATTGAAGCTCTTATGGTACCAAACCCCACATGTGAGGCCTCAGATGTTCGTGTCTGAGTAACAAAACCTGTGTGATGCTTATTTGCATATTCCGGACATTGTGCAAATATATGCTAAATGAATTTCAAAAATGATGTCATCATATTCTTCATTAACTACATCCCATGTTCTCCAATACAAAATGTGGTGGCATATCCATAGCGATAAATACCCCCATAGCCATAATAATTTTTTAGCCCAGCTTGAATTTCCTGGCGAAAAGTGCCTTATGTGCTACATGGACACTAAGTTGCAAAGGCAGTATCCGACCAAAGGGCTGGTCCATTGTGGAAGCTGCAGAACATGGTTTCCTAGTTCCAGAACAGCAGGGGCCTGGGTGGCAGACTCCACAAGGACCATATGAAAGGGCAGCACTGGGGCTCCCCATCACCTCAAAGTGGTTTTTAGTATCCCAGGTCCTGTGCACCTCAATGTAGACGACCAGGTAGGGCCTCCTGAGGTCAACATCACCACTGAAGCCAGCTACAAGCTGTATGCTGCCGCAGCAACGGTCAAACTAGGAGACAGAGGTGTGACTGGCTGAAGGTGACAAGCCCCAGCCATGCCAGTGAACCGCCAAGACCCCAAAAACAACTTGCTGCCTCTCCTAAAAAGGAGTGAGCTGAGTTCTGTCCTGGTAGAAAGGAGGAACAATCTGTTGGAACCTCAGATATAAATTGGTTCAATGATTCAATTACAAAGAAGGTATTAAAAATCACTTTGATATAAATCAAAGTCTGCGTCTAATACTCTTAACATCAGAAATTAGAGCAATATTCCAAAATTTGCATTAATCCTCAATTCAAATTATTGCAGTTGTCGGTCTACAAATAGCACTACAAAACTGCTGCTGAGCTCCAAGCTGATCTTTAAATCCATCACACAATGAGTTGCTTAGGAACACAATCCAGAGAAATCCAGTCAAACCTAGAAGTATCAGGAGACGCTGGCGCTTGCCTTCCCAGAGCGGGCAGTGGGCAGCTCAGCACTTCCTGGCTTCCACACCCGCTCGGCAGCGGGCCATGCGCTTCTGCACACAACCAGCAGAGGGTATCATGGAAGATGATGCCATTCCCTCAGACTGCTGCTTAAGCCAATGGAAAGACGACATCTTTAGGGGGACAGCAGGGCATCAAGGTCTATCTGCACTTAAGTGTTGGTATGGAAGGCCTCATCAGTGCAAAATACACCAAAAATGGTAAGGAGAACAGCAGGGGAAGCAGGCACGGGGCTGCTAGTCTCCAGCTGGAGGGGCAGCTCTCTTGTACCCTGAGGTTTTGGGAACAACAACATGTAGAAAGTATACCAATCAGAAAGAGCAAAGTGGCTGTCAAAGACAATCAACTCCTTGCTGTTGTGCAAGTGACTCCTTGGGCCAAGAAAGAGGGTATCACTTTCACTATGGTATGCATATCAAGACATTTTGGACAATTCTATGGTTCCAACTTTGTGGGAAAAGTTTAGGTATTGCCTTTTTCAGTTCCAGCATAACCGTACCCTAGTGCACAATATGACGTCCTTAAAGTCACGGTTGGGCGAGCATGGTGTGGAAGGCGACTGGCCTGCACAGAGCCCTGACCTCAACCCCACCAAACACCTCTGGGATGAACTACGAAGGAGTCTGTGAGTCAGGTCTTCATATCCAACATCAGTGCCTGAACTCACAAATGCTTTTCTGGATAAATGGGGGAAGAAATCCCACAGACATACTACATAATCTTATGGAAAGCCTTCTCAGAACAGTAGTATCTGTTATAGCTGCAAAGAGGGTACCAATGTCATATACATTTCATACTAACTCTTGCTTCACAATATGACATTACCGGCAAAGCTCACCTATGAATCCATTCCTGTCGAGTCATTGTAAAGAAAATAAAATCATGCACATGTTCACCAACAATGATGAATTATTATTATTATATATTGCTTTTTTTATAGAATATGGAAACACAGAAAGCACCCTCCCATTGTAAGCAAAATACATACATAACATGACATATTTTATTGATCAACATTTCAGTCTGCTGCTGGAATGATCCCCAATGGGCTGGCAGGTGTTAGAAACTCCAATAAACCCAAAAAGGTGGGAACACTGCATTATTCCCTGAGTGGTAGCATTACTGTATACCACACAAACACAAGCAAAGGCTTATTAATATAAAGATATCTGGCCTTCATTGTATTAGAAACCATAGCAAAAAATGCAAAATGTAAAGTATTACCATACATTGCTCTGCTAAAATTAGCTGATGACAATAAAATATCATTGTAAAAAGAAACGATACTTTAAACTACGATGTACATTAGGAAATACTGCTTCTGAATAACTTTATAACACTGTTCCACATTAACAACTTCATAGCTTGTTTTTGCAAGTACTCACCAAACCCAAGGGTTTAATTCTGTAAAAACCAGGAGAATGGCATTTC
>JAABNY020000063.1:3659418-3672594 GCA_015164015.2 Brevimyrus niger | reverse complement strand
GTTCCAAGAGGGACTTTGCCTACCCCCTTCCCCCCCCCCCCCATATTGCAAATTTAAATCCCACCTGTACTACAAAGGTACTGGCTTATTGGGGTAACTTGTCAGATTTAAGGTAGTCTGGGCAAAATGTATGTGAACAAATATGAAGTCCATTTAAACTTTGGTACCATAAATCCGACAAGTTACCCCGATAAGCCAACAACCCAGCTTTGTAGGTGCAGCCCAGCCTCGTACCCTGTGCTGCCCGGGGGAGGCTGTAGGCCTCACTACAACCCTGGTCTGAATGAGTGGCTTGAAGTTGGATGGGTATTACAAAATGAAAACTTATTGTATATTAAAGAATGTGAATTATATATTTCTAATTCTTCTAATCTGCAGGAGAAAATTGGGAGGAGGCAGGACAGGGTGTCAGTGTGTGGTATCAATATTAATGGCATTCCCCCTCTGACTGTAGAGGCACACGCCTGTCAGGCTTTGCAGGGGAATTTGGGTAATGGCCTTGATTCAACTTTGTGTGGTTCGGTGTACATTTATAGCTATGATTTTGTGTGTAAACTTATTCAAGTGGTGTAGAAAGGGATAAATAACCCTGTAGCCTTTAGCGTATCCCAGGCGGTTTGGCATTATACTCATATTTGCATATTTTGAGTACAACGGTGGGACTAAATATGATCCGATGAGACGAGATTCTCCTCGCAGTGCTAGACTGTTGTTCATGAGACCATCCCCTAATCCTCTACCTGTCACTTTGCCAAGTTGAGTTTTCCAGAGCAATGACTTTGGTCTCATCTTCCATGAGTACGTTGAGTTCATGTTTCCCGTTTACACCTGATTTGTCCAAGTTTAATGAGAGGTTTTTGATCCCGTGCCACAAAGTTGCAGAGTTACATGGGACACAATCGAGTTGCTCTGGCTCCTGTACCAATGAAGTTTGGAACTTGAATCCTGTGGGCGTGTAAGGGAAAGCTGCTGCTCTAGTGTTACACCCATGCTTTTGCATATACAAAACATCTCCACATAAAGTACTATTTGACTACTGTCCCTCTGTTAACTTTTGGCCTTATAAATGAAGCCCAAGGCTCACCCAATGAGCTGCCTTTCGCAGGAGAAGAGGAAGGAGGGGTGAACCTGTTGGAGGGCTATTTACATGCCACTTCAGGATCGAGGCACAGAAACAAATATTGTTTCAGAGACATGTTCCTCCACACGTGGCATGGACCTTTTGGAGAACACCTAATGGGCTATGGGACCCAGAGACTCCAGCAACATCTGCAAGCGCTAAGGTGACAAGACAGCAGGCAGTTTAAAGCTGCATTTAAATGAATGCAATCGCTGCTGAAGCAGTAGATGTTTCAACCATCAAGCAATTTTCATCAAAGCATTACTATGAAGTTTTTCTGTGAATGAAATTGTTCATAGTTTGTATTATTTCTGGTTATCATTGGACGTGGTTTAGGCTGTTTGAAGAGGCTCAGTACACTTCACTTGATTGGGCTGGCATTTCAAGTAGCCTTTTCACAGTAAACCCAGAGGCCGAGCCTGTAGTATATCTCTCCACAGCGTGCCTGACAGCACACTGGACCTCTCCCGAGGATGACTCACTGAGCCATGTATCTGGGCTCACTTAGTCTTCCCTGTCCTGTCACACCCATCTCCTGGAGGACCTCAGAGCACCCTCCCCCAACACAGTGACTTTGCAGAATAAAAGCAATCAGGGAGGTAGGTGGCACACTTCCGGTGGGAGTATTATGAATGGTGACTTAAGACAGTGAGCAGAACATCGAATTCTACATTCAACACGATGAGGTTTTAGGCTGGAACAACATCTCCGGGGGATGAAACGGCACTTAAAAAGCTGAATCCCAGCAAGTGAGTAAGCATCTTAGGGAAAAAGGGCTGTTCTGGGCTGGGAAATGTGGGTCGTTTCTGAGTCAAACTGAGGACACCGAAGGGTAAATCAACATAGATTGTTCAAGTTTAAATGCCGGAAGCTTTGCTTCTCGTGCACAAGCAGGTGTCAAAATGAAACATTTTCATCAGTTTTTTTTCCCCCCAGTTGGGGCAGGCTCTGATTTTCCATGCAGCAGTCAAAGCCATTCTGGAAAGTTCTTTTTGTTGCCCGTGTTAACGGCACTCAGGTAGATTAAGGAGAATTTGCACCCCATGTGCAAACTGGGCCGGGTGTCGGTGCAGCAGGCTGCACATCAGCCGTCAGATAAACACAACTGGCTTTGGGCATCGGGCAGGAGTCTGCCAGCAGTCAGGCCCCCAGGGCGGCACACGCTGCCCCACACCGCTCGCACTGGCGAGGATCCCTCCATCCCTACAGCAGGCGGGCTGCCAAGTCTCTGCGGCATTTAAAAATAGCCCACAAAACTGCATGTGCTGCTGTGTCAAAGCGAGCACCAGGGGTGGTGAGTCCGCATGCCCATGGGTGGTGTTTTCATCCAGCTGGCACCTCAATAATCTGGTCTTCCTGATTCTGACGGTCGCACACGTGTGAATGATGGTTACTGTGTTACATACATCTCATGCGCCGCTCAGTTCAGTCACTGATTATTTCTTGTCCATCCAGTTGGCACCTTTAGACCTAGCTAAAGCTGAAAAAATCACACACCCCCCCTCACAGTCTAGAGACTGTTCAGAGTTCTTCCTGGTAATGTGATTCGTTAGTAAATAAAAACTTTTTCACTCTTTGATAAAATAAGCCCATGTTGAGTGCATGAAATATGACTTTGCCAGTTCACTTCTCACCTTTGACAGTAGAGCCATTTCAGGTGGTTATCTGTGGTTGTCTTAATGAAACAATGCAGTCATTTCATCAGCTGGTTGTTGGATACCTGTAAATGTTTTTAACTGGATTTTATAAATGACAAAATTAATAATGTAGAAACAGCTTTACAGATGCTCTGAAACTTACACATTCCCATTGAAAGATGGTGTAGTCTCTGTTTTTCCATGTGGAGCCATGTGCTTGAAGATTGCTTAGTCACCCTTGACAGGGGACATGGCCCTGTCTAATCTGGTTCTCCTTAGGTGATTCATGTCAGACATAGGAGGCTCGAGGAGTGACATCAACACCGTGCTGGCAGGTACTGTTGATGAACAGCGTTCCTGTGGTGCTGCTCCCTCCAGTGTTTGCTGATCTTTTGTCAAGTGGATTATGGTGGAATGTGGTTGGTTGTCCTTTGGAAAAGGCCAAAAAACCTGCTCCAGACTCCAGTGCCCTGAGGGATTGTGGATGATTATCTGCTAAGATGCTCTACTGTTCTTTTAGAGAAGAAAATGTGCCAAGACTTGCTTTAACAAAGCAGTATCACATTGCTGTCATGCTCTGAAGATCAAGATTAGGACCTGGAGTGTTCACTGTCGACAGGGAAAATGCCAAAGCTAGTATTAACAACAGCGAAAATGACGTAGTGGCTATTGGAGAAGCTAGTTTGTAATTTTGAGAATTGCTTTGTGTGTCATACTTGGCTAGATGTGTATCTAAAGAAACTCCGTATGCTATGTAAGACATGGATATTGTTTGTTAGTGATTTGCAGTTTGTGGTCAGTCTATGTGCAAGTTTTTTGCCCCTCTGAACCGGTAAGAGCATCAGTATGGAACTGAAACTGGAATCTTCATTACTTAAAGTTCTGGATCCTGCCTGTACACTAGTGTAACATGACCTGGACTGGAGAGCAATGGTGTTGAAGTAGTGCTTCATGACCCAAAGTGGTTGTCAGATCTGTGCCAAAGCCAGAACACAGGAAGGAGCCTTTTGCTTGGTAGTTTAATGAGGACTGCTTGGAACTTTCTTGGAGGTATTTCTTTGGTGTTAAGGCGTTAGGCCAGGAATTAATCCTGCTGTTCTGAGGCTCCTTCGTTCTTTGGGTTCCAAGCCCAGCTGGTCGGGGTTTGTTGGCCCAGTCAGGTTTATTGCTGCCTGGAGGGACCTAGTAGGGGATTCAAAGGGAATTTGGCTGTGTGTTCCCCAGAACGGACACCTGGTCCCTCGAGATGCAGTTGGATAGGTTTCAGACCCTCAGAGGGCATTCAGAGTTTCTGCTGGCTTTGCACTGTGATTTGGGCTGCAGGATTCTCGCCCGGTGTTGAAAGCATTTGTTTTTGAGCTGTTTTGAGTTTCAACACCAACATGGTTTCAATTCCAACAGCCTGTTTTTTCCTTATTTGGCTTTTGTGCATTTCATTAGCTTTGTTCAACATCTCTTCTTATCCAATTAAAGGTTTCAGATAGTAATACAAAGGCAGTTTATCTCCGTTGCGTCAGCTGCTTGAATGCCTTTTATATGGAATATGAAGAAATTAATAAATGTATTTTTGTTTCAGTACCAGTGACTTCTTAAGGCTTTTCCTCTGACTGAAGAAGTTTCATCTTGTGTAGTACAACTGGGTTCACAGCCAGTTCCTAACCTGATACGGCGAGCTGTGGGATATACCTAGACCGGAGCAGGATGAGTATTCGACTAATCGGCCAACAGTCAACTGCTAGCCTTAGGAAAAGTAGAGGAGCCTTTACAAGAGAGCTTGTCTAATTTGCGACTTGCAGCCTGATAGATTCCCAGAATGGTAACGCACGGCTACATGGGGCCCGGTGATATTTTGGAGCACCTCACGTGATGTGACCTCGTGGGCCGCGGGCGTCCTGCATCGGCATCGTAAAATGCCACAGGAAAGGAGTGGCATTCTCACACGGAGCTAGTCAAAAAATAGCCACAAACCCCGCCTGGGTGTTTGAGGGGGCTTGAGGTATCTCTGTGACTGATTTATGACGTAAGTGACCCTATACGGACGTCACCAATCTCATCTGTTATGTGAGCGATGTCCTTCTAAAACCTCCAGGACAGTCTTGGTGTAGTTGACCCTGTTTGGCATTTATTTATATACTATATAAAATGAAAATTTCTGGGCCCTCGGTGCCAGTATTTGTAGGTTCAAGTCCCTCATGGACAAGTTCAACTGCGTTGTATGACAAACCAATGGAAAAATCCGTGTCCTGGGTGCCCAGTTTAGGATGGCCACATATTCCTCTGTCAGTCTGGAAATAGAAGGTGCCGGACTAGGTGTAGAGAGGCTTCGGTGTCCGGGGAGAGCGGTTGTTCCCCAGGTTACAGCACGGCCAGTCATGGGAGCTTCTGACAACATGATCTAGCGTGGCAACTGGAGGGGGTGTGAGGAGGGGTCGTGGTGCGGCATGGCGGCCTTTCAGGCAGGGTCCTCCTGCTGACAGCGCTTCTCCATCAAGCGGGGCAGGGGGATCCTCATTAGAAGTCTGTTGCAGCCTCTCACGGTATTCAGGTCATCAAGCAGGGCGAGTCCGTAGCTCAATAAGGACCTCCTTGGCCTACAGGTATGCAGGTGTGATGTATGGAAGCGACTTATCAAAATAAAAGTGTCAAATATCCAAGAACAGTATCCCAAAGAATTTCAAAACATCCGAAACAAAATGGAAAAGTTTGTTAAATCTTACCATAAGGAAGTCCCATGATGAGAAACCAACTGTGTGTGTTTTTTTGCATATTAATTCATATATTACATTTTATTTAGTTAATGTTTGGAATGTCAGTCATTCTCAGGCTTTTTAGAAGTTGTTCTGATCAGAGATTATATTTGGATTTTTTTAACCTGATCAAAATGGTGTATTACTCTAAAGGCTTTTTGTCGAGACTGTTGGGACAGGAAGTGTCATTAATGTTACCTCACCTCTTGGTTTTTTCAGCGCTAAGGCTACCTGTGGGGGGCATTGCCGGTAATTAAAATTCAACTACTAGATGATAGTTTGTGAGCTATGACGACCCCAGCCACCATTATGCCAGTACGAAGTGAACAATGGGAGGTTTCATTGTAAGTTAAGGTGTGCAGGAGTGGTCAGATGTTTTCATACAAACTAGATAAGCGTGCCATGGTGGTGGATCACTGGAGGACATTGGAGCTGATCTCCGGAAACTTGAGCTTTAAGTGTGATCCCCAGGGTGACTTCCAGACTACCCCAGGTATAATGTAGAGGGCTCTTCTCACTAAGTATAGCGTAGATGGTTACCAGGGCAACGCTGCCTGCGGATGGAAGACATAGATATGTGCAAACATAACCTGTAGTCTCTTAGTAACCAGAAATTGTTTTCCAATTGTTTTAGGATCATTTGGATCTTCTGCGTACCATAAGAGCAAAATGAGGACACAAGAAGGCAGCATTATTATGAGCACAGAACCTGTTTCCATGCTGGACGCACATTGGTTTTGATAGCTTTAGTGCCATCTGAAGGTGGCCCTCTTCTCTAAGTGCCAAACACTGTTTTCCAGCCAGCAGCTGCATCTGGAAAACCACAACCCAGCGAAGAAGCTTTTTTTTCCTGCTTAATAAGCATTTCAGGTTTCCTTTTTATTTATATATATATATTTTATATATAAAAAAAAAAAATCCTTTTTTTCCCTTGGTGTCTCCAAAGGGCGGAAACAATGCTGGACATACTGTGGTCGTGGACTCTGTGGAGTATGACTTCCACCTCCTTCCCAGTGGCATCATCAACCCCAACGTCACCGCGTTCATAGGTGAGTGCCAAAGCTCATGGCCGCCCGTCTGAAGATGGCAAGACCGGCTCTACTGCTCCAAAGAATTATAAAAACCACTGCCTACACAAACCACACATTTTGCCTACACATTTTGTCTACTGTTAAAAAAATAACGGATTAGACTTTGCCTATGATAATTATACAGCAACCTTGTTGATTTCTGATTGGTTGGTTGATCTATTTTAACCTGTTAGTGATTGGCTGCTGCCGGTAGCTCCACCCACCTTAAATGTCAAAGCATTATTCCTATGACTTCTAACCGCGCCCCCAGATAAAACTGAACATAGCTATCGTCAGGAGGATGTGAGTGAAACCTGCTCTTAGCTAGTGTTGTCCTCATTAGTGAGATGTCAGGCGGTTTTTCACGAGGCCGTGCCAAAGGCACCAGTCGCCTGCCAGGGCTGAGGACCAGGGAGCTGCATGCAGGGTTCACCCGTAGCAATCTCATTTCACTAATGGTCTTCTGTGTTTATCGTTCCTGGCGACAGGAAACCAGCCTTAGTCGGAATGACAGAGATCCGCTAAGGCATTTTGTTTAGTTTTCTTTAAGTATATTCCGTGTTTTTTTTTTTTTTTGGGCAAGTTTTTCTGCCTTGCATATTAAAGGTATTCGTAAATAATTTGCACAAATTTTCCCAGTCTAATATATGTATTTTATTTCAGTGAAATTAATCTTTATGATCATAAGAAACTCTGAGCTGGGTAGTAAAACAGAACGGCTGCAGGATTCCCACATACTGGATATTAGCATATTACCATAAGACAGTATTGGAGCCTATTAGGAAAGAGTGAGGATGATTGTGCTGGGAAGAAGTACCGTTCTCAAGACAGATGGTGGCCTGGTTGTTCCATCCTCTAATGTTCTAGGAGGCTTCGACATCTTTGAGTCCAGCAGGTTAATTGTGGTGTTTGTCCAGTGTCAATTACCTCCTGGTCTTGTTCTTCAGTTAAAAAGGGCATTTTTCGCAGGCAATGGAGTGGTGATCCACTTGCCAGGCCTCTTCGAAGAGGCGGAGAAGAACGAGCGAAAGGGAAAAGGTGGGTCCGCTCTCTCGGAGACGACAGCAGTATCTGCTGTTTCATGAGAGGGGGGGGCACACGGGTTTGCTTACCCACTGTCTCATTTTTTAATGTTTTTTTCCCCATCTGGCGTTGATTCCCAGGTCTGGAGGGATGGGAGAAGCGGCTGATCATTTCGGACAGGGCGCACATCGGTAGGAAACCCCAGAAAGCTGCTCCCTGTTCCTCCTCACGCCCAGGAACATAAGACGCATTTAAGCTGCAGCGTGCGGTTGGTGGCGGTCCTGTGCAGTGACGTGAGGGGACTGTCCCGGAAAACCCAGATAAAGCCCCATGAGGATCGCTGTCCGCCTTCCTCTTGGGCTTCCTGTTGGCACTGAGCCCAATTGTTTGTATGGGAGTGACCTAAAAACTAGTTTGATGTCAGGGACTGGGGGGGGGGGTTGTTTTGTTTGTTTTCAGCCAGAGATAAGAGGTTATTGCGGCCGCGGGTGTGACAGATCTCTCGTCTCCCTCTGCCAACAGTTTTCGATTTCCACCAGGCGGTAGATGGAGTCCAGGAGCAACAACGGCAGCAACAGGCAGGAAAGATGTAAGTCCCCCACCTGTCCGCCCCCAGTGATACCCTGCCCCCCCAAGCCGCAGAAGCCCTCCTCACTGCTGCCCGAAGGGGTCTTTTGAACACCAGATGAAGTCGACCTCCATGGCTGAAGGAGGCTGAATTAGTTGAGCCTCTTTGCTGCAGGTCAAGTCCATGGGCAGAGCTTTAAAAAAGGAGGCTGGAGCAGCTGGAGTTGGCGGGAAAGCCGCCCACGGTATCGCTTACCGAGTATCGTGTGACCGTCCGCACATTCGCAGCGACGCGCCGCAGGACGCTCGCAAGAAGCTAATGCGCTTTGAGGTGCCGCAGTCAGGAATCGTGAGACACCACCCCCCCCCCCCCATCGCAGGAGTCTCTCAGGGTCCTGCCAGCAAGTGGTCTGTGCAGGAAGAGACCATTCCCATGAGAAAGGGGGAGGGGTGTTTGTCTCTCTTCTGGCATGATATCTTTATTACTGGCTGAACTTATTCTACGGGTGAAAACTCGAGCTCCACATAATACAGACCCGTATTACACACCCTGTTCATCAAGCCTTTAATTACATGGGGTGTTTCTCGAAGTGCGTACTTAGCCATTCCCATTAACCCGCTTATCGTCATTTCCCATTGCTGAAGACCAGTTCCAATACACAGAAACCGAAGTTCATGAGACACCAAAAATCCCTGGATGTAGTTCTTGTCCCTCCTCAAGTATCAAGGATACATCGGTTGCATCCTCGCCAAACGACATCAATCCCATGATTCATTGCGCCCCAAGTTCAGTCTCGGGAGACAAGTTAGCAAGACTGGTCTTGCCACAAATACTATCTTTGCATTCTTGGCATTGAGAAACATTGATGAGATGCTTTGGAGTTTGATAGCTTTTACTTTGATTCTTGTGAAGTGTCTCCCCAAAGGGCATGAAAACAAGGAATTCTTGGTTGGGGAATGTGGCTTGGTGCACACAGACAGACCGGGGAAGCCACAGATCTGCCGGCACAAGTTTTGTGTACGGTACACGGCACCCTGTGCTTAAATGATCACACCTCAGTCAGGATAGCCGACAGCCAATCACAGTATCACCCGTGTCTATGCGGCCTTACACTAAGCAAGTGGATTGTGGGACGCCAGACCTGGTTGGAAGCAGAGGCAGGGGTGCTGGTACCTCACCTGCTTGTCTGGCGAGATGGCTGCCATGCTCGTTTCACCATCTGGGCCCTGGAGGGATTGGGCCTGCTCTCATTCCCATGGGCCAATGCAAGAACCCACCCCAAATTTTGTTGCCTGTGCACCAAGTGTATGAGCCTGACCCTCAGCTCCTGACCTCCATGTCGACTCGGCCGTCACAGGAAGTGACACGCCCAGGCTGTTTGGCGTTTCCAGGTTTGTTTATTGTATCTCTCCAGCTTGGGAACGACGAAGAAGGGCATCGGGCCGGTTTACTCGGCCAAGGCAGCCCGCAGCGGCCTCCGGATATGCGACCTCCTCTCCGACTTCCATGACTTCTCTGAGAGGTAGCGCTGTGGTTTTCTGTGGAACGTCTAGCGTGTAGAATCTTCCACTGAAATATACAAAATCTTATCTTCCTCTTGGGTAGTTCATTTAGTAATTGCTGTGCAATTTTACCTAGAATAATGTTGAGATGAGCTCTGAGGGCTTTCAGCAGGCATATAATCATCAAACATATCAACGCTCATACATGTTGGATACTCTTTTAAGCACTCATCCCATCCGCCTGCTTGCAGGTTTAAGGTGTTAGCGATGCAGTACAAGGGCATGTACCCGACCCTGGAGGTCGATATCGATGGCGAGCTTGAGAAACTGAAGGTGAGTCGTCGGCTGCCGACCTCAGAGCCTCACGTATGGGAGGATGGGCATCTCCGAAGTGATGATCCTGTGTGTGCACATGCGTGTGCCTGCAGGCATACGTGAAAAAGATCCAACCTATGGTGCGGGACGGCGTGTACTTCATGTACCAAGCACTTCACGGGCCCCCAAAGAAGATTCTGGTCGAGGGGGCCAACGCAGCCCTCCTGGATATTGACTTTGGTGAGCCCCCCCCCTCCCCATTCTGTCACCTCGTTCTGACATTCAGTTCTGTTCAGATCCATGCTGAGCAGGGCAAAACAGCCCGTGTCCATTGGCTTATTTGTATGAGCTCCCAGTGAGCAAAATGGAATTTGATTGGCTCTTGAACTAGCCAATCCAAACCGGCTGCTATGCTGATGAACACTCCACTCTCACTCACCAGATGAAATGAGACCCTTAGGAAAGGGCCGGGCCCATGGGGCTTGGGGGGGTGGGGGGCATGAGAAGTACAGGCTAGTCAGATGCCACACCGGTCGTGTAGAAACAAACGCAGGACACCTTGTGACTGGACTTGTGCTGCCATGTGCCTGCCTCCAGGTTAGAGTTACAAAACAACCCCCCCCCCCCCTTTAGCAGCACACCTCACTCCACACCCCACCCACAGAAGCCGCGTGGCTGACCTTCATATGACCGGCTTCCAATTGGCTGCCCGGACGGTCCATCCAGCATAACCTGCGGTTTCGCGAATGGCTTTTACAGCTGAGTTTGAAATAACATCTCCGCATGTGATGCTGCCTCTCTCGCCCTCCCCCAGGACACTGACTTGGCTCCTTCTTTCAGGGACGTACCCCTTTGTGACTTCCTCCAACTGCACCGTGGGTGGAGTGTGCACGGGCCTGGGCATGCCCCCCCAGAATGTGGGCGAGGTGTACGGCGTAGTCAAGGCTTACACCACACGTGTGGGGATCGGAGCCTTCCCCTCTGAGCAGAACAATGTAAGGGCGGCCCGTCTCTTAGCATCCACCGCCAGTCCGCCGCTGTCGCCGTGGAAGCAGCGTTCCTTTTCTTTCATGTGACTCAACATGTGTTTCCAGGTCGTCGCCTGTCTTCTTGAAGCCGCTGTCAGTTTATTGTTAAACGGCACCATCTATTGGCTGAATGTAATATTTCATTTTGACCGGCCCCTATTTGACATTCCACATAGATGTTCCAGGAATGTATGACTTCTTTCTATCTCTGAGTAGCCAGATTGGCTGCCTTATGGTACCAACTTATGTAATAATATGGAATCCAGCTGTTTAAAGTTTTCTTTTTAAATAGAACATTATACATAGTTTCCCCCTGAGATGCCAGATGAGGCACCTTAAATGGTGACTGAAATGAAGCCAGCGGGACCTGACATGGGAGGCCAGCATACCCAGCAGCTCTCTGAAGCTGCACAGACTGGTTTTCGAGATCTGGCCAAACGTTCCACTCTGCCTTCTTTGAAGGACGTCGGTGAGCTCCTGCAGACCCGGGGGAAGGAGGTGGGCGTGACCACGGGTCGCAAGAGGAGGTGCGGTTGGCTGGACCTGGTGCTAATTAAATACGCCCACATGATCAACGGTTTCACTGCGTAAGTAGCACTCGGCCGCCGCCGCCGTCGCCTCTGCAGCACTGTCCGGTTCGCACTTTCTCCGTGGTGCCAGCGTTGGGCACGCTTGGCATGTGCCACCGAGTCGAAGGCCTCACACATTCAGACCGATAGCCCCTTTTTTCATATCACACAGTATCTGCAAGTTTTTTGTTTCACAGTAAACAAACAAAATTATCATGCTTGTAGGTCAGTAAGTATTCTCACTGCCCGCATTAATTTCTGTTTAACTCCTGTTCTGTAGATCTGACCATCTTGTTATTAATACAGACGGTGACCTACATTTTTCACATTCCCATGAATATTGGGGAATATTTCACTGTTGGTATCATTGTGGCCTGCGTCAGTGCTTGAGAATCAGCTGAGCAAGTCAGTTTAATTTTGTCACTGTTTCTTCCCCATTGTCATCCTGCAGGCTAGCCCTAACCAAACTGGATATTTTGGATGTGTTTTCTGAAATTAAAGTTGGCGTGGCCTACAAGGTGGACGGCGAATTAATACCTCACTTCCCAGGTGACCGTTCAGTGTGCTTTGTGCGATGAAACCCCACCGGCTCTCTTTCTAAGGATTATTTTGTGGGTTTCTTGGTGGTTAATTATTAACTTTATTGGACTTGTTAAAAAAAGAACGGAATCAGTGCGAGTCCCCGTGCGGCTGAGGGAAGGGCTCCTTTTGTCTTTTCATTCAGGGTTTGGCTTCTTAGTCTTTTCGGTTTGCGTGGACACACAGAGACCTCTCGTTACCATGCCAACCACGTCCAGCGCTACGTTCTGTCTTCCAGCTAACCAAGAAGTCTTACAAAAGGTGGAGGTGCAGTATGAAACTCTCCCTGGCTGGAACAGTGACACCTCTGGCGCTAGGACATTTGAAGAGTTGCCCGAGAAGGCCCAGAAATACGTCTCCTACGTCGAGTCGTACCTGGAGGTGCCTGGTGAGGGCAGTCCCCCGTTAAAGCCATGATGTTACTTATTCATATCATTACCTTTTTGTACGAATGGCAGTTCCCTGTATCATTATTTCAGAGCCATCTACCTATTTTTAGTATGTCGCACGCCCCATGGTGGATTGCCCTGTATACCGTCATTTGGTGTGGCTCCGAAAATCACAAGAGAACAATCACTTGACTATCCATCTTATCTATCTGTGCCCTGACCGACATCCCACAAAGAACGGCCCCCATGACAGCATCCTCTGTAGTGTAAAACATTCTATCTATGTGACCTCGGTATGGCCTTGGGTTGTTGGTTTTCTTGCAACTAGGACTAGAACCTGTTTGAGTTCCTTGAACATGGTCCCCCCCCCCCCATCTCTTCTGCAGTGCTCAGCATTGCATGGTGGAGATGAATGATCCCCGAGAAGCAGTTGCTGTTACTGTTGACATCATTGTGACTTCATCATGAGGTCATGAATGGGGAGGGCTTGGCATTCAGTGAGGTGTCTCCCTCTCTCTCTCCCACAGTCAAGTGGATCGGCGTGGGCAAGTCTCGGGAGTCCATGATCCAAGTCTTCTGAAGGGCCTCGCTGCTCCCGGAAGAGGGCTGCCGCCGGCCCATCTAGAGGT
>JAABNY020000063.1:3637754-3648257 GCA_015164015.2 Brevimyrus niger | reverse complement strand
TTGGGTTGCTGTGTGTGTGTGGTGGGGGGATGGGGGGGGCAGGCGTTGTAGACCCCTCCTACAGAGACGAAGACATTCAAGTTCGAATTGCGTCCCCCGTCTTTTGTTCGAGGATGCTGAGTAGACCGGCTCTTATGGGACAAACTGCCCCCCGCCCAAATCAACTCCCATCACGCCTCTCGCTGCTCACCCGACGGCTGGCAGCACCCCGCATTGTCCAGGCTGAGACAGCGCTTGCTGCTTGCCTTCTGTCTATGGGAGTTGGACGCCTGACAGTACGGCTCTTATTAATACATAGACGATCCGAACAAGAAAGAAATCACTCCCCCCCCCGCCGCCTGTCTGTGTCACCTTTCCTTTCATCTCCTCTCCTCTGCATACTTTTACTGCCACACAAGTTTCTTTTTTAATCCAACAAAATTCCCATTTTCCCAGATCCCCTTCCCCTAACGTTTATGTCTGACTTCAAGCAGTCAAGTTTTTGTCTATTTAATAACTGAAACGTGAGCTTCAGTTTGCCCAACAACCTCGAGCTGAAAAGCAGCACTAATTGTCCATTTTTTAACTATTCTGTGCAGAAAATCATTTCAAAGCGATGAGGAGCC
Source organism: Brevimyrus niger (assembly GCA_015164015.2). NCBI lineage: Eukaryota > Metazoa > Chordata > Actinopteri > Osteoglossiformes > Mormyridae > Brevimyrus > Brevimyrus niger. The sequence continues at coordinate 3,647,652 of JAABNY020000063.1, read as the reverse complement.
GAAAATACATCCTAATTATTAAAGTTACATTCGCCTACATCTGTAGGCGGTTCCGAATGGACCACGCGAAATGGCTGGGATCTCCGGTCCGTCTGGCAAACTCTCGCCATCGCCTTTCTCTTCGCTCCACTCGAAGCCTTTCGCGAAATCGTGCCCCCCCTCATTAAGCAGCCCACAGTGGCATGTGGGTTATTAACTTTAGCATCGCGCTCTGCGGCCATCTCTCACCGCGAATGCTGTGTGCATCCCTCCCTCCCCCCGCCCGGACTCCGGAGCTCGCAGCCTGCTGGCGTGGCGTTTCGCGCAAACTTGCGCGTTTGTGGCAGCGGCCGGGAGCCCAGGCTGGTCGCGGGGGCTCTAACATGTTGAGCCCGCTGCCCTTCGGCACAGCCAAATGTTTCCGCAGCTGCCCTTTTGTCCCCGTTTCTTAAGTAAACAAAGGACAGATACAAATTAATGACCTAAATTTACAGGCAAAATATACAGCTCCGTCTGAAGGCAAACTGTTTTCTAACAGCAGATGCAAAATGTTATAGCTTTGCAAACAATGAACGAGTATATTACATGATCATTATTATCAATATCTAAATGCATACCCTTACGCGACACGGAGTCGCTGCTTCTCTGGGCTTTATTTGATTGGAATCAAAATCTCACCGCTTAACATTACTCTATAAGAAAAAAAAACTACGGCCAAATTCTGCACTTTGCACAAATTAATACATAAACGAAAAAGTAGACTCTGTTCTATGAAAAGGTTTTTCATACAAAGCCAGGGGAAAAAACGTTACCGATTTGACGTCGTTCGAGGCTGTAAAATTTTAAGAGTGAATATGGGTTTATATATTTACCTTCTGATGGAAAGATGTTAAATAATCGATTCGCATGAAATTTTATAAACCATAATTGCTACTACTGCTATAACTGACGGGCATTGGGCTGTCGTTAAACAGGGAGCCAACAAGTTGGCTAATGATGCTTCTTCATGAAACGGTAGATTGTATTGCTTTTTCGGCCACCTTTTGAAATTAACAATAAACATTATTGTTTCAGTAATAAATGTTCTTGCATCTCTTTATAGTGAATGAAACTGTGTATGATATTGGCAAAGCACACTTTTCCGTGAAAAAAAGTGTCGTCTTTCAGTACCACGGCGGAGCTTGTGGCTATTTATCTTTTTATATTTATTTTTCAAATGTTTTAAGAATGTGCTGGAAGGAGCATCGGAGGTGAGCGGCGCACAGTACGCCATCTGTAGCGATGCCCCCGATGAATAACACGTACTGACATAAAAGTGGTCAGCCCTCGATGCATCTGTAAGGCCAGGTTTGCGAGCAGCGAGACATTGGACAACACTGATATTTTTTTTCTTCTCTGGGAAACCGTACATTAAGAAGTGTTTGGCAGGAGTGCGCGTATGTGCGGGTGTGTGTGTGTGTATTTGCACGAAGGGGGCGGGTGCTCATCCAAGCTGGTGCACATTTTCGTAGGTGCTGCCCACGCCAAAAAGAGAGATCCAGCTCACATCGGTAACCTACTGATAAACAGGTCTCTCTCGGCATTAAATGCAATAAAGGTTTAATAAACAAATAAGGAAATTATATCTAGGTTCGTCCTAATTCAATTTTCTGTCACTTAGGTTTAGTCTGGCAAGCTGTCCGTTCTGATGCACCTAAAAACGGTAATCAAATCCGTTTTGTGCCTAGCTGATGCCTACAGTGTTGTTACATTCAAGGTTTCACCGGGAGCTATTGAGGCACTACCTGTCAAGGTGGAAATGTTGAGGACTGATTTCATACACTAAACATTATTTATCGCTAGAGTTAGAGGGAGATGAAGGCTGGTCTTCTTCCAGACATGTCCTGCGACGATGAAGCGCAAGCCACATGCATTGGTCTGGCTGCAAGACACGTTCATGCAGCTATAGGGGGCATGTCGCTGTGACGCGCTTAAAAGGTTCGCCTCTGGGTAACGTAGAATATACATATATCCAGATATCGTTCTAGAAACTAGAACTGCTCTGACAAATGACGTAACAAGGTAAACATTCCAGTTCGCACGCATTAATGATGACTTTTGGGTGAGCAAAAAGTAATACCGTGGGAAGGCACTGAGTAATTTTTCTGGCTTTTGAAATCCAGATGGTTAGTCGTGCCCCGATATCCGTACCACGCATGCAGATTTCATATCTGTATTGCTGTTTAACTGTCCCCCCATATGCAAGTAATTATGCAATTCAGTGCTCAGTAAACAACGGAGAGGGGCATGCCCCCACCGCCACCACAAACCTACAGTGACTCCCCTTATGCATCTATCTTCATAAAGAAAGTGAAACTAGAGGCTAACTCAAATATGCCAGGCCTATACCTTTTGTATTATTTACTGTAATTCTAAATGTTCTTAAGACAAACCAGAGAGCATAATTAAAGACTGGCTTTGAATTTGACACGTAGTCTCATATTCCTATTTAAAATTCTCCTCCGTCTTTCATTTTAATGTATGAAAAAAACATATATTTATATATTCCCAAAATATTCAGGTCTAGTCCAGGTAAAATGTACCCTCTCATGGCACAGAGAAAATTAAATAAATAAATAAATAAATGATTATGTGTTTAAAGGAATAAATAAAGTTTTAGCAACAAAAAGGAAAAATCACATCTGGATTTATATATCATCGATCACACATCCACTGGAAAAAAGCAATGCGATATGCAAATGAGGTTTCAGGTTCTTATAATTTATTGCAGTTAGCACACAATTTAAAAATTTCACCAACAGCACACCAAAAAGTACAAAACTAAACAGGCTCATAAATTACTCCCCTTGAGAAAATAAAACATACTATGATTGTCAAAGCTAAATGTCTACATCCAAAAAATAAACAATGAACAATGTCAATGGAACAACACTTCAGAGGGATGGCCAATAAAAGTGAGTATTCTGAATTAAATCAGCTTCTTTTCAGACAGTGATTGTCTTTTTCTGACAATAATTTTCATTCTCCCTTTCCTCTTTACAGTGTCCCCTACATTTCAACCTTTTTTCTTTTTTTTAAATGATTTTTTCTTTTTTTTTTTTTACACCAGACCTTTCCTGTTTTCAAGTCACCAAAGATAAATGGAGATGCTTAACAGGTTATTTTTTCACAGCTTTCTTCTGTTCAGGAAAATATCAAATAAAACAGTCCAGTAATACACAATTTGATGCCAGTAATAACCTTCAGAACAAAAACAAGCTGTTTACAGTAGTTTAAGGCGGTCAAGTACAATTAAGAAAAAGTAAGCTTAAAAAAAAACAAGAACTGAACCACAGATGATGTTTTTTTCCATGATATTCCATACAAATTACTGGTGAGTGCAAATGGGGGAGAATTACCACTGTGCAAAATGCTAATTGCCATGTGCGACGTGTACGGAGTGTGGCCTTCACCAGCTGATGTAACTCTCACATGCTCTGCAGAGTAAACCAACCCCCTGAGCATGGAAGGACTTGCCAGTCATTCCAGCAGTAGTACAGAGCCCAGCACCTCTCGTGCATACAAGGGACCTCCTGTCAAGCCAAAGCTTTAGCATTTCGTCTTTCACCTCTCAACCTAGGGCAGGGATTTTCCATTTATTTATGTTTAAATAGTTATTTTTTCCCTTTTCTCCCAGAGAGAGAAAGAAAGAAAGAAAGCGACAGAGAAAGAGAGAGAGAGACAGAAAGAGAGAGAAAAAGAGAGAGAGAGAGAGAGAGAGAGAGAGAGAGCAAGCGAGCGAGAGCAAGTATGATCCAGGCTGTGCGGCCTTAATGCGTCTTGGAATTTCTCAGGAAAATTGCGGACAGTTTCGCTGAAGGGAATATCGACTGTGAACGTTCACGAAAGCACAAAAACGCGAAAGCCACATGTCGAGCCATTTTATACAGTTTTGTTAGCACCATTTCTCCCCCCCCAACAGGAAGCAGTTCTTTGAAAATAATCCTTTACAAAACATTTGTGTCCAATTGAAACACAAAATCGCTAAAGATAATTCTGCCTTCTGTTATTGTAGAGATTTTCTCTGATGTATTAACAACCCCAAGGGCTTTGGAGCAAGACATGTTTGTTTCCATAAAGGACTCCCATACCTAGAGAGACATCTAAATGAGGTCGAATTTTATACGAGAGGAAAAAAAATCAATTATTCCAAGTGTATTCTGGTCAAGTGTGGTCTCTTGAATGCCAGGTGCGTGCCTGCATATATCTATAAGGGAGAAGTCCGCAATGCTTGTGTGGGAACACTCATGTTCACAGACACATACAGATGCATGGGAGTGTGACAAAATTAGATTTCACAGACTTCTTTTTTTCTGCTGTTTGCGTGAAATAACTTCAGGTGTATTCAGGCTCGTGCAGGTGAGTTTTTCTAAAGAGAAAAAAGACCTCAGCTTTTCAAGTTCGCAGCAAGTGCCAAATCAAAACATAAATAAATAAATTACTGACAAAGCAGACAGCCTACTTTTTAAATATGAGATTAAAAAAAAAAGGAAAAGGTCAATCCTTGTTTTGATATAGACAGCAGATGCGGACCTGAACTCTTGACAGTCTAGCAATGCAGAGCTTGACAGACTGATAAGTCTTCGAAAGGATAAGCCAGTGCTAGCGTGTCCCCTACACTGAGGATCTGTCAGACGGAGGTCGCAAACTGGTACAATTCTACACATACATAAAACTTAACAGTGCATTTGTACAAAATCTTCTCTGTCCCACAGATCAATCCATAGGAGCTCAAAACCACATAATAAAGAAAAGGGGAAAAAATTCTATTTTACCCTGAAATTAAAATGATCAATTAATTTAAAACACACTCTCCAGATGCAAAACAACAACAAAAAAATCTTAAAATAAATCAAATTCATGCATTTTTCCATAGCTGTTACATTTACGATTTTAACAGACTGAACCTGGGAATATTGGCACAGTCTGTCTGGTATCTGATCAATTACAGTTTACAGTAATACAGCAATTCACATGTTTTATTATACAGCTTGGACTTCATGCAACAACAGATCCCATTTTTGAGACAGAAAAATATCTCCTTAATCACTATAGAAATCTATACAGTCAACATAAGATTTTTTTTTTCGTTTTACAAGGGATATGTCTAACGACGGTAACTATGCAAGTAAAAGCAAAGTCGGTTTATCATAATTATAAAGAATAAAAAAAAGATTTAAAATTGTCAAAAAAGGATGCTGTACATTGCATGATTACCATATTGTCTTTCATCAGTCAAGTTTCCTACTTTACATACAAAAAAAAGCCTTACGTTCAGTAATGGAAGTGTTTTATCAGTCAGCAACCAGGCTTCTTTCCAAAATATAACTGAAGATCACCAGGTATGAGAAAAGGAAAGTACAGTAGTGCACAGTACACACACAGATATGTGCACATACGCTGGATATGTGCTCTGCTGTGTATTTACGTTCACAGTACCCGTTTAGTGTATTTAAATCTTTTTTTTTTTCTCTTTCCAGTGTGTTATTTACGATCTTCAAAATGGTGTGAAGAATTTGCAGTTTTACAAATAAATTTGCCAACAGAGAGCTCAAGAGCACATAAAGTCTTGGATGCATTATACTCTGGTCTCAAAGGAAAAAAAAAAAAAAAACTAAATATAAGTGTTTAACAAAAAAAAAAAAAAACAACAATTATTGACACCAGCCTCTTGAGTCTGTGTTTCTGTACAAAACCTGAAAAAAAATTCCAGTCACTTTAAGGGAACAATATACAATTATAGAATTAAATAACAGGAAATAAACATCAGCAGTAACATTTTCGATGTGCTACTAAAGTGCAGTTTAGCAAGGTTTGCGCTGAAAAGGACGAGAAACATGACTGATTTAGACTCTACCGCTGACCTCTGGCCGTCCCACATCCCGAGCCCCATTCCCTTACCTCTCTGCCAGGTAACGTAATTCAGATTTCTCTAGAACTCAAAAAAAAAGAGTCTTTTTTTTTGTTGCTTTTTTTTCCTGTCACTTGTCTTCTGCTGCTCATTTCCACAGTTCCTGAGAGCTGTCCTCGAGAGCCCAGTCCCGCACGTTGGGCAGGTTGAGGGCCTCGCTTTTGACAGAGAGCGAGTTGACCAGTTCGCAGTGGAACTTGCGGATGTGTCGGTAGAGGTCCCCGGACTGCGTGAAGCGGCGCTCGCACCACTTGCAGGCGTGCGGCTTCTCGCGCGTGTGCACCACGGCGTGCCGGCTCAGGTTGTGCGAGTACTGGAAGCTCTTGCCGCACGTGGCGCAGGTGTAGGGCTTCTCGCCGGAGTGAGTCCGCTCGTGCCGCTTCAGCGTGTACATGCAGGAGAAAGTCTTGCCGCAGATGGAGCAGGTGGGCACGTTGACATCGCCGGCCGGCTTGGAACGCACTCCCTCCTGCTCGCGGAAGTGCGTGCTGAGGTGGATCTGGAGGATGTGGGGGCTGGGGAAGACCTTACTGCACAGGGGACACATGAAGATCTGACCATGGGGGGCTCCCAGCATGTTGGAGACATAGGGCAGCAGGGAGCCGTCGATGGCGGCGGCCTCGGCCTGCGCCCGCTCGCTCTCGGGGCTCAGCATTTCGTCGTCCTCGCTGGCCTTGTCCTCTCGCTCCAGCTCACCGGCCAGCGAGGAGTCGCGTAACGCCGAAAGGTGCGCCTCGTAGCCCAGCCTGCGGTGAGTGCCGGCGGCGCCGTTGGTGCTGGGCGGCGGCTCCTTGACACCACTGTGGTCCATCTCGTAGTCTCCGCTGGCCAACTCCTCGTCGTCGGAGCCCGTGTCCTTCTCCACCTTCACCTGCACCAGGCCGCCCGGGAGGCCGTCGGAGGCCGGCGCGCCGCAGTAGTAAGGGTTACTGGGGGTGCCGGTGCCGGCGGCCGCCGCCTCTCCGGGAGTCCCGGCCAGGCTGGACTTCACCGAGAGGTCCAAGGCGCAGTCGGCGTCCGCGGCAGCCCCGTGGGAAGAGGCCGAGCGGCGGGACAGGGAGCCGGCGGAGCTGCACGGGCTTCCGGCGGGTGACGGTTTCCCCGCATCCGCCGTGTGCGTCTCCGCCTCCCCGCTGCGGTTGCCCCCCGGAGTCCCGGCGGGGTCAGAAGGCAGCCGCATCCACATGCTGCCCGGCTCATGCAGTGGGTCCCTCTTGGCGTCCAGGTCCTCGTCGTCACTGGGCAGTAGGTCCCCGGCGGCCGGGTGGCCCGTGCTGCCCTCCGAGAAGCTCTCCACCTTGTCTGAGCAGCTGGAGGCGTCCTCCTCGCGCCGCGTGCTGTCCGCCTCCGCCGTGGCCTTCTGCTTCAGCTTCTTCTTGCAGACCTTGACGATGTCGTACATGTGGAGGTAGCTGGCGGCGGCCAGCACGTCCTCCACGGGCAGCGCTTTGAACTGAAGCTTCCCCTCGTACATGAATTCGAGCAGGAGCGCAAAGGCCGGCGCCGTGACAATGTCGCTGTTCAGATGAACAATGTCCCTTTTGTCCAGCTGGTCCTTGTAAAAGAGGTGGAAGTACATGCTGCAGGATGCCAGCACGGCACGGTGGGCCCGGAACTGGGCATCGCCGACCAGCACGGTGGAGTCGCACAGGAAGCCTTGGTGCCTCTGCTCACTCAGACACTGTAGCAAATGTCTGCTGTGGTCTGGAAACTCCATGCTGTCTTCATAACCTGAAACACACAGCAGATGTTAGAGTCCCTCCAGGACAACTATTGTTTAGTTTCAGCATTTACTCTTTTTCCTCTTTTCTTCTGAAGATCTCAAGTTCTCTCTCTCTCCTTCTCTCTCTCTCTCTCTCTCCTCTCGCACAAGACACACAGGAACACACTTAAAAAAAAAACAAAAAACAAAAAAAAAACAGCCACAAAATACCGAAAATGCCTCAGAAAACAAAAACCTTTTTTTGCCGCAATAGTCAAGAAAGGAAAAAAAAAAATAGCTGCGAGTCAACTGGACGACCCCCTTTAAACTCTACGGGGTCTATTTGCCCGAGCCACCGCTAAGACGTCCAAACGATCCTCGCACCAGGACAACTCCCATTATGTCTGGCTTATTCACAGAGCAACTGGTGACAGGGTGCCGTTGGTGATCTGCGGCCGCCTGGGCTCACACCAGGCGAGGCACAACTGATGTTCTTTTTATTCACAGAAATGCCCGTTGCGGCCACAGCACCGGCTTGCAAACCCGCAGTTTTACAGTCGGCGCTCAGACTGAGTTTATGCTTAATATAGCCCGCCCTGGATAAGGCATAGGTTTTAAGTAACAGGCTTTCAGGTACCACACCACACACACGAGAGATCATTTCGTACACTTTAGATTATGTCTAAGGGCAATTTAAGGGACTATTCATCATTCAGAATACAGCAAGTGGTTAAGTGTAAAAATCTTGGATTTACAATTGTAACCCATATCAGCAAAAATTTGAAAAACTAAATCATAAATTCTTAAAAGTGCAAGATTAAAATATATATATATATTTTATCTAAATTATTTTGCATGCAAAAAGTGAAGGAAAAAAAAAAAGCACACCTGTTACCCATAAACACCGAGAGCCGGTCACAAAATTATGTGCAAGAGCAATTAGAAAATGCTAATTCTTCACTTAAATCTGGTCAGTTTATTGTGCAGCTCCCACATCAGACTCCAGATTTTCTTAATGAGACAAGCTTAGAGGGACAATGCTGTTTACACCCCCCGCACACACTCCCCCCTACCCCTGCCTAGCCATCCCCCCAGCCAGCCACCCCTGCCCCCATCCTTCGAGAAACTGCACATCTTAAACCAAAAAAAAAAAAAAAGGCCTGAAGATTTACAATACAATCACTTTAAGTGCCCTGTAGTCTACATCAATCCCTAATCCCTAAGATGGCTATAAATAAAGGCTACAGGACAGCTCACAAGGTAGCGGCGATCAAATTAGGAGGGTGCGAGGACAGGGAGGAACGAAGGAGTAAGCTTATAAACATCTGATCCAGCTGACTGGGGCCATATGGCAGCTGCTGCCCAGATAAAGAGATTAAGACTAGGCAAAGTGCGCTTACAGCTGTCTGGCCAATTCAGGCAGCTCAAATCTGCAAGTTCTAAATTAGTCACCAACAACAAAAAGGGGGAAAAAGGAAAAAAGGGACTTACAAATGAAGTCACAGTCAATTTTATAAAAAAATCCATGCATTCTCTTTACTCCGGTCATTACCAAACACACTGGCTACCGGATGCGTTAAGCACTCCGTCTGTACTGCTATTTCTGAGAGCCGAAAAGCACAGTTTTCTGTTGTCTTATTCACACTTAGACGCATTTGTCAACCATATATTTAGCCTAGATTACAGCCGATAGTGTTATACATGAGAAAAGACAAGCGCATGAAGCGATGGGACTTTGTGGAACTTCCGTATAGGTTAGCGAAAAAACTCTCAAATTTAAACTGCTTTCCGAGTGCAAGCTTCACTAAAAAAGCTACCACAACAATAACAATAATAATTATAACAATACAACCGCTATTGCTGTTATTATCATAATACCAATAATGCAGCTCCCTAAAACACAAAGTCAGTCACAGTTCACAACGTCACAGGCATGCGATGGGATGGAACAAACAACCTCTCATCCTGTCTCCAGCCGCCGCAGGTCCTCTCTCCAGTCCGGGAACACAAAATCCTTCACTTCCCATGCCGGGAGCCCCTGACCTTCGGAGTGAGGCAGTGCGGATGGGAGCCGGCGGCCCCCCCTTCCCCAGACACAAACAGCCCTGTGTTCAGATGCCCCCTCGCGCAGTACCTGCAGCATACATCAACTCGATTAAGTCCTCTGTTCTAGCAGATCAGGAACGGCGGCTGCTCCTTTTGCCGATTCGTAGAGGAGGTTGCGGGGGGAGTGGGGGGTGGGGGTGAGCTGAGCTGGTTGGAGGGTG
>JAABNY020000063.1:3625526-3637654 GCA_015164015.2 Brevimyrus niger | reverse complement strand
AGGGAGGGGGCGGGGGAGAGGGGGGGGGGAGGACGAACGGGGGGAGGGAAGGTGGGGGGGAGGGGGGGGGGGACACACACAATCAAGCTGCGAGAGACAGATGCAAAGTGGAGAAGATGTTGGAGGGGAATGAGATACCTACTCCCGCACACGGATCCGAGTGCTCACTAACTCCCAGCCTGCACTACAATAAAAGACGGGGGGGGGATGGATGGCAGCTTGTCAGCTGGTCTGACATCACGTTCAGATGGAAATGCTACCTCCAGCTGTGCTCCTTTTACTGCCATATGCTGCTCCTCTACACTCCTGCCACCAGCTTCTCCTTAACACAACTTTGTTTCTCTTTCCCTTCTTCAAAAAAAGGGGGGGGGTGTCAGTGTAGTGAGGTGTTCCTGCTGAACACAGGCCAGCCTTCTCAACTTCTAATCTCCAAGTTTTACAAAATAGGTCTGTGTGAAAACCGACACTTTTTCCTAACCTACTTTCCAGCACAGAGAATTTAAATACCCTCAAGTCCCCCCCCCCCCCCCAACTACTCTCCTTCCAGTAACCATAAACAAAGGCCAGCAGAGCACATTTGCAACTGACAGATCCACGCAGATGATATTGTTTTCGACTTTTTTACGGTTCACTGCCTCGCCAGAACCGTCATTCATTTTACAGACCCTCTGGACAACTAATAGAAAAAAAAACTAATAAAGAACAATGGCTACAACCATATAGAGCCAATGACTAGACATTTAAAAGAAGACAAATAATTAATAATAGAAAATCTAAAACTTTGCTACAATCCTCTGATTTAAATATGCAAGTGCTCCGTTTTGCGTGATACTTCTTCCTCCCCGTTTTTTTTTACTGTGAGAACATATGTACAACGGTTCCCCTTTACCAACAACAGCCAAATTAAACGAAGAGCCCATAAAAAGCAGCCGATATCTCATCAAATTAGAAAGTAGGAATCGTACAAATTAAGTTTCCGCTTCGCTCCGTTTCAGCGAGGAAATCCAACGGAGCGAAGACGGACGCGGCGCGGTTCTCCTACTGAAATCGGTGTGAGAAACGACATCTCCGGACTGACATCTGTCTCCTTCCTCAAAGCGCGATCACAGCAGTTTCACCTACGGCGAGTTCCGTTCTCTCATCACCCCCATATCGGCGATCATAAAAACCCAACTTTCAAACATTTGGCAGATTTAGGTAGGGTTACAGTCTGTGCTGATCTGTGTGGGAGCGGCCGGCAAGCAGATAACAAAAGTCCGAATCATCTGCCCGAGGTGGAAGAAAATGCATAAATATACATAAATTAAGACAAATGTTGAATAAACGTATGTCTATGCTATGCAGTGCGCACCGATTCCTGTGCACTACGCTTTCAGGGTCTCCGTGTGAATTTCTGCTTGCAGCACTAGTGCAAAGACACCCAATTTTTTAAACTTCATTTCACCGATGATTTCATCACTAGCTCTCTCTATATATATGTATGTATCTATATATATATGCTCACGTGTTTCAATGCAAAAAGAAGAATGTTGATATTTTTATAAGCCAACATCTCGTGTTTATTTCTTCTCTGCAATTACAATGTATACAGGTCGTGCTGTTCAATTCGTCGCTACTATAGAAGAAACTTTTTGGTCATGTTTTCAAATGCAATTATAGAAACACCGAAACAGACCAAGCACAAAAAGGATTTACTATTTTATATTTCACTTCCATTATAAACTTTATTTAATTTCTTACTGATAATGTACCGGACGCTTTTGGTGAAAGAGCGGCTTTATTTTATTATCGTCTTTTTTCTGTCAATGACCAGGTAGGCTAGCTATAAAATCCCGTCTCCTCCCAGGCTTGGAAGAAAAACACAAGCGCTTTCCAGCCGTCCAGCAAAGTGGCGCTTTCCAGTCGTCAAAAAAACACAACACTGGCGAGCTAATGATATACAATCTCTCTCGCACACACACACACGCGCGCACGCACGCACGCACACACACACACTCTCGCGCACACACACACACACGCGCGCACACACACACTGACCCAAGCACAGTCACAGCTAAGGGAAAAAAGTAACCGACCAACCTGCTGTATTGCTGGCTCTCACACAGGCCCCGCCGCTTCGCTGGGACGCATTAGACGGTCTTTGAGTATCTAACATCGTAACTATTTTGTACCGGAGACGGGAACTGTCGTTTAAAAAGCAGCGTTACTTTTTCCCCGTTCAGCCCACCCATTCGCCTTACCCCCCCTCCCCTTTCATCTCCTTTTAAAAAGACACCCGTATTAAAGGCACTTACAGACAACAAGCTCCCGCTTCTTGAGTCCGTGAAATACTCTCGGTTGAAAAAAACAACTCGATTGACTTTCAGCAGCTCTCCATAACAACCTGCGGCGGCGGAAAGACGGAGCCAGCGAGCGAGGAGAGAGAGAGACGAGCTGCGGCAGCCAGATGTTTCCGAGCTGTTGCTACTCAACTCTCCAGCTAGGGGGGAAGGCGGCCGACAGGCGTCGGAAGGAACCAATGGGGACGGCGGTAGGAAGCGCCAGGGCAAATCGGAAGCGGCCGCCGAGGGGCGAAGGGGGCGGGACGTCTGTCCTCGGCGTAGGTTGACACCAGGCAACAGTGAGAAGGCAGAAAAAAAAGAAGGGCCAAGCGAGCTGGTTCCTCGAGCAGACTGGCGCAGGGCACAGAGCGAGAGAGCGAGCGAGAGAACGCAATGTTACGTGGGTACTGTAGTCACGGCTCGGCCGAAAGGCTACGGAGGAGAACAGGTGCACTGCCTCCCTAGCCGCGCTGCCGCCGTCCTTCAGAAAACTCCGCGGGGTGCGACGTGACTGCGATGAAGCCGCCGGGAGTGGAGGCGTGAGAGAATGCGTTTAATTACGTATAATTATTTAAACAAGTACAAATGCTTAGTTTAGTCGGATTAGGTGAAGTTTTACGATGTGTAATATTCTTTATATATGTTTTTTTTCGTCCTTTAAGTAAGCGTTCATTCATACAGATTCAGCTGGGTTGACGTTCTCCACTGTAATTTGAACATTTATCTGTGTCATTAAACTCAAATGTGTTTTATTGAGTTCAAGTGTATAATTTAAATATTTTTTTTTTAAAAAAAAAGTCCTATTATTTACATTGCAGATTTTGGGCATGATTATAAAATTATAACGCGAGCTGGCTTAATGTTAAAGTCTTGACACACAATAACTAAAAAGGAAAAAAAGAAGGGTTACCATGTAAAACTAGAATTTTATCAGTAGTATACACCTATACAATGCCAATAACAAAATCCACATCGATACACTTACTATACCGTCTAATATACTTGTTTTCGTGCAGAAATCTTATAACTTAACGGTAATTACCGTTTACCCGAGTGAATTCTCGTGTAGTAACATTTTTAATCCAATAATTACTAGACCTATAGTGCCATATCATCATTTAATTATAATTACAACATAGAGTAATATCTGTCATAATAAATTGAATAATCAATTGTTGGGTCATACAAAGAATATGTGTTGCTTTTCAGTGTCGCTCATTAGAAAGCTGCTAGAAACCGGTAGAAAATATATCTATAGACTGAAAAGGTAAATAAAATCAAATTTGTATTTTATATAGCTTCAGTATTTTTAGACACAAAGTAAATTATGTTACCTATTTTTTCAAGTGAGGTTCGAGTCGCAGATGCAAAATTCAGTGAAGAAACAGACGTGAAATTCTGTCTCGACCAACGAAGCCTTTTCGCATTTTCTTGCATTTGGCGTCATCTCTTGTAGTTCGCCTGAAAGTGTTTCCGAAAAAAGAACAAAACTGCGGCAACAGAACAGTTGTAGGCAACCGAGATGAATCATACGGTTATTTAGTGCCGCTTTTAAAAACGGAAATAGCCAGTTTAACACATTGACATCAACTAGTAACAGACACAGGTTTTCATTCGTCTAATTTTATCTAATCTAAAGTGGAACAATTTTTGATCGACCCCGTAGTCTGTAGCTCCTAAAATGCAACTCGTTATATTATGTTAAACTTTATAATACACCGAATTAGATCTACACCAACCTATTAGTAGGGAAAGCTTTAAAATTGTTAACAAAGATTGATAATGCCATACAGACTACATTTCATAAAGGGTTATATTTTAAGATCTGGGCACGTTTTTTTCTGGTTTAATCTGGAATAATTTACTAGTTTATGATAATAAAATGTCTCTTATTTTGATGGATGATTTTAAAATCATTTGAATACTAGCAAGCTCAACCATGAATTCAAAAAGTACATTCAAGATATTTTTTTTTGCAAATTTCCTCAATAAGTCTCATAGTTTGTTGAAATGCAGAATTTATTCCATAGTAGTATTTCTCAGAAATAAAATAATATTATTATGACTAAGTATGACCACTGCATGTTACCATTGTCCATCTCAAACATATCTATGAAACAACGATTCTACAGAAATCCAATGTGCGTGTAAATTTATAAATGTGTGGTATCTTTTCATATTATCTAAATAAATGTTTCACAAATTGTGAGATTTATCTAGGTCAGTATTTCAGTGAAAAGCAGCAAAAACTAGAGCAAAGTCCTAATAGCCAAAGAGGAAGTGTTTGGAGGAGATCCTGCAGACTTCTTAATTAATCTAAAAAAAAAGTGTTGTGGATTAGAGTGGTGATCAGCGAAGCAAGACCACAGATCTGGGACACCTGGGTGAGTGCCATCCTAACCGGACTTCGGTTTGGCTGAATGTTAGCATTAATAACATAGTTTAGGATCAATAAAACTGACTAGAAGAGCAGAGGAATACATTCTGCAGTTCTGTGGTGTCGGGGTTGTGTGTTCATGCATCTGTATGTGAGTCTGGGAAATGCGCTTATCCAAAGACTGAATGTACTGAGCCGGATGGGAAAGGTCTTCGTAGTGGTTTGAATGCTTGTTAAAGGTCATATTTCCAGATGACATCCTTTGAACATTATCACCTATTTTCAATCAGTGTTCCACTCCACTAAAAATGGGGAGGAAATTTCTATGGGCTAGTAGGGAGGGGTGCTAACGTTTCTGCATGTATGTTGTGCACCTTTGCCAAAAGAGGAAGGATTCTAACATCCTCTTCTGGACAGGGGCACCAGAAAATTTAACACTTTTTTTTTTTTTTTTAAATGACATGTGAGAACTTTCGTCTGCGGCCTGCTCATGTAACTTCGAGAGCACTGGTTTGGAAGCGGAGCCCAGTCACATCGTCTTTCAGTGCGAATCATCGGGCCCCCATTAAACTTGTATTTCGCTTGTGCACCATATTGTCATAATGGTGACCAATTAGTGCATGCATGGCGCACTTATTGTCCGTCAGATGCTCTCGTCAGTGGCCCCCTTGTTTCCCAAGCCGCTCTTTACAATTCATGTATTGTTCTAAATTCAACCCAGACTTAATTGGGGAATCTTAATTAGTCTCAATAATTAACATTTTAAATGAATAACCTTGCACGTTCACACTATGTGCTGATGGTTATTGGTAAAAATTCTGTGCTCTGCAGCTATTTCAGCAACCACCACCACCCCCCACCCACCCCATGTGGGATGGAATGATACAACTGTCTCGTTCATTAAAATGCTGTTTTCAAAACTGTGTTGTCCTGTATAGTATTCTTTTTCCGCTTCCAGCTAGTGAATGACATGGTGTCATGGAGCTTCGCGACCACATGACATGCGTCAATGTCAGAACTGAATCTATTCATTTTTATGATGCAAAGCAAATGCTGAATGAAAAGATCCCCGTTCAGCAGTGGTGTCAGTGGCATACATTAAGCGATTACACACACAAGATGGCCCGCAGGAAACCTCTTATTTGTAGTGCAAACTTCTTGCCATGTGTGTGGCTCCAGAGTTGTGAATCCCAGATGATCAGCGTAAACCTTTTTCCTCTGTCGCTCCCCCCGCCCCTCCCACCCTCTCCCGAGTGGAGAGCAGGTCTGAATCCAAATGTTTGTGGAGATGACAGTCGCCTGAGTACAGTCGCCGCGGTGACGGGCAAGCCTGGCTGATGTTCGAAACGATATTTACCACAATCCTCTCCATCTGTTCTGACCAGAGTCGAAGATACGAGAGATGCCTCTTGTACTGTTTAAAAACCGTATTTTTTGGTAGCTGTAAAAATCTGGGGAAAAAAACCAGAATACATTTTTATTTTAAACAGTGCAGATGGGCTGAATAGTACTGACGTGATTTTATGGAATTTTAATTTTTTTGCCCCCTTGCCATTAGCTGTACTGGTTTTGGAACAATGAAAGGATGCAGTGATGGTTTCTAGGAAAGATAAGTAAATTGCTATGTATTTGTAGAAAAATGTATGCATCTAAAGGATGATCTGATGCTGGTGCACGGGAAGGATGGACTCGCAAATGGCCTGAAGGTGTCAGAAGTGGCGCAGGGCAGGTATGGTCCATGCATGTAAAACACCGTAAGTGTAATTGTGTGTTAGTTTGCAAAAAAACACTGCAATTAAGTTAATGCTTCAGGAAACAATGTGAATCAAATTTAGTCAAAACCTGCCTGGATGTCCCGTTCCCTACCTAATAGCAGGAGGCACTGGAGGCTCGCCCCCCCCCCCTACAGAAGTCAGACGCGTTTGAAGGAGGAGGCTGATGTTGCTCGGCAGCAGGGCTGATCCCCCCCCCCCCATGGTTGATGCTATTACCACAGCTCTCCTTTTGCATTCCTTCCTCTTGAGGTCACTGTGGAATCCCTGCTTGGTCGGTGAAGTCGCTCGGGGGACCCGGAGGCAGGGTGGGAGGGGAGGGTGTCCTCGCTCACACACAGCAAGGGAGCTCACGGCCCACCCAGAACTATTTCAAGTGTGTTTAACGTGCATCATCAGGCATGCAGCCCCGTCACATGACAGGAGGTGGGCGGTCTCTCCTGTTCACGATCCCTCGATGTCACTCTTCCGTAGCGTGACCTTCCTCCGATCATCCACCTTCGCACCTTCGCGGCTCCACTGGTGCCGCCAAGCAGAGGAGCTCCTGCCGGCTTCTGGGCGTCGACGCGGCACGGAGCAGTCGAGGAATTTCGGCCTGTTTTTTTCTCGTGCGGGTGACAAGTCGGAATGACTACTTCCAAGATCACAATAGTCTCATTTGATGATCTGTATGTTTCCCTTCTGCTTTAGGCCCGGAAATTTAGCACATTTACAGACTGTAGGGGTCACTCCTTCTGTGCCTGTAATTTATTTAACAGCACATTTTACTAGAGCCTGGTTTGTGTGAAGCAGGTTGTGGGCAAGATGGGACTATCTGGGCTAAAACTGCATACCAAATTTTCACTTCCCCAGTGCTGCTCGAACATGGTATCTTTAGTCTGCCGGTTCGCCGAAGCTGAACTGTTATCACTACACAGTGAAAATTCAGGTTTATGAGGTTAATGTGAAATAAATTAAAAAGTTCGATTTTCGTAAGCTTAGGGTATGGGGAGTTCCCAGAGGAAATTCCCCCTCACCACCCCCCTCCCTGCTTTCACGCGAGTTGCCAGATGCGGTGAAATCTGGTCGCCCATCTATTGAGCAATTAACGCTTACGGTCCCTAAACCTGCAGATGAGCTGCACCTCCCCTGGGGGGGAATCTCGCCTTAAAAGAAATTGCACATTCAGGCCTCACGCAAAACGCCATTGTCATCAAATCCCATAAAAGGCCATCAGTCAAGCACACCGGGGGTGCTTTGTCAGTCAGAGATCCTGGTTCAGGTTCGAGTGTCTATGGGTGTCTTAATCATACATAAGTAGATAACGTAGAACAGTTTCCAATTCGGTCCTCGGGGACCCACGGCCGGTCCACGTTTTTGCACCCTCCGTGTTCCCCCTGCCAGACAGTCCACACATTTGCTCCCTCCCAGCTCTCGGTACGCAACAAAAACATGAGGTTCCCTAGGACCTGATTGGGAAATACTGGAGTACAATAAAAAGTATCCATCGAACAATCCCACAGGCAACACCGCCATTCTTGAAGTCAGCGGCATGGCAGTAGTCTTCCAAGTGCCGTTTACAGCTTAAAACCTCGGGTCAGGAGTGCAGTGTACTAACCAGTTCTCCAGCAGGGGTGCAAAGAGGGAATCCGTGGTGATCCGGTGTCGGCTCAGCGCTACCTGCTCAGAGTCCCAGTCCCCCTTCTCTGGAGGCCGCGCGCTCGCGATTATGCTAACAATGGTGGCCTGAGGTACGGCTTTCGACAGCAACGTGTGCCATTAGCGCGGATTAGCCAGCTGTTTTTACACCGCCCCCCTTCGATGGGATTAGCGACGTGCTGTAGAGCCAGCGAGACCGCCAAGGCCAGAGCCACCGCTGCCCGGTGCTGGCGGCCCTCCATCCCGCGTCGGCTTGGCCCTCACGCCGCCACCGATCTCCCCGGCAATCCGGGGGAAGCCGGGACCTGACCTGAGAGTGTCCCCAGGCCTGTGGTGGCTGGAATAGAGCACTGATAGATGTGGGAATTCTGGACCATTACCTGAATCTCACAGCCATCTCACTGGTCCATCTGTCTTACAGTCTGTGAGGCTCAGAGTGGCCTGACCCTGGATATAAAACAGCCAGAACGGTTGTTCTACTGAACAGCTGTAGCTCGATGATCATTGGAGGGTCCATAATTTGTAACGGTACTGTCATCAAAATCAGTATCTAGGTTTGCATATGTTACAGAAAGCATATCCTTTGAAAAAAAACACACCTCTGACAAGATTTGTTGCCTTCTTTTGTCCGATGATTTTTAACAGCGATATCCCCTTAAATGACCAGTCGGATCGACACAGATGAATCTGCAGTGTTTGTAATGCTCAGAGTCCGTATATTGAAATAATGGTTTGATCTCAACACCTTCAGTGTTGCATTGACTGTGGCTTTTGCTGTGTTACCATTCTGTATGCTTGCCCTCCCCAGGGTCGTTTGTAAAAGGCTTTACAATTCAGCAAATTCCGAAGACGCGTGCTGCAGTACACGCCATGTGCGTCATACGAAAATTTCGAGATTACGAGTCGCTCTCGATGGGGCGGAGGAAGGGGGTCGTGTAGCCCCCCCCCCCCAGCCTGGGTCACATGCTGATGAATGACTTTTGCCACTTCTTCTGGTTTTGGGGCTCTTGCAAATCCTGTCTCAGCCCTGTTAAAGCTGGTCTTTAATGAAGCCTCACAAATTAGGCTGGGATCAGGACCATAGCAGTGCTGTGGAGAATCATTAAAGCCTCATTTACAACATTTTCAGACGTCTTCCAGTGAAAGTCAGTCATTTCCAGGGTATATACAACAGTCTAATTAATATTAAACATCAGAGTTTCTTCGAGTACACCACTACCCGGATAACGTCTATGCATATGGGCTATTCTTTTTCACTAGACAGAGGGAAGTGCTCTTTTCAAGAAGATCAAATAACCATAAAGGATTAAGACCCCATGCGATCTCAGTATAGATATAACACATCATTTAACATCTGCCACCCTGAATGGAGTCTTTTAAATACATTCAATAGTGCACACACACTAAAGCTGCCTTGTGTGACAGGACAGTCTTTAAAGTCACACGCATCTACCTGTTGATTTGAAATATGACTGCGCCATTGTTACCGTGGTAACAGCAGAATTTCTGCATGACATAAGGATGTGCCCCCGGGTCAGGATGCACCACTAGAACACACCATGTCTCAGCACTTGCATATAGATACAAGAGGGGGTCTCTGCATATGCTAAATTATTCTGCTTGTGCTGGTGGTGTGGAGGGGGCGGCTGGGCATTACACCAACGCCTCACCCACTATCCACACTAAAGCTTCGTACTGAATGCCGTTGCCGTTTGACTTCTCCGAGTATGAAAAACAAGAGAAAGCTGGAAATGAACTCTAAGCAAACTAAATAAAAGGACAAAAAAAGCAGACAAACACCCGCCCCCACAACAGTGACATCTTTACTGCTCGGAGGTGGGGGATATGGGTAAGTAGGAGAATTTTGCAGGTGCGAGAGCGAGAGTAAGGCAGAGATAGCTTTCGCTGGTGCTCTTTCTTCTGCAGAGAACGCTACCGCTTGTTTCCCAGGACATGAGCCGGAAGTTTCCCCTCTCCGTCTCATGGGACCAGGCAGCACTGGCGCAATGAAAGCACAAGGCAGTCAGACAATTAATATAGCTCATAACAATTAGCATTTAATTAAGCACCCAGCCATATGGAAGGATCTGCGTCTTCCCGCAGAGTACACGCCGGTAAATTAAGGGTGGCGCTCAGCGGCGGAGACGCGACTGGCGTGACGAGAGGCCGACTTCTGCACGTCGCAGGGGCTGGAACCGGCTGGCCGGCACGGCTCTAGCTCACATCACCGGCACCTCTCGCCCTCACGTTCCCACAAACGAGGGAAGCTATCATTAGCGAGGCGCTGAGCAGGCCGATTAAACACCCCCCCCCCCCTCGTGTTTAGCCTCCAAAACACGATAGAGGGAGCACGAATTTCACTGTACTGGAATCGCCACTTAAAACGCGGGATTCCCACAGTAACCGTTCAGAGATCCACGGTATGGCTGTTTTGGATGGTCCTGGGGGCTCATTTTCACTGAGCACATCCTGTTAATCTCTCCCGCCTGCCATTTCTGTACTCACCTCAAACAGACACACTTCCTAGCTTCACACAAACAACCCCATGACACTCTGCAAAGGCAGAGGGCACAATCTGTCTACAATTTCCAGTCCCAACAAAAGAAGGACAAAAATATACACTGATCAGTCCCCTTTTGGTAGAATACTCCAGGGACAGTGTACAGATCAGTCGACATCACTTCCTTCTTTGTGTTTCATGGTAACGCGGAGACGTTATAACACACCCATGCTTCCCTTTATTGGTTTTGTGAAAGAAGTATTGATAAATACAGACAGGTAATTGAAAGGGATTGAGTTTTGTATCTTTACAAGGGGCTGTGATATAGGCAGTAAGACGCTGCAAATTATCACAAAAGCATTTAAATGTTCATTTTTGACACAGTTACAGCATACACCACGGTACTGAGTCTATCAAAGTGCTCAGGGAGATGCACCCCGCTCATCGTTTTTGAGAGTCTGCATGCGAAGGAATCTTGGATCAATATTTTGCTGGAAACGCAACCAGAAAAAGCCCTGTGATCTTCCTGGTTTCCTGTGTCATGGAGGGGGTGCCTGCCAGCTCCTCCCCCCATCCCGGTGCTCTCCTGCTCTCTGGGGTTCGAGCCGTACCCCCCGTCGCTCCCCACCCGCCCCGCCAGCACCCCCATTGGGAAGCGGATCTGTAGTGGGGGGGTTGATTAACAGTCGTGAAAAAGAGACAGTCCTCCAGTGTGTAAATAATTCATGACAGAGGGTCCCTTTTGAATGTGGCCATCTCTCACAGACCAGCTGCCGCCTCCCTGTGCACTGAGGAAACCTCTTGAGGTGCAGCATCTGTTTGGGGAGGTTGGGTGACGGGTGTGGGGGGGGGGCACTCTCTGAGGTGCAGTCATCAAGGGAATCTCTGCTGAGTGTTTAACTTACTCGTCTACAGATGCAGGAGACCGACGGCACGAAGCGACGCTGAGATTCGCGAAAACTCACAGGCGCCTGTCACACGACGCTCCTCAGGCACAATAACTCGCAGGGTTGTCATTCTCCTTTGTTCCTCATTATCTCGAGGTGTCGGAGAGGACCCTTTCTTCTCTTTTTGTTCCATTTGTAATCCGATAACGCGTAGGAGTTAAGTTGTTAGATGTGCAGTTATGTAAAAGCGAATTTGCCTGACGAGCCGCCCGATCATTTCCCAACCGTCTCCTCGTACCGCTCCAAAGATGCAAGGTATGACTAATATTAGCCCCTGAGTTACGGCGGTAATTTGCTGCCACAGCTGTTGCCTGATTTAGACATCTGGACGGGATGCAGTGACCCTCGCCAAACACGGCCCCCGCGGGCTCTTCAAACGCAGCGGCACCATCAATACCCTTTAACATGCGCTGACAATACACAGCTTCCAGCTGTTCTGAATGTGGAGTCATGACTGAACTAGCGCTCACAGAACGCAGGCCGTTTTTCACCGGGAGACAGCACCGCCCCCCCTGCCCCCCCCCCCACCCCCCCACCCCGGCCAGTTGTTCATGATCGCCGCACTTTGAAACA
>JAABNY020000063.1:3588731-3607747 GCA_015164015.2 Brevimyrus niger | reverse complement strand
AATCACTACCACCCCCCCCCACCCCCCATCACAACAACCCACCTTCCCCAAAACCCAATTGACCTGACAGACAGCGATTAACTTTTTATGCAGTAAACGCGTTGGTGTGGCTGTGGATACGTGCATAGTGGGAATGTGTGCTATTTGCGCATATTTTGTATAAATGAGGGAAACATTGGCACTACCATTGATGCCGCCAGTGCAGGCCAGTCCAACCTTGCAGTTACATAAAATGTCTGTCAGAATGTGTGCAATGAAATCCTCAAATAACTTTGTAGCTGACAGACTTTGATTTGAATGTTAATGAGGATGTGCCTGTGTAAAGATATCCCAGGAGTGTGCAGAACTAAGTAAAGCATGTTTTGTGTCACAACTTATGTCACTGTTGAAGGTTGATCACATATAACAATCTGCAATATTAGCAGATGGAGGTAAGGAATTTGAAAAAGCACCCTGCCTTGTTTTGCACACAACCGCGTGGTCAGGCGACAGTGACAGACACTTTTGTGGTTCAGCCACTGGTGCTTGGGGTGGTCACAGCCATCACAGCTGGCCTTTTCCATCTTAAATACTGACAACTGATACAGTAATCAGCATTGTGAGTGATAGTTGCACCATGTGTAGGGAGGTGCTCGATGAATAAGTTGCATTCAGCCATTCAACCCATTATCTCACCAGTTGGTATCACTACATTTCAGCTAATTTATAGATGCGCTTCACTTTTCAAAAGGCTGCGGCCCTATGAATCAGTGTTGAGCCAGTTTAAGACAAATCCTCCATGACAGTTGGCCCCAGTTTTTTTTCCTCTGTGTTGAATTTATATGGTGTGGTATCAGAGGCCTGTGTGTGAATAATTGCTACAAAAAGATTGGAAGTCGTTGTAAAAATTAAATGGCGCAAAATGGTTTGTCTTATCACTGCCATAAAATAGTGTAAGGTCGGGTTTGATGGTCATTGGTAGCTTTAGTGGAAGTAATTCATATTGGCTTTCCCTTGCCAATGGTAATGGCCTTTCATTCATGAAGATTTCAGATGTTGTGAAGTGCTGGTCTACTGTAGGACCAGTGTGGTTTGATCTCTAGAGCTCAGTTTGTTTGCAGCTTCAGACTGTAGCCGTTGCTGTTTTTCAGAAGTCCAGTTTACTGTGATAATATTAATCTTAACAGTTAAGCAGTTATTAAACAAATCTCAGTACTTATTGTACATATGAAGTTGACCTTTTGAATGAAGAAACCTTCTTGGTAATCTTGCAGCAAATGCAACAAAGATTAGTGATTTGCTTTTAGTGAACTGCTAAGGGTTGCAGGAAGTCAAGTTTGCTGTATGAAACTATCAATGGCAGGCCGCATGGCCGTCGTGGAAATGCAATTACGCAATTGCGCTGTATAGCGCCTTCAGTCGGACCAGTGACTTCAAGATTTTGTCTCGTGCCACTTACTGTGATGCTTGCAGATCGGTTCGAGCTGGGTTAGCTGCGAGAAGTACCTTAGCATGACAAGATAATAAATGATGGTCTGAGACATGAATGAAAATGGCAAATCATCAGCATTGACAACAAAGTTTCATTTCCTTCATTTTGGTTTCAGATTAAATTGCCGCATTGTTAGTTCTAGCATCAGGTGTTTTTCTTGAACAGGTCTTATTTTTTTTTTTTTGGCAAACTCACTAATTGGTCTGTATTTCTAGTTAGGATGCGTAGTTATATATTAAAGCACAGCCCCCTGCTATTTGTATAGTCTGGTCAAAGAATTATATATATTTTTAAACCTTGTGTATTTGTGCTAATTTTTATATTTCATTTTAATGTCTTAATCTTGAAAAACCCCGAGATCAATGTCTGCCCTCCTAACACTTGATTGGACCATTTATTTGCTGAGTTTGAAGAGGAATTGTTTTAACTTGGAGAGGTTTTTAGTGTCTGAAGATGTTTGATGATGGCCTGTGGCACCGTGAGCGTGTGGCTAAGCATAATGTTCTAAGTGCTTCCATAAACCCATCTCCGATTACAGAACTGATGCAGTTTTTATTTGGTTTCTTAAGTGGGAATAACACAGAGTAACCTGATAGGCTTGTGCTAAGGAAATGCTCGCGCTATACACTAGGTTAGGCAAGGTCACCTCAGACCACATCCTTGAATAAGCACGAGTTAAAAGGCAACGGCTAGGAAGTTGGCGTAGGCAGCAACTGGAGCTGGTGACCTGTTCTCAGATAACTGGGTAGAAGGGCAGTACCACCACCCGGTCCCGTTTTGGCGGCTCGTGGTGGTTCAGTGCCTGAATACATAAGATCTGCCTCTCTTCTTCCTTCCAGTCGTGAGTCGCTGTCTCCCACCCAAGCGGTTGAGAGGAAACCACAGTCTGATCACGTGTACCTGCCTGCCAGACATGCTAGCATCTGGGACTAGTGGCTGACGCACGCCCCTCGTCTGCAAGCAGGGGGACAGTGCTGGCGAAAAACAACTTTCTTCCCTTTTGTTTTCGAGTCTGAGTTTCACTTCACAACTAAACAAAAAGTATTGGCAGTTTCAGACTGACTGGAGGGCTGCAGCTGTACAGGTTGTGGCGTCTGAAAAAAATAAGTGAATGAATGTCTGTATTGCAGTTTATCAAGGGGGAACACCTATACCCATGGTTTCCTATTTAAAAATAGGTTCTAGTAAGGTAAAGTGAACAATTGGTTCTTTTGAGGAGGTTGATGTTAAAAAATGGTGAACAACAAAATTGTTTCATTATTTACAGGATTTGTTGCAGGATTTGCTCCAATAAACAGACAAAATGAGTTGTCATCAGTAGTTATTAACTCCACAGATTTGAGTAAAACTTAATTTAGGCTGTGAGGCTGGTTTGTAGTAGATCAAGTTGCTTGATGCCAGGTAAACCAATGCTTCCTACATTATGATTTTGCAGAAATAGATAGCATTTGGCGTACAAATCCGCTTTCCATTCTCAGCTGCCTGGAGTACCGGTTTTGTTGCATATGCAGGAGAGTCTTTTGATTACGGGGTCCAGCATTTCCTCGTTTCGGTGACTTCCAGGTGGATGAGTTAACACAGCCATTTTATTAATGTTGTTATTCCTTTGCTTGCCATTTGTTGCAGCTTAAACAGTGTTTTATGCCCCAGTATTGTTTATGGTATTATTAAAACAAATTTTCATTCTCTGTGGTGTATAAACTGGACCTATATTGGAATTTGATGCTTGAATTCCTCTTGCCTCTTTTATAGGTTGTTTATATACTGGCCAAACGTGGCTTTAGTGTGGGTTCTTGTAACACCTTTGCTGAGTTGCCTTAGCTCTCCATGTCTGAGCTTTGCCGTTGTCCGGTTGGCTGCCATTGGCCTTGGCAGCCCATGCCACATCTCTTGATCAGTCTGACACACTGTCTGTCTAGCCTGTCCCTAGATTTTTCTAGCTGATTTTACAGCTGGTTTTATAGTGTGTGGGCTCTGTCGCCCAGCAGGTTTCTACTCTTGCTGGAAATTTATCCCATTAATAAAAAATAAATAAATAAAGTGTGACAGTAGCTCCTGTCTAAGAATCAACCTTGTGAATTTCCCTATTGCAGCGTTTGTGTTTCTACTGTATGGGCTTTATGTCGCCCTGTGGCGTGGCGAGACTGATTAATGGTGTGTGGCTGCTCCTGTCTGGACCTCCACTTCCCCCACCCTCGCTGCCTGGATGTGCTCTCCCCACCCCTGTCAGAAATCAAATGAGTATCTCAATGGTGCTTCCCTTGGTTACATAAAGGAATTGGATTTTGAGCGTGGCTGCAGCTGGCTACGAGGTGACAGGCTTACATGGGCAGGGCTGGGGCTTTGTCACAGTGGGATTTGCCTTTGTGTCACTCTGACGGGTGTCTGGGGGGGGGCACAACGGTGGTAGTACTGGGGGGTGGAGTTGGGAGCATGTGTCCATGTGTGCGTAGCCTGTGAACGCTGCATCCCCTCCAACCTGCATAGTTGCTGTTCCTTCACATCTTCACTCCAGCATCAGTACATGACCCAAACACCAAGTTTTTTCAGGGCTCTACCTCATGTTTCAAGCATAGTTTCTGGTTCTCTCCTCCTGCTTGGCACTAGTACTGGCCTTGAACCTGTATTTTCCCCATTATGGAGCCCATGTTTATTGTATATTGAGTTGCTTTGTTTCAGGGTCCAAAATGTCTCCGTGGAGTCTACCCCCTCAACCCTATTATATTAGCTTTTGCTGTAAGTGTGCTACATAGACTATGGAGTCAAACTTATTCATTAGTAATACTATGTTTAAAATGATTAAAAACTGTTGAGTTTAGTGTTGTTAATGTGGTGGGAACATAATGTGAAAAGATCCCGGAATGCCTCTCTTCCTCTATAAGATGGGTTGCCCAATTATGGCAGTCCTGCCTGAAGGATTGGGGCCCTCAGGGATTTTGCTCTTAAATGCTTTTTTATTGATAGCGTTTGGATAGTGAGTCACCTCCCTTGGTGTTTTGAGGTTTGATGAATAAAATGCACTTTGCAAAACCTTCAGGACCTTTTTTTCCCCAGTAGGAGCTGGGTTACCTATCTTTGGATTTGTGTGGTTAGGTTTGCCTGAAGCTAGGGTCTTCTGTTAGTCATGGTGGATGATTCCAGCATAAGCACTGTCCAGTCCCATATCTGAGTGTCCTGCTATGCTGACTGCGTTAAATCTTTTGGCAGTGATATTGCTCTTGATGTTTATGC
This sequence comes from Brevimyrus niger, assembly GCA_015164015.2. NCBI lineage: Eukaryota > Metazoa > Chordata > Actinopteri > Osteoglossiformes > Mormyridae > Brevimyrus > Brevimyrus niger. The sequence continues at coordinate 3,603,045 of JAABNY020000063.1, read as the reverse complement.
TAAAATCTGGTTGTAATTTTTATGTTACCTGTCATGTAGTGATTTATGACATTATCATTTTGTTTGTCTCCAAAATCCAATGGGAACTATAAAGCCAAAGAATGGACAGGGTCCAGAAACTTGCTTTGCCTGAAGGTTTTTTTGTGTCTGTCAGTAGTAGTGATGACACTGATTAAGGAAATTTCTGATTGATTATTACAAAAACTGACACCGATTGTTGAAAGGGACACTCCATCTAAATAAATTAAAAAATAAATTACATTCCAAAAATATGAAAAAATATTTATTTATTGTTAAGAAAACACCAATTCTGGCATACAGCAATAGTCCAGGTGCACTATATTTTATACCTGTATGCATGTTATATATTTATAACAAAGGAAGGCCAATCATCAAGTATGATCATTTTTGATTTTGCATGATCTGCACTGAACTTTCTTTTGCTCAAATGCATGCCTTACTGACACACTAGCATTATTCAACAGCACTGCTGGTTTCATTATTGGAACAGATTTGTTTTTCAGGAACTCTTCATGCTCTTCACGGTCTCAACCAAATTTGTTGTGTTGAAACATTTATTTGTAGGTCCTCCTTGTGAAATTGTAGCACAACAATGTTTGCAAAATGCATTTCTAACGTTGTTTTCACTAATGTTAAAATAATTCCACACAGCAGACATTTTAACTGGCTGTTTAGTACTTGGGTGTGCAAAGTAATATGGCTCACCATTTTAAAGGGAATTATCAGTGGTAAATATTGGCTTGTTCTTACTATATCTACTAATAGTTGGCTGATGCAATTGGTGCATCTCTAGTTAATAGTGTTTCTTTAGTGCTGTTGTAGAGTAGTGAGGATGGTGTGTGTGTGTGTGTGTGTCAGTAGAATATCACGGATGGTGTGTGTGTCAGTAACTTGTCCTCAGCTGCCATAATGATGAGTGTCATGGGGACATTGATTGGCTGAATGTATTGCTTGCCGTCATCTTCTCTGTGTGTCATTTCTTCTGCTCCATTGCCTGACTTACTCCATCAGTGGCATTAAATCCTGAAAGGACTCATTTTGCTCCCCTTGGGAAAGGAGGTGTGACCTATGTGAGTCTTTGTTTTACTTTGTGAAGAATTATTGACTAGTGTAACTAGTTCTTGCATTGATGGTGCCTGTAATTCTTTCAGTTCTGGTAGTTCAGAGTTGACAGGTCACCTTGTTTCGCTCGCAACGTTTGTCTAAAAATATCCCTTTTTAATCTTTGTCTTGATAGAGGGTGAATTTTGGATTTTATTGATACTATTTTAAAATGTGTGTCTCTCTGGCTCTTTCCGTAATAGATTAAACGCAGTTCTGAAATGGACTCGAGATGAGACTCTTACCTACACAGTGGCTCCGGGTTTTCATGCTTCCCCAGCCACATGCAAATCAGTCTGTCGAAGCCGCTGTGTCTCTTCAGACTTTTATGGGATGATGCCACTTCTACGAAGCAGTCATCGATGTTCGGAGACAGTGAGGTCACGTTTCCAGATCTGGTCAGCGGCCCTATTGAATTTAAAACCTCGTTAGGCCGGTGACAGCGACGGTGATGTGCCTGCAGCTTAGTGTTGCGAGCAGTCTCCTGTGGTTAGCGTGACCTGTGGATTATACGGCTATTACATTGGGTTTGCAATTTAAAACATTTTTTTTTTGCAATATCCTATTTTTTTACAAGGACACAAACAGGAGCTTTTTTTTGTATTTGTGTAAACCCAGTCCAGCCCTCTGTCATATCAGGCAAATCTGGAGTTGGAAGGTATTACCGCTGCTCTCAGGTTAACTTTTAAAACTTTGATGATGCCAGTGAAATATGGTGACTTGGTTATCTGGAGTGGAAATGTAACAGTTCTTAGTGTGTATGTGAAAACTTTTAAAGTAATTTTGTGGAAACCATGCTTGGAAGTGTTAGTGCAGCATATTGATGGGTGGTGCATCCAGATTAGCCCAGAAGACCTCCTCTCTCATCCCTGAGGTTGACTAAGAGGCACCAAAATGATCCTAGGTCTAAATGAATGCTTCACGTAACAAAACTGACATTCAGTGGCAAATACATTGTTCGTGCTAAAGCTAACATATAGATTTATCACACTAATTATCACTGCACTTCTTATAATGAATTATAATTGTTACTTATGCATTAACGCATTGTAATTTTTTTTTATTGTTGTATATCGTGACTGATTTCCTATAGTTCACAATAATGGATCAGAAAACTATTTATAGTGCTTTTGCGTTGCACTCTTAGACTCACTAAGGCTTCAGTGTTTCTTAATTTCAGGTGAGTAGTTCAACTTATGGTGGCATTTGCCGTGAAATTAATTGTTGACACCAAGAAGAAACTGAACTGGAGGTATGGCATGTGGATGAAATGCATTCAAATGCCAGGACACAGGTGGTCTGATCTGGGACAGTACTAATTAAAGTGGGCAGTTGTTGACTGATTTCTTGTATTAATTGTTATATTTTTGGATTCTGAACTGAGAAGGACCTGCAGTTTTCACTGCAGTTCCACCTTTCCCTGTGAGGTTGAGTATCCACATTGCACGTTCGTTTTGCCAGGCCTGGAAATGCTGCAGTCTTGGTGTGATACTTCTGTGTTTTGGAGCTTCTATGACATAGATTTTGTGTTGTAGTTTCAATGCCAAAAGGGCTATTTACCTAAATATCGATACTAATGGACTTTTTTTTCCAATTCCTTCTGGGTCAGGTCACGCTGTATCGTATCAGATCAAATTGTGTCCCATTTGGAGGTACACCTGATATATCATGTTGTGTTTGCATTGATATCCTGCTCTACACTGACATTAATTCTCTGCTGTACAAGCTGGCTGTTGGTCTTGTGATGTAATTACTGTGGTGACCAATCACAGTGCGCCTTCCGTTGTTCCACTATATTCTGCCTAGTCCTGCACCTTGTGTGATTCTGCAGGTGTCCTACTTCAGTTGAGGGCGATTCTGACTTCTTTGGGTTTGCAATGTGCAGGGGCTCGAAGTAGCTTAAGTTGTCAGTGGCTTTTGACCGTGCCCCTTTTCATGGGACTCTGCAGAAGCAAATTTGGGGCCCAGAAGTGGCCCTGTGTGGTTATAAGCTGACCCACGGCTCCCTGAACAGTTACACTGAAGCCAATCCAAAGCCATAACTTATGGACTTTGAATAAACTTCCGAAGGCCTTTGTAGTTTGTGTTTGTGATCCTAAGACCTGGGTATGATTCAGTGTCAGCTTTGTTCCCGAGTCCTCTAAGCTTAAGACTGCTCTGCTCTTTAATCTCACACGGAGGTTCAAGGCATGTTAAGTACGACCGCCCAATGCCTTTGCGTTCAAAAACGATCAAGTGAATAGTGGCAGCTGTTCCAAGAAGGCAGCGATGTGTTTGGCTGGCTTGAGTCTGTTTCTTTGAGAATGTTTTGTTAACATTGTTGAATAATCAGCATTTTCGCAAAGGCCATGCATTATGTAGTCATTAATAATGGCCAACTGCCATTAATCAACAATTTATAACGTGGTGCAGCTGCGCGGTTTCATACCTTTTCTACGTTGTGCCTTCCAAAAATAGCTGCCATCCCGGGTAAGTGGATCGCAAGCTGTACAGTGCCGTCCCACTGGTCTATGTATGCAGTAAACATGCCGTCATAGTAGCCAAATGGGTAACTGGTGCTTCTAGCGCAAACTTAGTGCTGTTTTGAAGCTGGCTGTGCATCACAAGTTCTCAGACACTGATATAGTTTCTCTCACTGATTCTCATGATCTTGTATTTTGGAGGCATGCATTGGGTGAAGCATCTATGCCATTCATTGGTAACTAGGATACCTAGATAAACAGTAAAACCTGTAAGTCCCCCTGCATAAAATAATTGTTTAATTCATTCAAAGCACCATCTTTCCCTGAGCAGTGTAATTTGGTGAAAATGAGGGGACAAATGCATCACTGTTATCTGTTCACTTTTAACCAGAGACGTAACACAAGCTTGTTTTTAATGGTGAAAAGCTGACCCAACAGATTACCGTGGAATGAATAGAGCGATGCTCTGTGTATGATGTGGTCATTGTCGGTGTGTAGAAGGGAGCCATTCTGCTCTGTTGACGTGAGTCTCGGCACTGGGTGTGTGTTTATGGTGGCCTTCGCCTGCCACGTGCCCGTGGCGTTGGTCTGTTTTTATGAATGACGGCTCCATTCTGTGAATCGGCAGCTCGCCGCAGTTCAGGCTCGGCGCTCGTTCTGAAAGCGAGTGGGATGTGCAACGGTCCGCTCTGACCCACATTAGTGTAGCCGGGAGCAGCGCAGAGGCACAGTCAGAATGGGGCGCGCTCCCCTGGGCACCACACCGCGGTCTGAGAGAACTGCTCGATGGGCAGCTGCCTTTCCACGTGATTGGAGTAATCGCGTACGCCGGAGCCAGAGTCTTGTGGTGACTGCTGCCCGTCGTCCGGTCCACTTGCATGGTACCAGATACCACACAGAAGCAGGCAAGGGGTATGGGGCAGATTGGGGGGCATTAAGGAGAAGGGCAACGGCTGTTCTTGCCTGGAATGGGGTGGTGGGGGTTGTTTGTGTCCTAACAATGACTTTCTTGTTTGTTATGTCAGAGTGTGTATGACTTGAAGGGGGCGGGGGGGGGGAGAAGAGTGAGGGAGAAAGGGGGAATATTCACGCATTCCTTTTTTTTTTTTCCTGTTACTTCCTTCCAGGCTGAGTCACCACCGGAGAGTGGGAAGGACAGAAGAGCGAGCGAGCGAGCGAGCGAGCGAGAGAGAGAGAGAGAGAGAGACCAACTCGCAGCGTGTGAGGGAGACAGTGCGAGCGGGCGAGAGGGAGCACAGGAGTGAGTGAGCGAGGGAGGGAGCAATATCACGAAGCCGGGAGAGCTGACCCCCTCCCCGGCGGGCCCCCTCCTCACCCCCGACTCCTCAGGAAGCCGTTTGCTGGACTGGCAAGCCTGCCGTGGAGCCACCATGAGCGATGTCACCATCGTCAAAGAAGGCTGGGTGCAAAAAAGGGGTAAGTGCCCTGATTGGGGGGCAGGGATTGTTCATGTAACAGGCTGGGCACTGGCAAGCTCTGTGTGTGTGTGTGTGTGTGTGTGTGTGTGTGTGTGTGTACACCTCCACTTTGTGCCGGTCACCATCCTCTTTTCGGCCCTCTGTTGTCATCTCTATCTGGCCGCCTTGTGGTATGAGTGTTTGAGCGCAGTGTGTCCCTTGGGCACACGTGTCCACATCTGGAAGAAGCTGTGAGTGTGTGAGAGAGAGAGCGAGAAGTAAGCTTTCCTCTGCTCTCTGCTATCGATTGTAATTTTTCAAATTCCGTGTCAGAATGCTGTGGCACCGCAGAGCTTGTCCTGTTCAGAGTTTCTTTTTTTCTCGCTCACTTGCTGCACCCCCCCCTACCCGTCGCTGCCGGCAGCCTGTACCACGCTGTCTATAGCGCGTGCCGGCATCCGCGGGGCCGTGATGCCTTAGAAACGTCATCGTGCCTGCCTCCCGGCGAGTCTGTGTGCGTCTTGCTTGTGCGTGCTTTCTGGCCTGCTTGCATAACTGCCACGCCATCGTACGAGGAATGGGCCGGTTGAGGCTGTGCTTCTGGGGCAGGGTCCTGTGCACTGAGAGCTCTGGTCTGGGGGCGGAAGCAGGACACATCACCCCATGTGCTCTGTTTGCGCTGGGCTGCTGTGAGTCAGAGAGGGCACTGCTTTTTATGACTGATGTACTCACTCAGAGTCTTAGATCAGTACTCACTCATAGGCTTGGATCAGTATTCACTCAGACACTTAGATTAGTGCTCAGATGCGGTACAGTTCTCACTGTTAGACTGAGAATTAGAGCTGGGCAATTGATCAAATTTTAATTTGAATTATGATTTTGGCATCCAGTGACAAACAGGCAAAATAATCGAGATAAAGTGGTTATCGTGCCGCCTTTCATTTCACAATGATGCTCCTGTTATGTTGGACCCCATTCTGGCCCCTTTTGTTTCTCAGTTATATTAAGAGTTCAAGGAAATCCACTGTTTTAAAGTTTGATAAATGCACTGTATTTATCATTGTATTTATCATGAGTTAAATAATCGTGATTATGGTTTTTGCTAGAATCAAGCAGTCCTACAGAGACGTACTAAAGATGTAGAATATTGGCCTGTGCAGTGTACTCAGCACTGTACAGCACCGAGTGATGTACTCGACATACGGCTCTGGTGGGTGGGCAGTGGTGACTGACTGGAGCCACTCTTCACCTGCTGTTTGGCTCGTTTATGGATCACCTGTCCACGCGTGACATGCCTGCCTTGATTTAGTGCACTCTGGATGCCTGTGTTGCTCACTCAATTCAGCGGCTGAAATTTATTTTTATGGAGAAAATACAAGCACTGGAGAGAAGGGTCATTGGGCCTTAATGTCTGATGTGATTTGTGTGATCTCTTGCCTCATGAGTCCGAAGCACATGCTCCATTATGGGATGCATGGCCTCATCCTGCTGTGCCTTCACTTTGTTGTTACAGTTAATAAATCAAGATTAGCAACAATCAAGAATATGACTGATTTGTTGATATACTGTGGAAGAGTGGATCTGTTATGCCAAATGAAACTTATCATCCCTCACTCTGCCTTCATTTTGCTGCAGCTTTGCTCATTTTTGATCTTTGTGATGTTTTTGTGATGGGGTGTAATCAGGAGGGCTTGACGGTCAGACAGTCAGGAACACTTGTATTGCATGGATGGATGGTGCCAAAGAATTGCAATAAACTGCTGAATTTTGTCTCAACCGAACTAAAGTAGTATTCAAGTATTTATTTGTGTTGTAATGTTATTTAAGCTGAGTGTACGCAGGCTTGATTATAGAGGGGGAAAGTCTGTTGTATTCTAATTGGGCGATTTCTCTACCTAGCACCGACGATTCTGTTAGAAACTAATTAGCAAATGATTACTTAATTGGTGGATTGTCTGTTGTATTCACTTACATGATTGTTCATTTTTGGAGGTATGAATTTGTACTTATACCATTTTATCAGTGTAGTGCCCATGCAAATTCAGAAAGGTCAAATCATCATCGCTGAGTTGAGTTTAAGCCTCATCATGAGCACAGCTGGAGCTGCTGGTGGGGGGCCGGGTTCTTGAGATCTTACTTGAGTGTGTTTCGTGGAATTAGGATTTGGATAAGCGGAAGGTGCTTGTGGCAAGAGCGGGTGGCTGTGTGGTGTCTGGGGGGCCTTCAGTGGCCTGGGCCAGATGAGCGCTTTACCCTTCACATATGTATCACTGGAAGTGATGTGCAAAGCTTTGTCTCCCATACTCTGCCTGGGCTACGCCCATCTGGAGCCCTGGCGATGGTGCGGCGGAGGCGGCGCTGCCTTGGGCTGGGAAACAGACCTTGTTTTGTTGGGGTTGGAGTGTGTCCAGGACGACCCTGGTCACCCTGCTCTCTTCCTCTCTCTCTCTCTCTCCCCCCCCCCCCCCCCCCCCCCCCCCCCCTTGCCCCCTTCTTGGGGGCCCTGCCCTCCCCCCCCCCTCGCCCCCCCCCCGCCTAAGCCGGGCCGGGCCTGGATGCAGGGCCGCGATCCATTCCACTGCCTTTAAAAATAGAGCCGTGAGATTCAGTGGGAAAAAGGGGGGAATGGTGACATAATTTCCTGTTGACGGCACAGCTGAATGGGGCTCCTCTGAGAAAGGGCCATCAGAAGGGACTGGGCCATGGCCTCCTTTGAAATGCCTTCAGACCCTCTTACACACGGTGCGGAAGTGCTGACCTAACCGGATGAGGGATTCGTGCCAGCTTTTCTGGGATTGGTGTTCCAGTAGTAGTGTTTCCATGCTGCCTTCATGTGTGTGGTTCTGCCCCAGTTCATCTTCAGGACCCTTACAGTTGCTGAACAAGTTGTTGTTAGTGTCCTATTAACTGATTGCTTTTCATAGCACTAGCAGCATAGCATGAGCAGCATAGCACAAACTGAAAAATGAACGGTGATCCCCGGTGACGCTTGCTGGAAATGTGACATGAGTTCACGTTTGCGCTCAAAAGTACCCGAATGTGTAATTTTTGCCAGTCAGGACAGGTGATCTTTTGAGACCAAAGCATGGCTGCTTCTGCTAGCACCATGTCTGTTCCTCAGGCTGCATTCTCATCTTCTCGCAAAAGGTGCCTGTTCCCCCCTCTTTCCCAGATCTTGACAGGAGAGTGGGATTTGGTTTAGGATGTGGAAAGCGGGATCCAGAGATGTGGATGCTGACAGCTTGTTTGACGCAGAGCAGCAGTTTTTCAGAGCCTGTTCCTTTTTTTTTTTTTTTTTTTTTTTTTTTTTTTTTTTTTTTTAAACTTTGCCTGACCAGAATACCTGCTTATGCAGAGTCTAAAGAAGTTTAGCTTTAGTGAATGATTTAACTTTCACATCAAACTCTTCTTGTTGTTGGGTCCCTTCTCTTCAGACAGGCAAGATCGACACATTGATTTTTCGACTGTTGTGTGACTCTGTTGGTGTCTGACTGTGTTTGTTTGTGTCATTGTTGTGCGGTTGTTGCTTAGGGAAGTTTTTTCTTTTAATCCATTGGGAAAGGCATCCCCTAAAATAGATCTCATTCACCACCATCTGAAGCGTGAGCAGAATGTATGAATTACATTTGGAGGGCAAGTGTAACGGTCAAAGAACTGGACTTAATGGTTTAGGTCCCAAGAGGGTGGAGCTGCCTTATGCCTTAGAGCAAAGTCTCATTTCCACTTAAATTTCTGTATAAATGGGTTAAGAAGCATCTATAGTAAGGCAGTGTCAAGTCATTTTGAGGAAGTGACCCCTTTGAGCAAATGATTCCTTAGTTATGAATCAATGTTTGTTTGGGTGTTGGGTGCAGGGTGCTTCGTTACATAACGTGTCGGGATGCCGGTTGCTTTGTGACATAGCGGGTAGCGATGGAGGGAGACGCAACAGGTCAGGATGCGAGGGACTTGGTGACGTAACAGGTCAGGATGCGAGGGACTTGGTGACGTAACAGGTCAGGATGCGAGGTACTTGGTGACGTAACAGGTCAGGATGCGGGGTACTTTGTGTTGTAGCGGGTCGGAATGCGGGGTACTTTGTGTTGTAGCGGGTCGGGATGCGGGGTACTTTGTGTTGTAGCGGGTCGGGATGCGGGGTAATGTAGCAGGTCGGGATGCAGCCCCAGAATATCTGCACTGTGTTCGTATGGGTCTGCTCTGCGCCCAGTTTCCTGTTATTGACGAAAGACAAGGTATTTTTGGTAAGTAGTACCTTTTAAATTTCCCTCTCAGTGTCTCTCTGTGTGAATAAAGTACTCCCCTGTGATTGATTGGCCTTCCGTCCAGGTCTCAACTTTCTTGAGTAGGCTTCAGATTTTTGCATCTCTGATTGGATAAGCTACGAATGACAGTGGATATCTTGGTAAATCTTGGCGTATCTTGGACTTTGGTGAGGTCTTGGCTTTGCAGTGCTTTAAGTTGGGCCAGACTGACTGCCTTTGAGACCTTTGGTAGTGCATTGGGCTTTTGGGAGTCTCAGCCTGAGCACCTGTACCAGTTTGGGTTGGTACAAATGGGAGAGCTACACAGGTCTTGCGGTGGCCCTGGGTGTCATATGGGTCTCTCCGTGTGAAAATGTGTTTTCCAGCTTCCTGTTGATGTCACAAAATAGTTTTTAGGTCTTGATGACGCCGGTTTGTCTGAGTGGGCACGGTGGCAGTAGCACAGGTGCTGAGGTGCATGCTGAGGGTAGCCCAGGTTCTCGATCTGACCTGACATCTGGCCGTGGTGTCACCGATGCCGGGTGTGGTCCGAGGACGTCAGCGAAATCCGATAGCGTCACATGTCCTGCCCCCGTTAGAGTGCTGCAGAGTGATGGAAACCGTGACGACAGGGCTGAGCGTGCTGGGGGTGGGGGGGGGGACCTCACATGACTGCCGCTCTCAGCTTCTCAGCCTGTGTGGGAACACTCTGTCTGGAACACTCCGCACTGCGCAGGCGGGGGAGGGGCTCTGAGAGGACATGACTGAACAAAGTGCTTGTCTCTCGGTGACCTTGCTCCCAGCGCTGCCAACTCTACCGCTGCAGTATTCCAGCCCGGCTGCCCACAACCTCTGCCCAGGGAGTGGCTCTCACACCGCCGCCCTCCCCCCCATGGTACCCCCTCCTCACCAGTATTGGGGTGGGTTCCCACAGCTCCTGTACCAAGCCTCTCTTCCCCTGTCTCTCAGCTTCTCTGTCTCACACTGGGGCTCTCCGGAGATATGGGGGACTATAGGGAAGTGTGCCTCACCCCATCTCCCTGAACCTGCTCCCATGTAAATGCACTTCATTGTCTCTGCGTGTTAATTATTGCTTCACAAGTATAGAAATGAGAGCAGTTTTAGATTATGAGGCTCTCTTTCAGTCTATTCTTAGTGGACCGGCTGCATCCAGCTTAAATTAGTGATTATTCAGGTAGTGTTTTCTTGCTAGTGTTTTTTTTTCCTCCAATCAGTTTAAATGATCATCTTGGCTGTACTGTGTAAAGGACAGTTAAAATGTTGCCTAATGTTGGCTTGGCAGTACGGTGTATGACCTTGTTTGGTTGCCATGGAGATGGGAGTATCAGTGACCCACAGGAAGTGACTCTTACTTGCGTCTGTCTGTATCATTTGCTGCATGAACTTGAGGTCCTGTGAATGAGGGTGACCTTCAGCGGCCCTGATCACAACCTCATCTGTCAGGCTGAGCTAGGCCTCATGATTCTGAGGCTACTTAGGTCCTTGCTCATTCATCCAGACCCCTACACCATGCCCAGATCCCCCCCCCCCCATGTACGGCAGGAGGTGACAGGTGACAAGGATGTACAGCGGTAATAAATAACTGATGATGACGATGACATTTACGGAAACTGCTGAGAGGCACATGGTGATTCTTTTGCTTTTGTGGGGGGGCTTTGCTTAAGGGTTCTCAAATACATGTGACATGCATAGAGACAAGGCTGACAGTACATGACAAGTGATTTCTCAAGGGGCTCGGACTCGTGGCAGTGGGATACGCACGCATGCGTGCACACACACATGCACGCAGACGCAAGATCTCTCGCGAGACTCGTGTCCCAGGATGCGGGCTGAGTCACGACTCCCAGCACCACCTTGACTGCAGTGTTAGTCATCGGTGTGTTCCCGGCACATGGCAGAATGCAGTGGGCTGACCCCGACCCCGCCCACCCGCCAGCCCCAAGTGCGCACGCACGCACGCACGCACGCACGCACGCACGCACGCACGCACGCACGCACGCACGCACTGCTCATCATCAAAGTGGGCGCAGGGGGTGAGAGACTGCCTCACTACAGGAGGCTGATATATCAGTCAGACAGGCCGCGCTGTTACTCCTTGCTGAGGCCATGGCATCTTGCTCTGCAGCAAGCCTGCATGCATGCTGTCTGTATTTGTATATCTCGGGCCATCCTCTTCTGCACCCTTTTCACCTCACTGTGGGCTACCACCCATTGCGGTAATGACAAGAGAACTTGTTTACTGCCCCCACCACCACAAAATTCTTTTCTGAGAAATAAAATTTCCTTGCAGCCACTTCCCCTCCGTTGTCCTTTTATCTTTTTATCATGCACCTACAAAACTTTGAGGAGGAGGTTCCTTTTATGTTGACCTTAGCGAATGTCTGGAGACAAAGGTGACAATAGGCTGGACAGCATCGGGTCTTTGGATTTTCTTCTATGGTAGCCTCAGTCATCAGAGTTGTCTGTTTTCATTGACAGACCTTGTTATAGTACCTCTTTTGCTGCAGTGAAAGCCAGTGGATTGTTAGATTTTTGTCTCACGGGTCCCAATATTTCTCATTGGTTGAGGAGTCTTGTCTCATTGGTGTGATGTGCTGCCGTTTATTAGTCCCCACCTGTGTATTAAGACTGCGGTGATTGGTGACTCATAACAGCTCATGATATGCTAAGGGAGAAGCCGCAGTCCAGCTGGTGGCCTCTGTAGGCACTCATGGATGTAGGGTGGGTTTGGGCATTTGCAAGGAGGCGGATTGCATCCCGTGCTGCGAGCCTTGGCCTTATCTGGCTGGGATATCGGCTGGCATCCTTCTGAATTGTGGTGGCATGCATGAATAGCCTCATTGAGGAAGTTGGAGAAGGAGTCTGGGTGGGAGGGAGGAACGGAGAGAGGGCATGAGATCATGAATCTGGGAGTGGAGAAGTGGGGCTGTTGGGGGGGGGGGGGTGGTAGGAGAGGAGGGTAATCTGCCAGGCTCCATCTACTTTGAGTCCCTATAGGTGATGATACTCAAGGCAACTTTTCTAGGAATGTTGCCAGGTAATTGCCAACCAGGTGAGAGAAAGGGCAACTCTTCACGATGTGGATGATCGCAAAATTTTGCCCACTGCCAATTAAAATTGTTGCCCAGAAATGTGTTGTACAGTATCAATGGTAAAGTGCTGGAGCAACACAGGTCAGTAACATTGCTACAAAAGTCGCCCTGTGTATCATCACCATAATTATTGTTATTGGGCCAGCAGATAGCATAGTGTTGTTCAGGGCTGCTTAGGTGAATCAGAGGTGAATTAGCTCGGTGGGCAAAGAGGCACAGTCTAATTTCAAGATTATGGACCTGCCGTTCTATAAGCTCATTCAGAACCTCTAGAATGGACCAGAGACAGCACCATCCCTGGTGTTTGGTATCACCTCACCCCATGCAATGGATACCCAGCAGCCTTGTGGAAGCCTGCCTGCACGCCATCTGTGACGTCATGTCTTTACTTATACATGGATGTGTTCTTGAAGCCTGGATGAAGTATCACTCCGAGTTCCTTGAAGGCATTTCCCAGATGTGGTTATGCCAGTACTATGCAGGCTTTTTAAATCTTCACTGGCCAGTTGATACTGGGCTGTGGCATAGTGCTGAAGAGGTTTCTGTGGAGGGTTGTCTGTTTTTGAGACTCAATAGTGGGTTTTGGCACCATGGGACTGAATATATCTGCATCGCGATCCCTTGCCCTATAGCGGCTCAGCCTAACTGGGTTTGATGGCAGGTATGTAGGGAGTCTCTGGGAGATGATGTAAACCCTGCCAGGAACTCCCATGAAAGAAAGTGTTTTGTCATGTACCCCATTAGGTTTCATTTGCATCTGCTATCTTTGTGAATGCGTTCCTTTTGTGTGAGAAAATAGCTTGTCGTCTCAGGATTCCCCAAACTGCTAATCTGCAGTTGTAGACCAGCAAAGAGCTGGTCCAGCTTATTGGTCAGCTGCAGCACACAAACATGATAGCTGATAGCGACCCATTAAACTGGGTAGTTGGCGCTTGTTGGCCGGCAGAGAGACACAAGCATGATATCTGGCAATCCTGTCTAGCCTAGGCAGCCAAACATGATAGCTGCTGCTCACCGGCTAGCAGAGGCAGCCAAACGTGATAGCTGCTGCTCAGCGGCTAGCCGAGGCAGCCAAACGTGATAGCTGCTGCTCACCGGCTAGCAGAGGCAGCCAAACGTGATAGCTGCTGCTCACCGGCTAGCCGAGGCAGCCATATACAAACATCATGGCTTATACACAACAGCGGAAATGGCATAGTATGATAGCAGATGCTTACAGGCTAGCAGATGCATACTAATTTGCAAGCAGTTACAGCCAGATATGCAAAGTTGTGCTTGTCAGTTTGCAAAAAGACAGAGCTGTGTTGGGTTCTAAACGCCGACCGTCCTGTTCTGGAGCTGCAGTCATTCTGCAGGCCATTGTCACAGACAGTGCCCAGCTGCATCTGGGCCATACATCAGTCACATCTGGAACAGCGAAAACATCTCTCCATCCCCACCCTTCTTCCCATAAGGGTTGGTATTCCCGGAAGCGAGGTCCTGGTTGGGTCAGTCATTCGATGTTTGATGAAATATTCGCTATAAAGCTGATTTTGACTGCCGGTCTTGTTGTTTAGTGCGTGTGGTAGTGTGTGCAGTGCTAACCCACACCACAGGTATTAATCTCACAGGTGGCGCTGTGGATATGGCTCCTGGTGGTGGTTGCCCCCTTTGTTTTCTTAGAGACGCATGCAGACCCACCCTTGTGTGTGTCAGGTCAGGTGTGTGTCCTCGCGGGGCTCCGGCGTCAGGTCTGGGCAGGTGGCACCAGCCTGACGCCGCAGACGCTGCTTATGCCTGCGGCAGAAATATTTTATCGTTGAAAAAGTGTGCCATTCTGAAATCGGGGAATGCTTTGGGGTAGCCCCCCCCCCCCCCCCCCCCACGAAACAAACGGCCCGCCCTTCCTGCGGCTGGGTTTCTTGTGTCCCTCCCGCCCCGCTGGGGGCCCCCCCGGCGGCGCCGCGACCGCCCCGGGT
>JAABNY020000063.1:3554514-3565458 GCA_015164015.2 Brevimyrus niger | reverse complement strand
CTCCCGTGACACCGCGCGCCGGGCTCCCCCCCGCCCCCCGCCGCGCCGACCGAGGCCCCGCCCGCCCCCCGCCGCGCGTGGCGCGTGCCCCCCGCGGCCCGGCCCCCCGGTGGGCCCCCCCCCCCCCCCCCCCCAAGCGGCCCGTGTGCTGGAACGCGGGCAGCTCATGCCCCCCTGGTGCCGTCACAGGCCCATCCACGAGCCATCTGCAGATCCGCCCAGCAACAGCCAAAGCATTACATTAAATCCTTGTTTGGGCTGATTAACAAATGGCTTAATTTTTTTTCCCCTCTCAAAATGAGAAAGAAGATCGGAAAGAGGATTCACTCCCCAGACTGACGGGCTGTGCGGCTGTTTGAGGCCAGAGAGCAGTTAAAGTTTGCTGTTGGGCTGCTGGGCCTGAGCAGCGACTCTCCTGCCCCAGCTTCCCTTCTGCGCTAATCCAAAGGTCTGCATAGATGGGGCGTTGTGGTTAAAGAGCGGTTCCCATGGTACTCTTGAAAAGAGTGAGATTTCTGAGGTAGGAGTTTAGCAACAGGAATGAGGCGGGCAAAGAAAGTTCAGTGTCTCCGTGCGAGCGAGCAGGCGGACGCCCTCCGCCGGCTGGCTCCCAGCTCGAGGCCGTGTCCCCACCGATATGTTACGCCCACACGCAAATGGAGGGGGGTCGCCACACGGCGGGACCCACCAGATCGCTCCTGCTGTTT
Organism: Brevimyrus niger; assembly: GCA_015164015.2. Classification (NCBI taxonomy): domain Eukaryota; kingdom Metazoa; phylum Chordata; class Actinopteri; order Osteoglossiformes; family Mormyridae; genus Brevimyrus; species Brevimyrus niger. Next base: position 3,564,751 of record JAABNY020000063.1, on the reverse strand, counting down.
GGCCTCTGCGCGTCACGACTGCGAGGGCCACCGCAAAACTTTTCCCGTCCTGGTGTCTTCGTTTCTTCATTTTGTTTCGTTTCTTTTTTTTTTTTTTTTTACTGGCGCACGCAGGCAGAGACCGATTCTGTGTTTCCATGGGGTCCGTCCCTCCCCAGCGGGTTTGTCCCTGGCCCCCAAGACCGGAAGCTGACTTCCGCGGTCGGTGAAGTTAATCTCCCCTCCCGCCCGGACCCCCTCGTCCTGGATGGAGATCCACTTCTGCGCCCCACGGCCTCCACCGCCGTGTTTTAAGGCGCGGCTTTGGTGGGGAGCCGGCGTGCCGCAGAACGTGCCGAATGTTGGTAAATAATGCCGACCTTCTGTGTCGCGCCATGGGATCGCCGTGATGTCACGATTTCCTCGTTTTTATCCCTTCTTCTGCCCCTAACGGGATTCAGATTTGAGCAATTAGCAGCGAGCATGGCTCGCCTTCCTCCGGTGACAGCCCTCGTCCCTCTGCTCCCTATTTATTTTTTTTTTTCCCTTCACCGTTCTCTCCCTTCCTCTGTTCCTTGGTGTTGAAGGCGGCAGCCTCGGTTCAGCTGCACCCTCCTACCCACGGATCGGCATACCGGCAAAGACCTCCGTCTCCTCAAATTAACATGAGCAGGTGTTTTTCTCTGATGTGTTAATTAAGAAAAGCTGGTGTCATTATGCTTTAAGTGGCTGTTACAAATAGAACATGTTGTTTATTTTCTATTCCAAAAAAAAAAATGAGAAGGATCAGAGCTGTCAGGGTGGCTCGAGCGACGGGTATAGGAACGGCGATTATAAAGAATTATAAACATGATGTCATCATTTCGGGCTTATCAAGGCGCATTCCAGAGTGTCGGTCTCAATTTGGAGTGGTACGGGACAGGGAGAGACTCCCAAAAAAATGGTCCATATTTGTGATGACGATGTCAGGGCTTACGTGAATCCGGATACCCGTCCTTCCGAGCACAATTAAGTGGAATGCTGGCAAAGACCCGATGTCCGATATTGGTCACATGGGTGACAAAGTCATATTAGCAAGAATCAGAAATAAACGGAAGGACCGATAAAATGAGGACAGTAACGGCTTTAGATCTGCTTTCCCGTCTGCCGTCGGAAAGGCACAGCATACTCGTGCTGCTTAGATCAAGAACAGCGGCTGGAACAGGCCTCGCCCCACCAAAGCCTGCTGTTAGGATGACAGTTGGTCAGCCCCAGGGCATGCTGGGACGGTGGCTGAGTTCGGTCGACTGTGCCCGTGTAACTTCCAAGCGGCGCGCTAAGCTAACCTCGCAGGCTGACAGGTGGCCCCCCCGCTGCGCCGCGTCATTAGTCAGTACCTGCGGCGTGATGCCGCGGCTCGTACCCACGCGCACCTCCCGGCTGGAGTCGGCAAATTCCTGCCACAGGTTCTCCCGGATCCCCCGATCCCAGGTCAGCGAAGGCCTTGAACCGGCTGCTCCCTGTCAGAGCCGCCGTTCTCGGCGGTATTAACCGTTTGCTTCTGGCAGCCGCGCCGGTACCAAGGTGGTTCTGGGCTCAGGGCAGCTGCAGCTTAGTGAAGGTCCAGTCAAATGGAGACACACAGGAATGAACCCCGATGTGTGAAGTTACTGTCATTTCTGCCATTCTGCTAGTTTCATGTGGATACTGAGCCCCGGAGGCACTGTCAGCATTGCAGAGCTTTTATGTCACGCCGTGTTCATGAAGAGCAGAGATGAGGCTGAAAATGTAATTATATAAAACTGCACTTGCGCATGGCACAGCCCTTTTATTCTACTGTGTGTATTTTTGAATATGGTTTACATATTTTTCCTTTATAATTTTGCTTTATGATAGAGCAAATTAAGATTTCCTGAAATCTAGTTCAGAGACTAATGAGTTTCAATTAAAAAGGTGAATGATTTTGTATTAAAAGGTGGGTCATAATTCTTTGCTTTATGTCAGTGTAATAAGAAAGGCTTTGGTTAATTTTTTTAATAAAAATTTATTATTGTGCACGGGGGGGCGTGTCATGGTGATCCTGAACAGGACCATTTGACACTGAGCCACCATTCGATCCCTTATGGAGTGTGTGTCTTCCTAGCTAAAAAGAAGCACTGTGTGGCATATCCGTGTGTGTGTGTGTGTGTGTGCGCACACGTCTGTCTGTCTGTCTGTCTGTTGGTTGGTCTGTCTGTTTGTTTGTGGGTATGTGGTCATGTATATGTTACATTGTGAGGGCCAGATGTCCCCATAATGTGATTAAAAATCTGTGAACTTTACTGTGCAAAAATCTGTGAATGCAATAAAAAAAAAAACTAAAAATGCCAAAAGTCTTGGATTTTTGTTTGGTTACTTTTGGTTAATGTTGGAGCTGGGTAGGGTTAAGGGTGTCATCGTTGGTATGACCATATGACCATAGAAATGAATAGAAGTCCCCATGAAGATATGAATACAAACGTGTGTGTGTGGTTGGGGCTGTCTGTCTGTGTGTCTGCGTGTGTGTGTGTGTGTGAGGCGTGCCAGTGCAGCACCCATCTGCAGGCTGACGGCCGTGTAACCTGAGAAGCGCCGGGCCACCTGAGAGGGGGGCTAACGTTTCCTTATAATAAAGAGAAGGACCCCGCGGCCCACAGAGGTGTCTCACGACGGTGCCATCATCATAACGGACGCTTTTAATTATCCAGGAGCTGTTACGAGCAGCGCAGCTCCATGCCGCACGCCCAGCCCAGCCGACGGCAAGCCATCGCTCCCTTTTATAACTTGTCGGGTTTTGGGGGGGGGGGGCGGGGGTGGGTGGGTGGCGGGGGTCCGCCCCCCCCCCCTCCCACCCCACCGACGCCTGTCAGCGGCACGCGGCTGCTTTTCGCACCCACCCCCCCTTCCCAGCCGACACCCCTGTAATCCTGCTGTTGATTATTTAATAGTGCAGTCTGGAGCACCAGAAGTTTCCTATGGTAATTCGACACGACCAGCTGTTCAGCAGATGTTGTTTTGTGCTATTTCAGCCTGCAAGGGTTAAGTGAGTTTGCTGTCCCTATAATTCATATCTGACCCTTCCCTGCTATGCGTCCATTTTTCGTTTTAGTAAGATCCTTTAAAAATGAAGAGCAGTTGGTAAATAAATATTTGAAACATTTTTATGTTCAAACATGACAGAGATGCATCTTAGCTAACGGGATGGGGTCTCATCACTCTTTAGATTTGAGGTGATTTACCTCAGATTCCAGTTATTGCCGGTCTGGCCATTTGTTTGATGCCTCCTTTGTTTCCGGAATGTTCTCCTTCAGGTCCTGAGCTCTGACATTTTTTTCCGCTCCTGTCCTTTGTCCTCCGGGTCCATGGTTGCAGATTCAGTGTCTCTCACCGTGTCTGTCTCTCTCTCCACAGGGGAATACATTAAGAATTGGAGACCTCGGTACTTCCTGTTGAAAACGGACGGCTCCTTCATTGGATACAAGGAGAAGCCGCAGGATGCTGACCTTCCGTACCCCCTCAACAACTTCTCCGTGGCCAGTGAGTCCTGACCGGCGGCTCTTTAAATCAGAAAGACGCGGATTCGTGGTTCGGTCCTCGTCTCACGCCACTGTGACATTCCCCACAGCAGGAGGTGTTCATATCGTTGTTGAGCTTAATGAAGACGGCAGTTATACTGACATTGAAATTGACACTGGGCTACTGGTACTAATTATATTTACACTGTTCCACTCGTGTTTTGACGCAGCTGTACTGTGTTATTCTGCTATTTTTACTTCACTTGCACAGCCTGCTCAACATGGCGCTATTAAACTGAAATTTCATTTATATTTGTTTCCCCCGTAAAATTCATTGGTTTCATTTGATCTTTTTTTATGTGCACATATATATTTTCCTTTTAGTAAATGGGTTCATTTTAATTTAAGCCCTGTAAAAACATCTCGTGGTGCTTTTTTCTTTCTTTTTTTCTTCGTAAGATCCGTCAGACTTTGACATCTGTTAGTCTGAAATAGGATTTGAAAGATGCCGCCCATCAGGTGCTGACTTGCCTTCAGGACCTGATTCCAAAATAACCGCGGCCTCCTCGTGGTTTTTTAATTTTACCGTGGTTTCATTTCCGATATGCCCTCATGCCATGAAATATTCTAGAAGTGTGCTGAATTATGCACATGCAAATTCCAAACAACTTATTTTAAAGTGTCTGAGTAATTTAGTTCGTTTTTAATGTGTTCGTATGGCTGCGTTTTTAATTTGCATGAATCTCGCATGAGCCCTGTATTCCTCTGTGCTATAGTGGAGCTGTTAGGGCTCCCGGACTCGCTTCCCCGTATATGGAAACGCAGTGATGGCTCTCTGGCAGTGGCCCGTGTTCCTAGCAGGACCCCCACGCATCAGCGAGGCGGCAGCCTGGGGGAAGCAACGTGCCGGGGGGCTGCATCCGCGGCCTTCTGTGCAGCCGCTCCAGCAGCGGTCCATCCGTCAGCCGCCGTGGCCAGCTTTTAATCTGCGACCTGCGGGAGGGCGGACGCCCCCACAGCTGTGGCCAAGAGGCTGCCCGGGACAGGTGGTGCCTCCCCCGAAAGGCCCATGGCTGGGGGGGTGACACCACCTCGCTGACAAAGGGTCCCCACCTCTAGGCCGTGCCCCCGCAGTCTCTGGATGCGAGGGGAGGGGCTGCAGTCCATGTCCGGCTCCAACTGCGGGGATGCGTATGCGCACTTGGATGCGGTCGCCGTTCTCCGCTTCTCCTGGGGAATCTGCAGGTGGATCTTATGGATGCAATGTTAGGCTCCCTGATTTGCATCTCCTGCCTTGTTGTAGTCATAGCTGGACGAGAGAGACAGGAGAAGTAACAAGAGGGTCAAAGTGAGAAATGTCAGACGTTGTTTCTTACTTAGCCAGAGGGTGAGCCATGTGCTGTGGGGGTGATTTTTCTTTTTTTTTTGTTGCAGGCAGTCTGCTCCCTATTGTCAGGGTTACCGTGTCGTTTATTACGAGTGTAGCTGGTACATTATCAGCGGCCGATTAGAGCCGATCCCCAACCCGATTGTGGTTAATGTGGCTTCCAGCAGGAAAAGGAAGCTCGAGTGTTTGGCTCGCAGAGATTCAGATTCGCAGCACCGTCTGTAAGCGAGGAAGCGGGCAGGGATGCGCTTAAGGCCCCTAAAAATTGCAGGAGAAGGAGGTGCCCACTGTCACCATCTGCTTAGGGACGTTCAGGTGACATTAGAGGAAGCGGCAACAGATCGCAGCCAGCGACGGAGATGAAGGTATTCAGATGTGCTGCTGCGTCCCAGTGCTTGGGTTCGGCCGGTGATTAGCGGCCGCGCCGACAAACCCAGCCAGTTGGAAACCTGACGGGACTCTGGAACTTTGTGTGGGAGATGCCTGGATGAGCAGCACTTGTGTTTCCGTGCAGATAATGGTATTAAAACCCCTTTTTCTCTTTTCCTGGGAGGTTCCTTTGTGTTTGGCCTGTTAATAGCTGCGTCGGTCTTGTGAGCTTAGCGCTACACCCAGTACCCGCACGTTTGCAAGCGCCGCCGTCATGACAACCACATATTTTTACTTCTCCATCTTGGTGTCAGCCCGGAGAAGGGGGGCGCGCTCGTGTCCGCAGCCCCGCTGTCATTAACCTGACTGCCTATCTTTAGGCTGCCCCGCGGTCCCGCCGCTCGGCCGCGGGCCCCCGTCACGGAGCGGTGCGCCGCACAGTCCCTCCGATGTCCTGAAGGGGGACGCCGGCGTCTGCTGCAGACACGTCCTCATGCCGCCCGCTGCTGATGCGTCTGCTTCTCTCTGGCCTGGATCCGCCGGCAGACGAAGACGCTTCGCAGGCCCCCGGGAAATGTCCCGCTTTCCTGGACTGGGGGGTGGAGGAGGCAGGCGGGTCACAGGTGGAGTCTGCCTGCCTGTATTTACTGCCCCCCACCCCCACCCCAAACTAGTCCGAGTAGGTGTCTCATCCTTTGCGATCTAACGCAAGCCTGCTATTTAAACTGCACCAGGTCGCAAACTGGCACTTTTTTTTTACCTGATATCATCCCTGCGGTCCACCACTGGGGTCTCTGCGTGTTCCAGTCAGAGCCCTAAGCACTGGATTAGGACGGACAGGATGTTTGGAATTCCGTGGTCGCAAGCCGAAGTCTGAGAGCAAACGGGCTGTGCAGAGAGGTTCGCGGCTAATGGCGGGAGAACAGGGTGCGTTTCTGTGGTGCTCCGAAGGGCTGCTGCCCAGCCGAGGCGCCGGGGGGAGCGTGGCAGTGATGGGGCCCAGAATATATGGGGAACAGAAGGTGTCCTGAGTAGACATGTGGACCACGCTGTATGAACAATCCTCTCTCTCTCCCGCTCTCGTTTCCTCTCTTGCCCTCCCTCCATCCCTCGCTCCCTCCCTTCTTCCCTCCCTCAGAGTGCCAGCTGATGAAGACTGAACGACCAAAGCCCAACACATTCATCATTAGATGTCTACAATGGACCACGGTCATTGAGAGGACCTTCCACGTGGACACGCCGGAGGAAAGGTAGGCCTAAACCCCCCCCCCCCGGCTGCCCGTGACCTTGGCCGTGACCCCCGTGACGACCCCACTGCTCCAGGCTCGCCACACCCTCCCCATAATGCCTGACATTAAAGCCCATTTGGCTCCGTAACCGCGGCTGTCCGACTGCGGCCGCATCGCCATCATCGGGGCTGAAAGGAATAACGCAGCTTGCGGGCCGCAGCTTAGTGACACTTCTGCGATGGTTTGGCGCTGCAGGTCCCCGTGCCCTTCGGAAAGTTCTGGGCCATTCCATCCTCCATCACACGGCTGCTTTTGTACTCGACATAAATAAATACCCAAACATCCCCGAAATAACATCAGGGGCCATCCAAATGGAAGCGGTCTGGGGCATGGGTTGTCCCCCCCGTGCAGCCCGACAGAATGTCCTGGCAGCGGGCCTGCGGCCGGACCCGGGTTCCCCCCGTCCGTTAGAATGTTTGATGCTCGGAGGTGACACGAAACAAACAAACGAGGTGATTAGCAGCCGCTGCGGCTGGTGGCGGCCTGGCGGAGCTGCCTTTCCAGTGGCAGGAGCATAAATTATCCAGCTGTTCGGTCTTCAGGAGACGGGCCGGGGATGGGCAGTGGCGTGCCAAGGTGGTGGGGGGGGGGGCTGGTTCTGCAGATCAGTGGATAAAATGGGTATCCTGCAGGAAATGCCTGACTGAAGATGCCCGAGAATGTCGCATGTCATGTCATTTATATGCAGGTCGGAGGTTCTGTTATTGGGTGATGCTGCAAAGCACCCCCTAGGTCCATGCAGCACGAACTGCCTCCGTGGGCGGCAGCCATTACCATGGACTGCCGTTTGAGGTCGTCACTGGAGGTAGACCAAAAAAGTGGGATCTCACCCTGTAGCACAGTCGAAGCAATCAGCACCGTGAGAGCGAATGACCCCCATGACCTTGCGGGTCCTTGCCAATAGTCACTGTATGCGTGCAACCATCAGGTCTACACTGAATGGGTGTGTGACTGTGGCCCCCTCTCATTAGGGTGCCCCGCATTCTGAAAACGGCACAGGCAGTGTGATTAAAATACTGATACGAGACGACGTGCAGATGGGAGCTGCAGACGTAGGTCGAAGCAGCGGGTTAAAAGGGCTCGTTCCTGATGGGCAGGTTAATCCGAGCTCGTCCGATGATGATTAGCTTAGGTACCGCCTCCCAAATGGCGCGGAGCTGGGTGAGGAGCGGGAACGAGCTCCCGACCTCGGGACAGGCTGTTCTGCCAGGACCGGGTCACACGCCCCGTGTCCCATGTCGCAGGGACGAGTGGACAGATGCCATCCAGATGGTGGCTGACAAACTCCAAAGACAGGAGGAGGAGAGGATTCAGTGCAGCCCCACGTCACAGATCGACAACATCGGTGAGGAGGAGATGGACACCTCCACCAGCCACCATAAACGAAAGGTGAGGCCCCAGAAGCGGGGAGGGAGCGACGGACACCTGCAGCGTCCATGCATTTTGGCACGATCATCCGTGGCTAACACTCCGTCAAACCTCCATGTGAGCCTGGTTAACTGTTGCAGCTCCTGTATAAATTGAATGCAAGTCTGTTTGCAGGCCAAAAGTGAATTTATACTGGGTCAAACGTTGTCTTTGATTTGGTTTTCTTTGCCATTTCTATAATGATTTTGAGGATTTCTCACGAGTTATATTTATGATTGTTGTATCCATATTTGTCTTCTAGACAATGAATGACTTTGACTACTTAAAGTTGCTGGGTAAGGGAACCTTTGGGAAGGTCATTCTGGTGCGGGAGAAGGCCAGTGGCAAATATTATGCAATGAAGATCCTCAAGAAAGAAGTCATTATTGCAAAGGTGGGTGTCAGCGTGTTGCCTTCAGCCTTTCCCCCGCAGCACAGGCATCCAAAATAAGCATGAACTGCATTAGCTATCATATGAAAACGAAATAAAGTTCTTTGTTTTCATAAGGCAAATTCTGGAAGAGTCCATCTGTTTGCATTGTGTAGCTCTCAGAGATCTTCAGTCTGGGAGTTTCACAATCGCTGCCATCACGCTTGCCCTGCTTGGTAACTCTGCAGCCTTCCAGGGTCGAGTGCATGACGACGGGCCGGTGACCAAACCTCCTGTTTTTCCTCCCCCCAGGATGAAGTGGCCCACACTCTCACAGAGAGCAGAGTATTAAAAAACACCAGACACCCTTTCTTAACTGTGAGTGTTTCTTTTATTTGTTCTGGAAGCATCTGAAATGCCGCAGAAACGTACACGGGAAAGGGGGTGGGGGGGATCAACACGCCTTAACGCAAACATTTTGATTGTATGTACACGGTCCCCCCGGAGACTAATTATAATTCAGCGAATAAACTGTTATAAATGAACAGCTCAAATGTAGCTGTGCATCTGCTGTGAAGTCACCACAGAGAAGCCATTTTAGTGACACTCCAGATGCTGTTGTGAAATGCAAAGCGCACACACCAGGTTTAGCGAAACAATTAAGGCGTGCGCTTCAAGACACGGCCCCCCCCGCCACAGACTTTGAAAGCCAGCGCCGATCGCCGATGCTCTCATGTAAAGTGGAACAGCCCCCCCCTCCCATCCTACCCGGCGCCCCCTTCCGGGGCAGCCGGCGTGACGTCACGACACCTGACTCCCCCGCCCTCCTTGTCGTTTCAGTCTTTGAAGTATTCCTTCCAGACTAAGGACCGCCTGTGCTTCGTGATGGAGTACGTCAATGGTGGCGAGGTAAGCGGCCTCTGCCCGCCACGGGCCCCCTTCCGGATGGTCTGTGTTAAATGCCATGAGTACGGCAGGCCACAGACTTAGCATCATTGGGCGCCATTGCCGTTGTACCTTTTGACGGGGTTCTGGACCTGAATTGCATCGGTAAATTAAGAAGGGGGGAATGGGCTGCAATCATAAAAAAAAAAAAAAAAACCTTCCGGAAAGAGCGTTTGGACGTGCCGGTGCTTAATGAGTAGATTTATGGCGATCAGCTGAGTGCGGCCGAGCTCCCCGGCGAGTTCCTGTCTTCGCGCTGTCCTGCCGTTCGTACAGTTCACGCCGCGGTGGGTTTATAATCAGAGAATCACTCATAAGCACCGGCGCACAGCGGCCCATTCATCACAGCGGACGTCGACACGCCCCCCCGATGACGTCGAGATCCCTCCAGGCCACTCTTCTGGGGGGGCGCTACTTTAAGTGCTGACAAGCGGCAAATTTATGGCAGCCAATCGCCTGACCACCCCCACCAGCACTGTGAGGGAGGGGGCGTGGCCTGTGAGGTAGGGGGCGTGGCCCGATAAGTTCTGGGTCTTGGTATACCCCCCCATACCTGAAATTCACTGACCGCCTGCCCCCCCCAGATGTCACAGAGGCTCAACGGCAGCCCTAGCTGGATATTTACAACCTGGGGGGGGGGGGCATTGGTGCTGTGAGTCCTGTGATACTTGGGTGTCTGGGCCGTGTCGTTCGTAGTGACACCTTGTTAGAGACGCAACACATTGAGGTCGGACAGATAGTCTTACTCTTCACCTGGTTCCAGATATTTCTGAGCTGCAGGTGAGGGTGAGTCACGTGTGCCCCAAGTGTGAACTTGTGTGTACCCATCACCTTCAGCACCCTTCGACTTTTAGAGTAGCGATCCTGTCGGGGGGGGGTCGTGTAATCAGGAGGCGGACAATGTCTCATTCATTCCCTCAGTCTGAGCATCACCTGCTCCCTGCATCCGGCCCCCGCCCCCACACAGCGATCCGTATGT
>JAABNY020000063.1:3535968-3548312 GCA_015164015.2 Brevimyrus niger | reverse complement strand
CACCCCGGTTCTTATTCTGTGTTCATTTTTGTATGTACATGTATAGGAGCACCGAAGAAACTTGTTTAAATGAACATGTGCTATTCAGATGAGTCTGAAATTGCTGTAAAATAAGCGGGACTGTTCCCAGCGCCCCCTACTGGGAGACGTGGAAGGTTGCGGTGAAGCGGCCATGTGACAGTACCTGCTGGAAGGATTGGGCAGTGAATCTGGGGGTCATTTATACACCGGTTACACCAGTGGGTGAACTGCAATACTGTCGATGAGCAGGATTTTCTGACTCACTCACAAATTCATTACTTAGAAGTTGCTACTTAACAGACAGCAGGGATGCTGTGCTGAGATCTGCTAATGCTATAAGGATTTTTTTTGGTCACAGAAATATATATGAGGGTCCATGAGAAGGAGAGTTCTGATCTTGGATCAGGAAATAACATTAAGTCTTACAATATAAGCACTGAATGCTGGATTTGTTTATGGCTATGAGAGGACCAGCTAACTGGACAGCACTGGGACAGCCTGGTGCAGGGTAGAGGTGGGAATATTCTCCCTTTGGTGGGTTTGTATGAGTGATGGGGGGCAAAATCATTGTCCAGTCAAGAAGTGTAATGCTGTGCGGTGTGTGTGTGTGGTTGGGGTGGGGGGCAGGTCTGTGTTTCAAGGGGCTGGTGGCAGCTGGGACTCATCAAGATCCTGGTTAGGTGCTTCATCTCAAAGCGCCTTCCTGCAATATCCACGCAAAGTCATTTGCCACTAGGATGATTTGAGGGCAGTAGAGTTCCGTTAGGTGCAGTCCACTCATGTTGCACTGTTTAAAATGGTATTCCTACATTCTGTGCTGATCGGTGCTGTGCGGATTCTGAAGGAAAAGTTACCGGGCAGCACCACAGGTCCATCAGTATTCTTCCATGGGACACACCACTGTGTTAACTGTCCATATAATTCTAATTCCTTACATACAGCTAATGCCATTGAACGGTACCAGCTACTTAATCCATAGCACAGCGGCACAGTGGACAGACGTGCGTGAGAAGCGACGGACAGCATCCGTGCAGAGTCTCATAGCTGTCAGAGGCTCCGGGGGCCACCCGCCGAAGAGTCTGACCCAGACTCCTCGTATTAAAAGGGGAGAGTGCAGGAGTTGCCTGAGGGAGGGGTGGAGACGGCGCTTATGTGCTGTGATACCACTGGTCCTTGTGGAGGACGAATGGACCCTGTGACAGCAGAATGGCTGGATCTGGGAGAGAGAGAAAGAGGAGTGTGAAAGCGGAGGTCCTGATGACTGAGATTAAGATATCAGACTCACATCTGGTGTGGAGTAGAGGGGGGGGGAATGACAGACGGACACCAGTGATTCTGCTTGTGCCAAGAGGTGGTCAGGCTTCTGTTCTGTACGTAAGCAGGAATATACCAGAAAGAGAGGGAAGTGCAGGACTACACTGGCAAATGAGCGACAATGGTAACTGCTGTGTGTTAAGTGGCTGTCGTTGTGGGATAGTCTTAAATCTTGTTGGACATTAAAAAAGACCCTAATGTACAATCTTGTCATTTCATCTTCAGTCTTTATAGTGCATGTGGCATTTTGTGCTGAAGGACTGGTTGGTTTTTGTTGCGATTATTATGTTGATTGTATTTCGATTGAAACTGAATGATTGGAGAGAACATGTCACCCAGAAATGGTGGATTTTTCTGTAGAGTGACTGGATGCCACTTGAGAGAAATTTAAAGGCGGATCGAGAGCTGTTGGGGTGGGAAGCGCCGGCCCCAGATTCATGCCGTTCAGAACAAGCTACCCTGGTCCACAGACGGATGGAGAAGGTGGATCCTGACGAGCTCCAGCCCCACCAGTCTGTAGGCTCGCCTGCTTCAGCCGCCACTTAAACCATCTTTGCTTTGATTGAGCTCGACTGAATTAAAGGCTCGATTAAAATCGCATGCAGCCAAGTGCATTCACTGAGTTCTCGCCTTAAACCCGGTTAGTTAATTGTCATTAAAGGCACAGGTGCAGCTTTGATTAGAATATGCAGCCTCTGATTCTTTGTGAAACTTAAACCATCATATTATTTATAGACTGCTTAAGTGCTGCCACTATTAACTAAACTAAGTAATCATTGATTAAAATACTGAACGCTGCTTCATTCAAAGGGGCAACAATGTGCATGTAATTAGCATCTCATTTCACTGTTCATAAGGCTTGACTTTATGGGTAATCTAAGGAGACACTGAGTCTCGACCTTCGCTTTGGACCGGTGTGCGGCCCGTTCGGTCGACACCTTGATCAAAACTGGAAGGTTAATCGAAGCAGCCAGTGGCTTGAGGAGGTGACTGGAGCGAAGGAGCCGGGTGATGATGCCCCCTGGGGGTTCTGTGGCAGCACTGCAGAGGGAAAGGACAGGGAAATATGACAGAAACGGGTGATGGAAGGAGGAGGATGTGCAAGTCGGCCGGTGGAGGAGATGAGGAATGGACTGGTGCTTTTGAATGGCGAAGGAGGCCAATGCTGCCTATCTGAATATAGAGACTGTATCACTACTGTGGGGGAGGGGGGGTCTTGAGGAACCAGAAAGCCGATGGCTGCCACACAGATTTTTGCATCCCCGCCATGCCCCTTCCACTTCTCAGACATTCAAACTGGAGAATTTCCCATGGGGCAGAACAGCCAGGATTCTGATAGCATGGTCTGAACCAAAGCATGGTGATGTGGGTGTGACATCACAGGAAGGGGAGGGGCATGGGCAGGGCAAATCTAAGGGTCATAGACATGTGGTAGTCTCAACAGTTGCCGGAGGAGTCTGTTGTAAATATCTGAAGTGCAGGTTGAACAACGTTGCTTGACGAATGCTTGCTACAGCTTGGCATGACAGAATGTTCTGTGGTAAATGGTCACTCTCACTGCCTGCTTCTGTACTGTGATCTCAAACTGCCCAGAGAGTTGCTGAAGGGGGCTCCACCCTGTCCGGCCCTCGGGGAGCAGCGGTTACTGCAGCAGTTGCCTCCGGTCAGACTCTCCTCCATTCACTTACAGTCTTCCAGAGTGTTTTGGGATGCAGGTGGGGCACAGCTCCACTAGATTAGAGTGTTTGATTTTTTTTATTTTTTTTTATCCTCCTGTAAGATCAGTATTTATTTTACTTCCTGGAGGGGTTAAATGTACAAAAATAGACTCATACTGCTGATGTTTTGTTTCAATATTGTTTTTGTGTTATTTATTAATTCCTTGTTGCATATTCCCATCCAGGGTATAACAGTGTGTTTCCTTTGGAATCCAGTGTTTTGGGCTGTTACTGAACCTGAAAGGGAGGTTGGGGGAGACCCTTACTTAGTTTGTGTGAACTGTCTGTTCAGTTATCTTTTTTACACCCCTGAAAAGCCGTTTTACCATTAAGGTAGGACACACAAAGACACAGATACTACATCTTTACAGGATCTTGCTCGTTCTGATTGGAACCGATGTCCTTTCTGTAAACGACACCTGTGACTGCATTGACGTGGTTCTGCTTGGCCTAATGATGTTGAAAGCTCCCGGGTCACCTGATGTGTTCAGTTTGGCTCCAGTGACTCATCACAGGGATGGGAGCGATGTCGCATGTGAAGGATGACAAACGTTACAGCATATTACTACTGAAACAGACGATCGCTCAACAAAACACATGTACAAAGTTGACGTTTTCCATTCCACAGTTTAAAAGACCCACAGTGGGGCCTTGAGTAGCACTTTCATTCCTACTGCTCTTTTTATACGTTTGACTGAGAAAATGTCACTGCTTAAGAAGTTTGAACAAAAATGGGAAAGTGACTAAAAGCACAGAAGCCCCGCCCCCCATGTTTTTAATTATGACAGTTAATATTATTTGTATAAATGTAATATTTCTTTGTGTGAAGTGCAGATGACCAGGTGTGTGGATGAGCTCTGGGCAGGAGACTTGCTCTGTGACACTGACGGGGGGTTGTCCCCCACCCATGAGCCTGTGTGATGCCCTCTGCTGCCCAAAGAGCGGGTCTGAGTCCTGCGGTCACTCAGACGCAAGTGTCAGACACATTGGGCAACAAGGCGACGGCATAGTCATGGGGAAGGTCCCACTCTTCCTCGACTCGACCCCCCCGCCAGTGTCAATCTTTCTACAGTTACTATCACAACCACTCAACTCACAGGTTCATGAGATAAATTAATAACTATAATACAGATAGAAACAGCGTGACGGGGTCCACAGCTACCCAGGAGCCCGATTCAGCACGATTCAGGTCGGCTTCCCGTTTTAACCCTCCGATCGAATGGCTCTTGTACCATGGGATGGCCCCTCCCAAAGAAAAGGTGTAGAAGAGCTGGGCTGTGGCCATGCCCCCCCCCCCTGGGGTGGAGCCTGGGGGCTGCTGTGCCTGGGGCTAGGGCCGTACACCTTTCATCATCTGGCCGAGCACCGACGTGGATTCTATCCTTACTAACTGCAGGGTCTATACAATATATACATATATAAATATATATATAAATAAATAAAATATATATATTTATATATTTTACACCTCAACGTACACTCTTTGCTGCTACTGTTTGTACTGTCTACAACAGATTTTCTTGTTATCTTGCTCCTGGTCGTGTATTTTGAACGAGCATGAATTGTAAAGTATTTATTTAAAGAAAAAAAATTACAAATCAAAAAAGACAAAAAAGAAACCGACTTGTAATTATTAATTTTACGTCCACGTAGCTTTAGAGTTTGTGACATTTCTTGACCTTGCTAGCTGTCGATGGATCCATGTTAAGATCTAGTCGTGTGGTTCAGGATTTTAAGCAGAAGGGACTAAAGAGAAAAAAATTGAATTACTGTCAGTCATATTTAAAGGATAAAATGTTATTTCCTTAAGAACAGGACCCACAAGGATGTGAAAATAATCTGCAGGAAACTGTTTTTTTGTACACTGTACATCCTTAGTATTTTTACATGTAAATGTATATGATAGGGGTGCACATTACCTTCCTTCTTACAGACAGCTTAAATAAAACATTATGTCAATCTGCTTCAGCCCTGTGTCTGTGTGCCACTGTCTTCTGTCACCCAGTAGAACGCGCATGACGGGCAGCTGCTACCATTCAGAAGTGTTTGTCTATGTATGGAACATATTAGGGGTGTGTCTCTCCCACTCAGACAGTACAGCAGCATCTACATACATGGTCTATGATACGATTTAGATCAGTGAAACGCTGAGAGCCGCCTGAGACTTACAGTAAGAAAGTGATAAGATCTTTGGGGGAAAACATTATTATGCGACGAATATATTGATTTGTATCGATTAGCTTTTCAGTTGGTTTCCTTCTAAATTTGAGCCAGACTGCGGGTGTTAAACTGATGCAGCTGTATCAGGGAAATTTGGACCAGATTTCCGATTTGAAACTGTTTTTCATTACAGCTCATATATTACAAGCATATATAATATATACACATAGAAAAATGCTATGTAAAAATATCCATATTCATCTTAACTGTATTAGTCATTTTAATGTAATTAAAACAAAACTGTACAAAATGGCAGCGGTTTCTGTCTCCCCTTATAAATGTATGTGTGGGCGGCCTTCACCTCTCTCTAACACACGCTCACCGCTCCCTGGACACAGCGAGTCCCTCAGCGTTTCCCCAGTCCTATTGCTCTGAAACTAGGGGGTCACTGCCATCTACACCGCACAGCCCGGGCAGTTCCAGGCCCCGTCGCACCCCGTGTCTTTTCCGTAAATCAATGGGTTTGATCCTGCCCCCGATCAGGGGGGGGGGGGGGATAGGCTTGCGGTTTCATCAGGTGGGAGGTCTTGCAGCTGCAGGCGCCTGGAACACAGGAGGGCAACAGTAAGGTTAATGGCTGGCATGTACCCATGACACCTGCTATTGCCCCCCCTACCCGTCACCCCACACGGCGCTGCTGCTGAGTTCTAGGAATGAGCCCCCAGGGGTCAGGGGGGTGCAGACCGTGCCCAGGCACCGTAAATAAGAGTGACCTGCTTCAGGTCGGATGCAGTCCCCCCCCGCGTCCTGTGGGCTAACCGCTGGGATGGTGTTTTGAGGCACGCTTGGAGGGGACGAAAACGGGAGGCATCGCGCCCCCTCACGCCCGTCCCTGCTGGAGCCCAGGATGCTGTGAGGGCTGTGGATGCTGTGAGGGCTCGGTTGCTAAGCTCTCAAGACATCTGCACCTTAACCGCTGGCAGTGTTTATGCCCATCTGAGCCTCTTCAGCTGGGCGTTTTGCTGCAGCACATCATGCTAAATAACCTGCCTGCTGTACAGTGGTGTTGCGACATCAGCTGGAAGCCTTCTGCCTTTGGGCCCGCGTTCAGCGTCGTGGTGCCCGGCGCCCGTCGGCCCGCTTACCCGCACACGCAGGCTCCGCATCTCCTCGCTCAGCGCCTGTCGCTCCTGCATTAGCTGGTTCTGCCTGTTGAGCAGCTCCAGCACCTGCTGAGCGCTGGCCTGACTGTGCTGGTCCAGCTGCTGCAGCCTGCAGAGGGAACACGGCGGTGAGCGTTGCCGTTCGGCTCGCGGCGCGGCGCCTCTGCGGGCTCTCAGCGTGCGCCGGGGGCCGTTTAACCTGCTCTGCTAAGGCTCTGCATTGTCAATAAACGGCGAATGGCGACACCACGTCTTATTCTCCTGAAAAGCTGCCTGGACGGCGTACGCAGCCAGCGCTGAAAAATATGAGTGAAAGGAGGCCAGAAAATAGCAGGGCGTGGCAATTCCTGCACATAATTTAATAAAGAGTGGGCCACAATAGCTCAAGAAATGATTTTCAGAGGCTTCCATACATTGCAGGTATTTCTGTTATTATTCATCGTTTCAGAACAGAGCGTGTTTTACATCTTAGCATGTCTATCATCTGACCGACTACACCGCTGTCCCCAGTCACGTGACAGGCTTTGGCCAATGGCAGAGCGGGGGTGGGGAACCTTCAGCGCTGGCGGCTCCTAGTGAGGGGAGGCCTCTAGCTGTTGCTGAGAGGAAGGACAGATGCCCTGATCCCACTCGCTGGGGCCGTGCCGTCTGTGTGCTGGGAAGGTGCCCCTCCCCCCCCCCCACAAGAGCTGCAGCGCCCGGGCCAGCTTGTCCTCGGTTATGGCCCGCTGCGCCACGAGCTGGAGCTGCCCCCCCGCCCCACGCCGAGCCTGGCACCTCAGCGCCAGCGTAGCGCTCCAGCCTGCGTCAGTCAGTCAGCTGACCACCCCCCCCCCCCACACACACACAAACACGCACCACCTGGCAGGGCGTGGGTACAGAGCGCCTCGAGCGCGACGACCTGATCTGACTGGAGTGGCTTTCCTCGCGCCCGTCTTCCCGCTCTCCGGGACCACTTCCCCGTTTGAAGCCTAGGCAATGAATGCAGGAAATCTCAGAATTCTGTACCTTCTCTGGTCTATTAAGTATGGTGACATTCCAAAGGATCTGTAAATACATCCTAAAGCCGTCCATAATTAAATCTATTACCCGTTTTCCCCGCGATCCGTCTGTCGTCTCGCTTGGGTTTTCGTGATGCTTTTAGCAGTGGAGTGGTGTTAAAATGTGCACTATTTCATACTGCCACACAACATGACAGTAAACAGAATATTCATTCACACCAGATTTTATCGCACCGTGAACGTCTGCAAGCTCATGGACCAAGGGACTCTGCGCCAGTGCCGCTTATTCCCTAGCAACTGTACGGCAGGCCGTCGGCGGGGGGAAGCGCGTACTTTGGTTAAGCGCTTTACAGCCGCGGACGTTTGGTGACACAGCTCTCTGGACCGTGAAGGCTGGCCAATCTATCGCCAGAGCTGACCTTAATCTGCACCGGCGGTCACGGGAAACCAGGCGGCACGAGGGCCACGTGCCCACCTGGCTGGCGAGGGGGTGGGGGGGCCGTCGAATCTCAAGGAAGGTCCCGGAATAAAGGGACGAGCTGCTCTGAAGCAGCCCTCGCGACGGGGGTCTGATTAAATCAGAGCCCCGTCCAGCAGTCGAAACAGCAAATCCAATAACTGCGCTACATTTGCTGGCACACAACTTAATTAGGTTTTTAATACAGCTTAGCGGACGGGCTCCGGCTCTGGCCCCCGGCCCGTGCCCCCACCCCCCGCCCCACCCCGTGCCGGGGCTGGCCGGCTGGCTGGCCGCTGCGCGCCGCTGTGGGAAGGGGGCGGATGGCGTCCCGCTCCACCTCCGCTCCCCCACCGGCCCTGGTGAAAGGACACCATCTGGCCGCGGCGGGCTAACCGAAAGGCGGCAGGGCCACACAGGAACATGGCTCTGCTCGCTGGAAAGCCGGCCTCCTTATTCAGCATCAGTAAACGGCTCTAACGCGGCCGCTGCCCGCCGTTCCCGCTTTCAGGCGTGCTGTGAGCGCTCACACCCGTACCTGTTCTTCAGGCGTGGTGGTGTGGTCTGTGCTAAGCTCTTCTAAACCCGTCTCGGCAGCACTGAAGCTTCCAGATGTTGCGGGAACGGCCCATGCCAACGTTTGCCCGCACTTAGATTGCCGATGGTCTCACTGGTACTCCTATGCAACATTTATGCTTTGAACCACACCCCCTTTGGTTTCTTAGCGGTTGGGGGGCTGCCTCAGATGAACAGAACCCTTCGCTGTTACACGGTGAGGGCCGGTCACTGAACACCCCCCAATCGCGTATGTCGGCAGGAACGTGCCCCCCCCCAAAGCCGGCCCATCAGGACGGAGAGCAGCACGCGGCCGCAGCATCGCCAGTCCACCCCGCCAGCCAGGTATTTCTTAATTCTGCCGCCGTGCTTCTTAATTGCAATTAAAAGATAAACAAACACACAAACAGGCCTACATGTGCTATAGCCCAGAGCTCCTGTACAAGGTGGCAGCTGACACCGTCTGTTTACAGGAGGGACAGCGTGGTTTGTATTGCTAAGAGAGAAGCCAGACTGCTGTGGGCAGCCTCCGGCTAACAGTGCGCTTCCAGGAGAATGCCACTGCCACCGCTCCCCCCCCCCGCCCCCCCGGACGGCATGCTCGTTTACCCCGCACCCGCTCACCTGGGAAGCAGGTGTTTGGCAATGGGCTATGATGGAGAGGGGGTGGGGGCTGCCGGGAATTCTTCAGGAAACAATCCAGACACCACGCTCCTAGCTACGAGGAATCCGGCACGTGGTAGCTATGGCGACGCCGGAACGGAACACACTGTACATGCTAAATGCCCTCATGACCTTTGACCTCCCAAAGTTTCCCCTAAGAAGGCAGAAACTGGAGGCTGCTACTCATCACCAGATTGGGAGACTGAGAAACTTCTGCTGGCTGATCTGAAAACAGACAGACTCATTAGTGCCAAATCAACACTATATACTGGCAGGCTGTGCCAACAGGCAGGACAGGAGAGAATCCAGGCCTCGGAGACGCAAGCGGCAGCAGGACACGCGGCGGGCCCGAGGCTCACTCCCGGGGCCGGCACCACACACCGTCGGACTCGAACCCACGATGCTGTTGCTCCCGCGGGTTACGATGCCTGCATGAGAGTTTGTGTACAGATTTCTCTGTTGTATCCCTACAAAACAAACCTAATCTTGTGCCAAATGTTTCGCCTGATATCCATCTGAATCCTTTTTCTGAGGTTTGCTGGGCTCAGGACTATTACAGGCGGGAGGCAGAACGGACAGACATGCGAAAACGGCGCTCAGTACCCTTAGACTGGCACATCCCCAGGAAAGAAGCTCGGCAGCAGGAAACAAGGGAGGCTTTTTTTTGGATTGGAAGGGTGGGGGCATGGCCTGCAGGGTACAGGGACCGGGGCGGAGAGTACGGCTGGCTCAGCTCGCCGGGTTGAAACAACAGCGCCAGGGGCATCGTGGGTGCAGATGCTCAGTGACACACCCTCCCTGCCCCCGCCTGGCACAGCTCCGGACTCTGAGTTGGGGGGGGGGGGGGCTCTGTCTAGGGGAGAGAGATCTCATGGCCCCCCAACCTGTTTGCAATAAAACGGGATATTGTTGCACATGTCTTCCTTGGTCTCTCTTTTTTAATGTCCTGAAAATGCACAATTGTGGGCCCAGCGCCCGATTTTCAAATCCATCCCCCAATCCAGAGATGGAGGATCAAAATCACAACGTGGAACTACTCATCTTTACCCAAGATTTGTTTATCAAAACCTCCAAAGTTAAAAATAAAATTATAAAACAACCGTCAGGCGTTCAGAAGCCTTGAAATTGAGAGGGACAATTCCCACCGGCCCAGTGGAACTTACGCTCCTGATAATGGCCTGTTACCTCCCAGCTCAGTTTTGGGGCCGTCCCGCCGAACGGGCCGCGAGCCTAATCCTGCCGCACGGCGCCTGGCGGAGTGCGGTTCCGTCCCGCGTGCGTGTCCTGGCACCTCGTCACATCGGCTCCTTGGCACAGCATCTGGCCAGAAGGGGCTCACCGCAGTGGGGCAGAAAAAGGCCGGTGGGGAGGGGGGGGCACTGCACTGCCCCCGAGACCCTGTCGCTGCAACGAAACCCGCCACGTCCAGACGCTTCCTGTCCGCCACACAGCAGCTGGGGTTGCTGGGTTAGATCCCGTGGACCGACGTGCAAACACGCCATCATGGCGGCGCTCCACAGCAGAAGAGCAGATCGCTCTCAGTCCCCGACATCGCACTCCGTACGGAGGACTGGGGGCCTTGTCCCTGCGCCTTATCCTGCAACAAATTCCCCAACTTCTCTGACTTACAACGACTGGGGACAAATCTGTACTGACAGTCACTAATCACACTCATCTTAAGCATATTTAACATCCACTGCAGAGTGACACTGACCCTCTTTCTTGGCCTGCAGCATGACTGCATGCTAATCTGTCACTCGTTTTGGGGTGGCGGGGGGGAGGGAATCAAGTTAGAGCCTCTGGGACACCAAGGACTTACTCTTCCCATTTTGTTAAGCATCTGGCCTGGCTCACCCCCGACGTACTCCAGGCGGGGGGGACCCTGCAGAGCGGTACCTCAGCATCAGCTCCCTGGTCAGACAGAGCAGCCATATTACGCTGCAGTGGATTGGGTTTAACGGCACGCAGGAAAAGTACGAAAGATTTACGAAGGCTTTCAATCAGGAGTAAACAAATACGGGAAAAAAAAAAAAAAAAGCTGGGAGCGAGAGCTGCCTGCGCGAAGTGGCCGAGAGAAAATCCACCTTTTGTTTCCCGCTAGCAAGACGCGCTGCCAGCAACGGAAGCGTCGACGCGCTGAGAGGCGCTCTGCAGCACGCGGCCCTCTGTCAGCTGCGTGGAGCCAGCGCTCCACGGGGCCCATGGCAGCGGGCGGCTGCTCCATCGCCCCCGGCGACATGGTCCAGCTGGAGACCGCTGCCAGAGTGCTGGGTGAGTGGCGCCCCCTGGCTGTGGAGAGGTGCCACTGCGCCAATCCCACGGAGTGACAGATCCGAGTGTACAATATTAACGTCCGCCTACGAGGCAAACAAATGGACCGCTGCTTTGACGTGTGTTCGGTATGGATTTCAGCCTCAAAGTTAGTTAGTAACACTGCTATCTGTCCATCCTCCCCCTGCTTATGCTAGGCAGGGACAGGGGGGACCTGGAGCCTCTCCCAGGCATAGGGCACAAAGCAGGGGGATGCCCTGGACGTGCTGCCAGGCTGCAAGGCGCATACATACATAGACTCACACTCCACGGGAACTTCAGAGACGCCAGTCAGCCTGACTGGGGACTGCGGGGGGAAACCGGCGAGATACGGGAGGACATGCAAACCCACACACACACACACACGGCATGGGGATGGGATCCGAACCCATGGACTCCAACGGGCTGAAGCAACAGTGCTGCCCAACGGGCCACCCTCTTCATCATCATCATCTCCATCATGAACCGAGATGAACAGCCCAAAGAGAAGAGGCACAAAATGACATTCGGAGGCTGGCTACGCGCGGCCCGCTACTGGTATGCCAGATAATCTTGGATTCGTTGTCGAGCACTGAAATAAACACAATTTTAGGGTTCTTACTCAAGGTTCATATTCTCATCCAAGCCTAATGCAGACCAGTTAATGATGAATTACCGGTGAAAATAAACCAGAGCCATCATAGTCACTGTACGTATACACACACCCCCCCTCCTCCCACTCCCCTCTGCCAACTTCATTTGCAAATGAAAAGTTTTGTGGAGCGTCTTTGAGCTTTTGGGGGGTGCCAGAGCGGCGTGCGGGCTGTGGGGGGGTTAGGGACCAGATGAAGCAGTCCTTGCCTGGGGGGGCGGCCGTCTCCTCGGCAGCGGCGAGGCTGTTCCCGAAACCTGTGTGACCATTTGTTCTGTCACACAATCTCCCGCAGCCTCTTCCACACAGCTTTAAACAACTGTCTGCACAGAAATCGCACACGACCCCCCC
>JAABNY020000063.1:3499236-3510732 GCA_015164015.2 Brevimyrus niger | reverse complement strand
ATGCTCGCACTGCACCTGGGCCAGGGGGCAGACACACATGCTCGCACTGCACCTGGGCCAGGGGGCAGACACACATGCTCGCACTGCACCTGGGCCAGGGGGCAGACACACATGTTCACATGTAATACAGCACACCGCGTCAGCTCCTACACATGCTCACTGCCAGCCAATGCCAAAGCATCTCAGCTTTCTAAACACCTTATTTTCTGGAAGAACACATAGAGAAAACTCTAATATTGATTCTGAAATTGGTCCATGGTCTTGGAAGAACATACATCCAGTAGAGCAGTTGTATATCTAGATCAAAAATTATGCAGAAGGGCCAGTTAAGGTTTTGTACAAGCATGCTTTGTGCTCATTACTGAAGAGCTCCCAGGAACAACAAACCAAAACATTACAGTCCACATATACAGTACATCTACAGCCTGGATTTGACTGTGAAATTGGAATGGATCCAACAGACAGGAGTCTCACCCTGGCTTTCTCCAAGCTGGCCTCCTCTGCCATCTCCACGGCCTGCTTCACCTGCTGGTAGGCGCTCTGTTCCCGCTGCTGCATCTCACTGTGTGTCGCTCGCAGTGAGGACAGTGCCCCCAGCAGTTCATCCCGCTCCCTGAAGGGGGGATAGAGGCGATGCTCTCTCCAATTTTACCCCATGTGAGGTGAAAGTTACAATTAACTGAATCGGAGTACAGAGAAGGGAGTGTTTGAAACGATACGATGCGTGGAAAGTCTAAACTGGATTTGCATTTGCCAACTTCAATAAATCTATCATCAAAGCTTTGTATTCAATGACCAATCCCACAAATTGAAGTTCAGATTCTATAACTATGACACCTCTTGTTTGTTTGCTAATATTAGCCATAGAAGAAACATTGAAGCTTTTGTTCTGAGCACTGAACTGCAGTTACATCTGATAATGCCATGGCTTGCTTAGCGGAAGCTCTAGGTCATGAAACATTTCTATGGCCATTTCTATTCTCTTTCTTTAAATCTATTTCTGTCCACATTTACAGATAAAATGATAACTGGTATCAGACAGTGCCTGTTGATGACAGAAGGCGAACGGAATCAGCTCTCAGAAGAGGCCTTGCAGAAGCCCATTAAAATCTGTAAAAACACAGAGAGCAGGCGGAGAGCGGACAGCTAAGCCTCACAGGGAAGCTCACTTGGTGAGTCTCTCGACAGCCTGGGCATGGGCACTGCCATGTGCCTCCTGCTGGGCACACTGCAGGCACAGGCCGCCAACCCGCGGGCCGCCGCCAGACGAGGACGCTGGCTCCTGCCTCCGGAGACGACCTTTCACCTCCTCTGTCTCCTTCTGGGAGGTCGTCAGCTCCCTCCTGGGAAGGGGCAGGGTGGCACCAAAGCCACTTTAACACCATGACAATCTCCTGCAGCACCCGTGTGCATGTGCGTACACACACACACACACACACACACACACACACACACACACACGTGTTGCTTCCACACCAGTCCTTAGTGTTGCATTTAAATCATAACTGCACAAGGCAAAACACCACAATAATTCTAAAAACCAAAAATCCAGCTATCCTTTTATATAAACCTTGTGCCTTTTTTCCAGGAAAAAAAAAATAATAAATGTCACTTAGAGAGATGCCCAGGGCAACATACCTTAGCGACAGCACTTGTGTCTCCAAAGCCTGCGTCTGTGCTTCATACAGCAGCTTAAGCTGTGCCTAGTGGGTACAGCACGGCCAGT
The DNA here is from genome assembly GCA_015164015.2 of Brevimyrus niger. Lineage (NCBI taxonomy): Eukaryota > Metazoa > Chordata > Actinopteri > Osteoglossiformes > Mormyridae > Brevimyrus > Brevimyrus niger. Next base: position 3,509,006 of record JAABNY020000063.1, on the reverse strand, counting down.
GATGACAAGAGACATGTGTCTGACATTCACAACACACGTGGACAATGTGAGCTCCTTGTGAACAATGCTAAGCATCCAGCCAAAGCCGTTTGTCACTGTGCGTTTACTCATGTGGACTAATGCTAGATAACAATCCCTACAGCCCTCAATGATACCGCATTCATTTACAGTATTATACTACCATCCATCCATATTTATATGTGTTAATATCAGTTAATTAATGGTGTATAAGTTCATGTTCTTTTGTCACATGTGTTGGTAAAGAGCAAACCGCAATCAGCAAATGACTTGTCTCTTTTGTTGACACATTCTTTCTTATCTTTGCTTAATCAACTGCATTTTAGGCCAATATCATGATTTTGGATAACAGCAAGAATTAAGAGAGAACAAAGTAAGATTATGCAAGAAATATGAGGAAAGTGCATCTCAAAACAACTGGGATGAAAAGGGAGGTTAAAAAAAACAGGTTTGAGGGTATCAAGGACAGATGAACGTCTCACAAACCAGTTCATTCTGCCATTTGTTAGTATCCAGTTGCTGGGCCACCGTTGCAGCAGCCTGCTCTCCGCGCTGAGCCCTGTCTGCTTTGGGAGTACTGCCCATAGGTTCCGGACCATCCGTCTGCATCAGAGAGAGTGCAGTCAGGCCTTCCCAGCCACACCAGCAAACCCATTCGGAGCACATTTTTCTCTGCCCAACTTTTGCTGGCGGTGGCATATGACGGCAAATCACCGTAGCGTCCAGGATGGTGTAGTCCTTCAGCGTGTCCTCCACCGCCTTGGACTTCAGCTCTGTGTGCAGTTTCTCATTCTCAAAGACAACCACCCTGATCCTCTGCTTCATCCCCACAAGCTCCTCCTGAAAACAAACAAAAGAAAGACAGACGATGGCATGCCTGCTTTGAATGGGACTGGTATATAAGGGTCTGATGTCAGGAATTACTGCCTACAAATACACACATGATTACACAGCAATGGAAATACACTGGCTAGCAGAAGCTATGCCTAAGGACCGTCCCCTGGCATCCACACATTTTAAACATCACTGTGTAACATCTCATTAGCTGAAAGTGACAGATGCTCAGTGGTGCCACTCCCTCCACACTCAGACCTTGCAGAACTTGACTTCGGCCTCCAGGTGCCGGATGTACTCGGACTGGTTGTGGAGGATGGGTACCAGATCCTGAACAGCGGGTAAGCTGACATCATCAGAGGACTTCTGCTGACCAGAGGAAGGGAAACAGGAAGTTATGAGAGGCTGATCACCACTGCAGCTGGTGACATAAAGTACAGATCAATAATTTAGAGGAAACACCGAGATCAGAACACACACTGACCCAAAAACAATACATATCCTCCAATGCAAATCTGAACAGAAATACAAAGGGCCATGGTTCTCTGTGCATAGTGTGTAAAACAATTCTTTAGGCGAAATGGCAAATCAACAGGCAAACTTCCCCTTTAAATAACAGGTGAACTTCCCCTTTAAATAACAGGTGAACTTCCCCTTGAAGTACCCCTTTTCAGTTGTCATCAGACATGTGCTTGTACAAACTGCTCAGTACCTCAGATATGGGCTTCCCCTTCACTGTGCTGTGCAGGTTTGCTTCTTTCTCCTGCTTTAACAGTAATGACCTCAGCTGATTGACTGTAACAGAGAGGCTTGTATTTATACCCAATGGCCATGAACAGAAAACCTTCAGTACACCCAAACAGTTATCTTCATCTGCTTAGCTAACCAAAGGGTAAGCAACTGGCCTGAATTTAGAGCAGGGTTTCTCATCCCAGTCCTAAGGGACCACCAGATCGTCCACATTTTTGCTCTCTCCCAGTTGCCAGGAAATTGGGAGATAGCAAAAACATGGACCGTCTGGTGGTCCCCGGGTACTGCGTTGAGAAACCCTGCTTTAGAGTGTACTCTTTCTTAGCCAATAGAAAATTGCTTTAAAAATTACTGGAAATTTCCAGAACGGCAATAAGAATGATTCCTTCATTCTGTCAGGAGCACATAACAGAATACAGAGGCAGTTCACAGTAGCCGTGACTGGGGACCTGCATCACTATGCTGCAGCTGGTGCCAGGACTCTTCTCCCACAATGCTGTCGGTCTGCTGGCCGCCCGACGCATCCATACTTTCTGCTTCAGAGCTGGGATCCCCGAGGACGTCAGTCAGCTGCAGGATGGTGCGGTTAGCCCTTTCTGAAAAGCAGAGAGGATGGATGGATGGCACGTGTTGAGCCATAAACGCACATTTAGCAGCTGGATTGGCATGCTAACTTTACCTGTTTAGTAGTTATTCCCTTAAAGTATTAAACGACTGCAAGACCCATAAAGTTACTGTAGGAAACTGTATGTGAAATACCCTCCGTGGAAACCAGTGTATTGTAGAACTTATTCAGCTTAATCAATGGTATACACTGGTGTGCTTACCCACCAGCACATCGGCTGGTACGGTATAGCTAGCGGCTAATCCAAGTCAACACACTAAGTAAACTGACCACGGCATTAACTTTAACATAGTAACGCAAGACGGCTGTGCAGTTGCTAAAAGCCACACGAACCCGGAATTAGACTGGAACTTTAAAATGATTCATTCGCCTTCCAAGTTATCTGGCTAGTTATTCATACATCTTATTATCAATATGGAAACTTGCTAGCTAAACACACTGCTACTACTAATTAGAAGCTTACAGAAACTTTCCCAAAATAATGCAAATGTAATATTTATATGTCAAGCTATAATTAATGACCTGCTGTTCAATCAAGTTGTGTAAAATAAAACTGACACCTAAACAGTAACGATAGTAAGAAATATCAGACAGATAACATGACAGGTGCCAGCCAGTCATACTAATATCCACTTTAGCCTGTATCCACCTACCTCTCAGCTTTTTCTGATATTCTCCAAATTCTTCCTCGTCTGAGTCCGACAGCGACTTCATTGAACACCACAGGGCTCTACTGGTAGAAGTGAAAAAGAAAACTGGAAAATAATTTTTAAATTTCAATATTACCGTTACGAGACGTTAACTTCCAGACGCATAATGTTCCGAGTAACAAATTTAAACCGTAGAGCCGAATGAGTTTTCATACACACTCGTTAGTATTGAGGGTGTCTGGAAAATGTAGTGGTTGGGTGAATACTCAAGTTATGTTCCTGACGACAACGGAAACCCCCAAAAAACAACAAGGCCCACAATTCAATTAGTTGCTAAGACGGTGCGGCGAGGACGTAACCGCCGCCTCTTAGCCGTTGCCAGGACCTCCATAACAAAGTGGTCCCGCCGCTTCCTGTAAAATGGACTTCGATTATTGGGTTAAATAACAAAGTGGCTTGCAAATTTCTCCACTACTCTTACCAGTTGGCTAGTGCTCATGTCAATCAAGATTTTATGGCCACGCCCACCGGATCGTGTTGGAACTGTGGACGTTTATTACATTATGCGGATTGCTCTCCAGCGCCGCTATGTGCAAGGAATAATGTTATTGCCGAGCAACCGATATCGATAGCAGACCAACGAACACAAGGATTGGGCTGGGCTCTGGACAGCATTGTATAGCTACAGAGCTACGTTGGATACAAATAACAGAATTTCTGGCTTGCTGCACAAACAGCATAATAACTAGGAAAAAGGGGTAAGTAAAAATATTTTTTTCCGGATCGTAGATTTATTGCCATCCGGACTTAATATGGCTGGACAATAAATATAAGGAATAGACTCACATAATTTTAATAAGTGATGCAGAGGTTCGCATTAACGGTTTCCAGTTTTGCACCGTCTGCCCGGCCGGCCCTATCAAATGGCCATTTTACCAGATCTGCGCAACAATACGTCGTTTGTTGTCCTATATTACGGCTTATTTATGTGCGATTTTGTTTCAGCAATTTTTTCATCAGAGCCTGTTGTAAAACCAGATTTGATACCGTATTTTTTCTACTAGATGTAAACAATGGTGTGCGTCCATAATGTAGACCCCAGTATTGCTATAGTCACGTTACCCTTTGTACAGTCAATTTTGGTCGTCATTAATTGAAACCAGAAAAATAGAAATTTGACAATCGCGTTAAAATTTGTGTATTTTTGGCAATGCACCAAAATACTATGAAATCATCATCTTAACAGCAGTAGTATTTCTTTTTGATTCTTGTTATTTGTTATATATAAAACCATTAAGCTGCTATTAATTGTGCAATTAATGATGTCTATACGACGTAATGAGCTTCTTATTGGAAGTGGCAGCAGTGAAAAACGGGTTACAGTCGGGCGCCCATGCGTGCGGCGAGTGTCGAAAATCAGCGGATTTTTTTCAGTAGTTTCGGCAGGAAAAAGAAAAGAAATATTGCATGCTTGGCCATGTAGATCATTGTGCCTGAATAGACGTAGGTTTTTGTTTTGATGGGCAGCTGTATGTCGCTTTGAAAGCGTCCGCTGCTCCGCTTACTGCTTTGGGATTAGAGCGCTTTCCGATTGAATCTGCGGATGTTCTTGCCCGGGAAGCCGGCGCCCCTCTGCCCAGCCTTCAAGGAGACCGGCTCCTAGCTCCGAAACGAAACCACGCGTGGTGGGGGAATTTCCTGTATTCTCACAGTTCAGAAATATTTTAAGGCCATTTTTCATATTTGCGCTATGATTTTTTTTTAAAGTAACCCTTATTGGATAAAACGACGCCAGAAATTCTTTCAAAATTTTCACTTAGGCTGAACGTTATTTTGGGAGTCTGAAAATGGTGTTCAGGTTTTTCCCTAACATCTGAAATCACAGCAGCATTATTTTCCCTGATCTGTCTACTGTGATATATTCCTTATTGTCTTAAACGGTTAGCCCTGTCAGACATCCTTTGAATAATATCCCAGACATTTAGGTTGTATTATTATTTAATCAGCTAGATGTAAGACGCTCGGTGTGAGTTAGATTAATGGCACAATATGGGTCAGTGTGACATGTAATATAATTAAAACGTGTTCCGTCGTAGGCGTCTGCAGCCAAACATCGCATGTGCTTCGCATTGCCTCACTGTAAATTTGCGAAAGCTGAAAGTTGGGAACTGGCCCGCTGGTAAGCAGCTCAAATGGATGTTTGCTCTTATGGGACTAGTGCCTGGTGCTGGTAGCAGAACACAGATAAAGGAGCCCTCTTTTTTGAGTTTGGGGGGCCTCCTCTGGGAGCTGGAGCGCACCTCTTCCTGTCAGCCTGCAACCTCATCTGGGGAGCCCCCGGGGGTCAAGCTGGCACAACCAGCCGAGAGCAAATACTCACCAATGAACATGTATTTCAAGTGCCACCGGAAAACAGGTAATCAAGCACTCTGATGCACTTTAGGTTGCTATGGATGACACGTGATGATGTCAAAGAGTGGATGTGTGCTTTGGTGCGTTGATAGTGGGTTTATATCAGATGTTTATGTGAAAGTGGCTGTCAGATTGGCAGTTTCCTGTGGTGAGGTTGTTGGTTCAGATGTGGTGATTGGCATGTTTGCTGGAAGCCTCACCACAGACACAGACAATGGGGTCGTTTCTGAATTTTGAGTAGGCTTTGGTGAGGTTTCAGGAAATGGCCATCAAGCATGGATATCATCCTGATCATCATTCTCAAGATCTGTGCTGATCAGTGAGACACATTTAGCTTTGAAGAACCTGGCAAAGTGATGCCATTTTATGAATAGTCAGATAGGTGAAGCAGCAAGGCATTCTGGGAATTGTGTGGATGTGTTTTTTTTTTTTCTTGACCTAAGGAAGACTTTTGGGTGTTTTTTTTTTTAAATCAGAAGTGGGTTATTGCTGGGGAGCACTGGAAGGAAAACGGTCTCAAATCACTGCATGTAACAATGGGGGCTGCGACATTAACTTGCTCTGCATCAAATAGCACTTGTGTGGATGAGACATGGGAATGCAGAATATACAGTGACTTTGCTGGGCTGTCTCTTGTCCCTGTAATGAATTCCCTTTGATGAAGCACAAATATATCGTCTTTCATGTGCAGAACCCAAAACCGCATAACATACATGTTCTTGTACTTTAGATGTGCACTAATTTTGTTCAGCATGAATGTGTGAACGGAGCTGGTAAAATGCACAGACCAGTCTCTGATACGTGATCCTGTTTGTGTGTTTCCACCAAGAAACCGCTTGGCTGGCAACTCTGCATGTATACAGACTCAGTTTTGCTCATCTTTGCTGTTCTTCATCTTAAATTACGGAGACCTCGTAAAACATGCTTCAGATGGAGACACCAGCGGGTGCATCGGGGTGCCACGTCAGATGGCCATGATCCGGATATGTTGTCGCGTCTCATCTGTTGTAGGGGCATGTCATTAGGCTTCAGTAATATTGCTGTTGGCTGCGTGTCTTTCGGGGTTTAATCTGCTTGAGCATTTCGTCATATTCTCTTAGCCCTGCTGTGCTGCATTTCAGTGTCCTTACAGCTGAGGTTTGAATATCTTTACAAACACCCGAAAACCAAAATGAATTATACTGCCTAGAATCATGCTCACCCTCCCGTTGTTGTGTGGATATATGTGAAGCGTGATTTATTTATGGTTCGTCTCCCTGAGATTTGTACAGCTTGACTATTGAGGGAAAGCTTAAAAATGGCAAGCCGTCGGCGATAGACGTGTATCCCCATGAGGCGTTAAGCATGCGGCGCTGTTAACGCTGTTGATCGCATCATTGTTTTGATGGCGGCTGTCAGGCGCGAGTTCGGAAGCATGTCCACTTCAGAGACGTCCACCGGCGTCGCAGTATGTCTTGCATTCAGCTACTGTGACAGCTCAGCGTGGGCATTTTTGGGGAAGCAGTTTCAGCCTGATTTCTCCAGTAACCTCAGTTCCCCTGAAATGACCTATATTGGTTATGTTGGATGCATCCACGTTGCAGGAATCTCTGAATGCTAAGGAGAAGCTGCAGGAAAAAGGATGGGTGGGACTAACTGTGTTCTGCCAATCCCTGGTTTAGTTTCCCATTGATTATCTTTCTATTGGTTCCTTTTTGGAATATACTGGGCAGTCACTGATTACTCTACAGTTAGTCACACCCATTGTGTTTCAAGGCCCATTTTTCATGTTAGTTAATTGATGTAAAGTCCTGATTCAAGAACAGCCACAACATAAGGTTAAAACACCTGGCTGAAACCATAGCGGCTTAGGTCAGCATTCCCCCTGCTGGCTTTCAGCTGGCTTCCCCTTTGTATTCAGTGAATCACTGAAGTAGCAGTAAAATGTTTCTGCTTCACCTGAGTAGTATCGGGAATTGTGGTGCTATTGGTGGAGCCGCAGGTGGCCTCCTGTTAGCATCCATATCCAGCCTGGAACTGATTAACCTCGAGCACCCAGGAGTCCTGAGCTATGAGACTTTGTCAGCTTCAGTCCATTTATAACTTGTCTGCATGCTAAGTGGATTTTCCATTTTCTCCAAACCCTCAGAAGATTCCCACTGGTTCCATTGCAGGCTTTTGGCTGAGCTCGGCTGCTTTTATTAGGCTAAGTGTGTTTCATTTGTTGCATTGTTAGATATGATCAATCATTGTGGCGATGTGATATCTCAGACCTCGATAGCATTTCTGAATAGACACCACCATAAAAGCTTATTGCTGGATTTAAATTTTAGTCTTTTTTTGTTATATATTTATTACCATATAAGACACAACACTTTCTGTAGACATTTTTTGCATAATTTTAAAATTGGGGATTTATGTGATTATAACTGTCTCTAAATGAATATCTTTTTTTAACTTGACACTGGTGTGATTATAAGATATTATTATTATCATGCTGGTAATATAAGATTTCATTGAAGTATTGAGTTAAAAAAAAAAAAAAAAAACTCTGCAATACCAGTGCTTGCTTATCTGTATTGCAACTGCTCGAAACTGGAATATATGTCTATGAGAGTCTGCTTGCAGGAGAGTCTGGTGCTCTGGGGAGAGGGAGCTGGCTGGCCTGAAAGGATTGGTCTGAATCTCAGCTGGGTGACAGGGCTTGTAGGAGGAACACTGCCGCATTCAGACGTCAGGAAGCCCGCTGGGTGAATAATGGAGGCGGGCAGCAGTGCCGATCCCGGTGGCGTTTCACAGCTTCCTGTTCTCAGGAGCCGTCCGCGTCCACGGGGAATTCCAGAATCCAGCTCTACTGCTACTGACTGAGAGCGACCAGCAAACGACTTGCTTGAGATGCCCCAGAAATGAAACCTGGACTCTTTAGTGATTCCAGGAACCATGGAGTCATTGCCACAATGGTCACTGTCTGATTTGCTTAGCTGCCCTGTGCTGTTGTGCATTAGTGAATGAATGTCTCTCTTAATCAGTCCCTAGATGCTTAGAAAATGCTCCTTGAAGGGATTATACTAAAGTTAGACTGTATGTAAATGTAGTTTAAACAGAATAGAGTAGTGGAATAATACATTTTTAGTGGCTTTTGTGGGAATGAAGCAAACAAAATGGCATGAAGTCTGGAGTTAGGCAGTCGGATGTTGCTGGATCTCGATTCCCTCAGATCATCCTCCCTGTGACAGGTATGAGAGATCAGAGTTTGCTTTTTATTGCTTGTCATCCTGTTATTTTGCAAAACGTAAACTACGTGATAGCTGGTCTACAGAGCCTTCATGTGGATCCCTGTCATACTCCGTCAACTTTTCTGTTTTTTTTTTTTCCTTTAAGAAATTATTCCACACCAATAGTCTTTTTGTCTTCTTCTCCATAACAACTTTGACCTCTGATTTAGAGGCACTAAATTTATCCCATGATGTGTTTTTTTACAAGGCTTCGGACAACCTCAAAATGACTGGAAACGGCAACTATAATGTTAGACGGTCCATGCTACCCTGCACATATCATCCGAATGTACATGTATTGCTGTTTTTATATGATAACAGATCTGGCACAAATGCCTATCAATAATTGATGTGCATATTATTTCCTTAATTGGCATAAGAGTTTAGCTGATGCATGCGTTACTGTTACCCGTGGGTGATGCTTCAAGTTACATCAGCGACACATTTTCAGGGTCTAACCCAGGGTGCATTTTATTTAACATGCTCCTCTGGTTCTGACAGCGACCATATGGCACGCTTTCCATTCGCTCTTTTGCCGTTCGTCTCGTTTTCCTGCTGGTTTTCCAAAACGTTCCATTGAACTGAAATGCGACGGAGATCTACTGACCTTGCAGGAAGCACTTATGCCGAGTCGACCCCTCGTCTGCTGTTTGTCCGTGGTGTGCTGTTTGCCTTTGTGCACTTGTAGGTCGCTTTGGACAAAAGAATGAAGCAGATGTAAATGTATTTCTGATCTTCTAGTTATTACATCGATGCAGATTTTCCAACGCCTTACAGCAAGTTCAAAACAATGTTAACCAGGAAGTAGGCATCATAAGCATTTATAAAATGCTGTCTCTGCTTTCATTTGTTATTGTTGTCAAGTTAATCAGCGCAGTGTGTGACCATTTTGTTGATTTTATTTTATTTTTTCTGACCATGAATGAAGACATTATCGCTGCCCCTTTCATATACCAAATATAGGCATTGAAATAACACAACTGCAAGTTACCCATTTCTGTCATTTTTTTTTAAATAAAAAAAAAAATTAAATCGGCCATGGTAATTTTATGTTTTTCAGTTCTTACCAATTAATAGTTCCAATTATAATATGATTAAAAAGTGTAAATGGTTCAGTAACAATTTGCACAAGCTCACCAAAATTGGACAGTTGAAGACTGGAAAAATGTTGCTTGGTCTGATGAGTCTCGATTTCTGTTGAGACATTCAAATGGTAGAGTCAGAATT
>JAABNY020000063.1:3479294-3490736 GCA_015164015.2 Brevimyrus niger | reverse complement strand
AGGGGTAGGGGGGTGTTGGGGGTAGGATTTCAGTTCCCTCGTTTACGATTCCTGATTCTTGTGTATGCTGTTTCTGCCTTCCTACACTGGAACCTGATGTCTGTGCTGAAGACTCTGTTCATTCTGTACCAAATGGCCACTCGCAAAGTAAATAGAGAAAATCCATGTCAGAAAATGAAGGAGGCTGGTACCTGCCTAGGGCAATGCTTGTGGGTGTGTCTCCGATGCTAAGTGTTGAAAAAGAGTATTGAAATTAGCTTCCCTGTGGAACTTTGGCCATATATGTGGGTTTGACAGGTCCCGTGTGTCTGCATCTACCTTAGTGTGTGCCACACTACCAGCAATAGCTGCAACATGCCAAGCTCTGATCGTGTGAGAAATCAGACACCCCTGCATTTTGTTTGAAAATGGTTTGGTCCAGCTGTCTTGCAGATGTGGCCAGCAGCGGAAGCACAGCTGCTGTAACGGCCTTTGCTGTTTGAAAAGCACCGCTAGAGGCACGATCGCACAGGCAGTGGAGCCCTTTCCCATTTCCCAGGATGGCTTCCTTCAGTGCTTGACTGAGGCGGCAGAGAGGGAACGATTACACTGTCTGATTTTTCCTGATCTAACCTTCAGCAGCCCGTACTAAAATCAACACCACTGCTAACAAGACGTAGAAGCCCTTGCTTGATTAGGAAACATTGTAATTTCCTGCAAGCTGTTTTGTTGCAGCTCAGTAATTTAGGCTAAGAATGTAAATTAATTGTAGGTTTTCCTCTTATGCCGGTTTCCTCCGACACGTGTGCTGTCAGGCGTGTTCTGTGGGCTCTGCTAAGTCACACAACACACTCTAATAGTAATCCATGATTTGGGGAAAGATTTCAGAATGAAATTATTCCAGTACTCCCAGTTTCACGACTGCCAGTGTCCCCAGTCATAGGTTTATTCATTAATCTGCGGTACTCGCTGAGGATCCTCACTGCCGGCTTTCTCTGTGTTTAGTCGCGGAGTGTCGACAAGCAGCACGCCGTCATCAACTACGAGGCGGCCAGCGACGAACACAAGGTGAAGGATCTGGGCAGCCTGAACGGGGTGAGTGTTGGCACGCAAGCGGCTCACGGGAGAACCTTCCGGAATCCGTGAGGCCCACACATAACTAGAGTTTATGTGATTAAACATTTTTTTATTTGGGTTAGAAATTTTAGCATTCACAGCACACCGTAAACACACGCCAAGGAAGTACAGAGTATGATCTAAGGATGAGCCGTAATGTGAACAACATCCGTATCATAATTGTTTCCGCAGCTGGACTCATTAAAGGTAAGAATACTGTAGCCATGTCCTGCGTGTGTCGTTTGGAGTTACGGATGACGCAGCATCGCTGAGATGCCTTTCTCACTGCCTGTCAGGACTGTGAAGCCTGACTCATATGTTTATAAAAAAAGAAAACTCAAAGCCCCCTAATAGCCATGGAGCCCCCCCTCCCACACACACAGGAAGTGCAGCCACTTCCCGCTGACTCACGTTTCCATTTGCAGCTCTGGCATAGTGGCCTCCACACAGGCGCTTCCTGTACGGTTTCCCTGCCGCTTGGAAGCAGGCCGCCGTCGCCGTGGTGCGGTAAACGCCACTGAGCCTCGGACGCCACTGTGGCCCTGCTCTTAGTTACGCAGACTCAGACCCGCACGTTAAGTTTCAGTGGGCGTAGGTACAAAAATATGGACCCGAATATACTTAAGTATGTGGCTCAAGCCACCTAAATATGGATATTGGTTCAGACAACCCTTTCATCCAGAAAAAGCATCCGAGTACCTCTATTTTAATGCAATGTCTACTAAAAAAATCATTGTGCCAAAAAGTCAGAGCTAATTACAATTTTGCGTAGAAGAGCAAACAAAGCCATGGTCAGGGAATCGGAAAACATAGAAGTTAAACAAGGGCGACTGTTAGGGAGGTCTGGGCTTGACCGTTCGTTTTCACCAGGCTGGGTGCTCTGGGCTGTATGCACACACACGGTGTGTTTGGCTGTGCGGCACAACATGGTAGAAGGATTAGCCATCCCAGCTAGCTGGACATGTAGAGATGCTTTCTCCATGCTGGGCACGAGTACCACAAGGCCAGAATTCACGTGTGGGCGGGTGCTGTCAGAATAGGCTGAGGGAGGCAAAACAATTCAGGTAAAAAGTCAGCTATTACTGCAGCAGTCGTCAGACCATCTTGGGTTTTCAGTAAAGTTCATGCCAGATAAACTTGTCCAGATGTTGGCCTGTAACTGATTGTTACAGGGCAGATATAATGGCTTTTTTGTTATTACAGACGTTTGTGAACGATGTCAGGATCCAGGAGCAGATGTACATCACCCTGAAGATTGATGACAAGTTGAGGTTTGGATATGATATCCTTTTCAGTGGCAGATTTGTAAACTCTGTCTGGCACTGTAGGATGGAGGTGTGTCACATGATTCAGAAGAAAACATAAATCAGATGCAAAAGAACTGGAGATTTTTCTTTAAAAAATTGAGGATAATTTACCCCAAAAACAGAAATAAACACAGGACAACAAAATCTCAGGTTGTGGAGGTGTTCTCGACATCTCTCCATCTCTCCTCCAACAACCCCGCCTGAATCTGTCCTGCTGACCCTCTGATAAACCTTCGCTAGTTATGCAGACCAGTCATAGCCAGGTTTCATTTTTCCTTTGATGTGTGTGTGTGTGTGTGTGTGTGTGTGTGTGTGTGTGTGTGTGTGTATATCTGAGCTGGTCGCCATGGAGATGCAAAGGCTCACTTAAACCCAGCCACATGCCTGCTCTGTGCCTCAAGCACAGGAATAAATTGTTGAATGTTGTGGGGAAATGAAAGAGCTGAATAGTCAGAGTTCACCCCTTATGTTCAGTTACATTTACATTGAGTAATTTAGGCCTTTGATCCATAGAAGATTAATGTTTTATCTTAAAGTATCTGGATTGGATTAAAGCAGTTTCTCAATGTTAGATCGGCAGTAACCTGAGTCCTTTAGGTTCACTCCAAATTCTCAGTTGTAAGAGCGGATATTGACAGTAACCTTCTAGGTCCTCTTCCTGACCGAGCACCTCGGACCACCAGGAAATGGCCCACAGGGTGAGACGCTGCGGTGAGAGGAAGTGGCCTGGTCTTCTGTGGGTGTGTCAGTGAAAGAAGAGCCCGGCACGGGGCCGCACTTTTGTTCCCCTTAACCAGTCTCACATACCAACCTGTTTACCGTCGTCCGTGGGGAGCTTCACGTCCCAGAGGAGGCACTGAAGGTAGGACACTGCTGCCCTTCTAAGGATCTCGGCCCGGATGCTTATACAGGCATTTAAATTCGGTTAAAGACAAACAAAAAAAAAAAGCTGTAGCGGTGAATTCTGAGAAATACGAGGGACATCGACATGTCTAAGGGAAATGAACAGAAGATTGAACAAAATAAGACTCTTATGGTTTGACTGTCTTCAACAGTGCCTGTGATTTATGTGTGAATTGAAATCCAATGAAGAAATTTAACCCCGCCCGGGTTTTTTGTCTGTCGTGGAGGTTTTCTGTAAACTGCGTTACTGTGGTCACAGTCCACTGGCTCTGCCACCTTGAAGGCAGTCAGGGTGTTGAGGGTTAAGCCTTTGGCTGAGGCACTGTGGGTGACATGGCTGCTGACGGGAGGTTCCTTAGATGTTGATTCCCGCCGCCCAGCACGAGAAATTCACCAGCCAGCTCCAGCTGACCAAGAAGCCGTCCACGGCGGAGCAGCCCACCAGAGCCTTGAAGTCTCCGGACGCCAAGCCTTCGGGGAGCAAAGCCACGGCGGGGGGTGGCGATGGAGGAGCCAAGCCACCTGATGCAGCCAAGGCGGAGGACAAGTTAGCGGGTGAGAAGCGCAGCCAGGCGGCATCTTCCCAGCTACTGCTGCCGCGCATCAGTCCTCATGAAAAAATGGTCAAAAACTGACGCAAAATCAACATAATTAACCCGCTATAAAATGACTATGATTCTAAATGTCAGGCAATGTGGCTTTTTATTGTTTTTGGTATGACAAACAAGGATGCTTTAGCTGTACAAATATTATGCTGGGTTTCTGGAGGGATTTAAGGGGCAATTTTGAAAGGGCGGGGGGTTGGAGTGAAACGCAGCTGACAGGCTGTCTCCCCGGAGCTACATGTGACATGAGGGGCCCGGCGTCTGTGATGAGCAGATTCTGTCCCAGGCTGTATCCTGCCCTGTCCCTCTGCAATAAACAGATCTGCAAGCAGCGATGTTTGCAAAGCCGGTTGTAAACCTGCTGGAAGAGCCTTGTATCAGCCTCCCCAGCTACACGGTCCCACGGGTCGTGTCGTCTGATTCCTTCCTAGCGTCCCGACATGGAAATGGACAACATTGCCAGCACGTGCGGAATATTCGCTCATCAGAAACGTTTAAGATCACCGTCTTCGCGGCCTTGTCCTTATTTGGCTCTCTCGCGACGCGGGAAGGCGAGCCGCCGTCTCTTGTCATTGGAGCGGTTCAGTGTCTCCACCCCCCCCCCCCCCCACCTGGGTGACACGTGACATGGAAAATGGCGGGCGGCACAGCCACATGGTGTTTTAAACAGTAGGGGGACACAGGGTGACCTTGGTGTAGTGAATCTTTCTGCTGGGCTGGGGCCAAGGTGCAGAACTGGGCAGGAAGATGCCAAATGCTGCAGCTTCATCTCCACCTGCACGTCTGGGGGGCGTGAGGCGGCCGGCGGGACACCGGGGCTGGAGGAGAAGGCGGTGCTTTAAAGTCAAAGAAATGATGGAGGATAGGCCTGATGGCGACTGCAGGTACTGTTAGCTTTAGCATTAGAGCCTTTAGCGGGTGACATATCATCACTGAGTCCTGGCATGTTGACCTGGGTCTGGTATTTGTAGTGGATTCTGTAGGAGGGTCCAGATTGCTGGAGAGGAACCCCGCTATAATAGTACTCTGCTTTCCCCAGTAGCAACTTTTAGCACCACATGCTAATCAATATACTTTTGATCCATTGTAGTCTTTCTTTCTTACCAATAGGGGTTGATGAACCTTAACATCAGTTTTCCGTTAAAAAATTGGCCTCTTTGCTTAACAGCTACCTACATATTTGATCCAGCTAATTGCTGGCTTCAGGCAACAGCTCTGTGCCTGTCACTGAGACCAGTGCTCAGAACCATCTGGAAAGAAAAACAGATGCTCATATTTGGGGGGGGGGGGGGGGGGGGGGGTGGGTATTTGATTAGCCGCTACGCAGATTACAAAAAGTGTATGAAGTTGATTGGTTCCCCTGGGTACTGGAGAGAGAGCATGTGTGTGTTTGGCGGGGGAGGGGGGGGGGGGCAAGGTGAGAGCAGCCTTGACCTCCTTGACACGCCCCTGTGACCACATATCATCCTATCTATCCTGCTCGGGCGACAGATGTCATTTCCTGCCCCCAGCACCTCACCCCGTCCATTTTGGCCCAGCTGCTGTCGGGATAAATCTAATACAGCAGGCCAGAAGTGTGAGGTAATGCGGCGACTGCAAAAGCCCCTGAGATCGCCAGGGGAGCCAATGAGGGCGCAGAGCACTGGTGATTGGTTAGCGACCGGTAGGCCAGCGAATCAGGAGTGGGGTATGGCACAGGGGCTTTGCCGACATTACAGATTACTGCTGATGCGACTGTGCATGGCGTGCATGTGGTGCTTCATAAAGTGCTGCTCTGCCCCCATGCCGTCCAGAGGAAGTCGATACACCGAAATCGATAAAGTGAGATCGGATGAGCCGGCCAGTTGTTTAGCTAATAAATGACTGTTCTGTCACGTACTGCTCTTTAATTTCGACCTCCGCCCGGGGCTGGGTCCATTCCGCCCCTCTTCCCACCCTGAGCCACGTGGAAAAGGGGTGGTCGGACGCTCTCAGCACTCCCTGAGGCCGTGGGGCCCTCGGGGGCCCGTCGCTAGGCCATCTGCAGAGTAGCAGAGCATCGTCTCCACCAGAGCGGTGAAACGAGCCCAGTGATGACATTCTAAAAATATTCCTCAGAAAAACGCTTTTCCCCCAACAGCCGCGACCGCAGATGAAAGAGGTGGTAATTATGGCTGGCAATTCAGAGGCCAAGCGAGATTAATGCCGAAACGACAGGGGGTGATAAATGACTGGGACCCCCGATACAGTGGCCACAACTCGACTGCCATTTTTTAAAAGTGTTATTATACACATATTTGAACTTCGCCGCGCGGATCAAAACTGCTGCAGCCGCACATGCTAAACGACGGTGTCAGGCCGGCCATTCGGCAATCCATCTTTCGAAAAATTGAAAAAAAAAATTAATAATTCAAAAGGGATGGGGGGCTGGTGGAGGTGGTGGGCAGTTCCTGCCTGAATTGAAAAGAGAGCGTTCTTCATTGTGGTGCGCAGCAAGGTATTGAAATACCTCTTGTGCTGATGCTCCTTTCATTATTCGACAATGACGGATTGTGGCAGACGCAGGAGCTCAGGGGGCTGCACAGGCACCTTCTCGGTTAGATCCTCGCGGTGTAAACGGACGGAGCCGAAACGAAAGCAGGGAGCGAGTCACCGGAGGGACAGGAAGTGCAGCCATGGCAACGGTGCCACAGAGGCTCTCCCTGAAAAATCTGGGAGGCGACGCCTTTCGTGGTGACCGTGCCGCCGGCTAGCAAAACCGCATGGCAAGGATAAGTACGGGAAAGGGGGACTCCTCCCCCAGCCCGTCCCCGGCCAGGTGCATCAGTGACAGCCATGCTGCCAAAACGAGCGGCCTTCTCATTACGGCCAGCGTGAAGTTAAGGAAGGATTAAGGAAGAAAGATTTGGGATGGGAATGGCTGGTGCTCCTTGGCTAAAATAAGGATCCTGTTTTTTCTTTTAGATGGGGGTTGGGGGGGGGGGGGGTTAAGGGGAAGGCAGATGGCAATGAATTTTAATGAAGGAAACAAGAAGATTGGAGATAGAACGAGAAATTAATGGCTTCTTTGATATGTACAGTCATTTAACCGGGCACATCCGTTTCAATAAACATTAGCGGATTAATTGGCAGCCGAGTCCCAGACGATAAATAGCCGGCTATGCCGTGGGCCACGGGCCGGCGAGCGTCCACACCCAGCACACGTCTGCGAGTAAGACAGCTTCAGAGAGGCGCCTTGCCCCGAACTGTCACGCTCGTCTGCTCTGATTAGGATATCTCAGCTGTGAAGTTCACCAAGGTCGATGTCACCAGGTTTGGGGTGGAGGGGGGTGGGGGTCTCGTCACGGGGCTCACATGGACAGCGTCACCCTAAGCCGTATTGACAGACAGTCAATAGGAGGCCACCGCAGTCTGTTTACGCCCCCGCCCACCCCAAATCCCCCAGGCATGATTCATCGTGACGGCATACACATCCAAGGCATTTGTTTTCCGGCTCCGATTCTGAAAAGTTAATTTATTACACAGTAATGAGTAGAGGATAACCAACTCCCGATGGAGTAACACTTCCAGAATGAGATAGAGAGAGAGAGAAATTATGAAATTCTGTGCTGAGCTAAAGTCACAGGACTCACCCAGACCTGCTTCATCCACAGCGGTGTTTTTGTGGAGACCAACTGGATATTTTTCACCAATCCCAGACAGACCTATCTGCACACGAGCTTGCTACAGCCACGCCAATTTCCCTCCTCCTGAAATGATAAATGTACTGAAATTGTCAGTTCTGCCTGAAATGACAAATGTGCTGAAATGGGTGTTTCTGCCTGTAATGATAAATTTATTGGCCTGATCTATTGACTGTCAAGGCCACCAGCTGTCTGTGTTTTTGTTCTTATGAAATCTTACGGCAAACATAATGCAATGCTGAGAAAGTTTACCTCTCAGTCACTATACTTCCTTGAGCCCCACCCCCATATCTTCGTTTTTGTAGACATTCCACCCCTGTAATTGGCACCTTCTCCCCCAAAATAAAATCCTTGTTCCATCCTCTAGTCCCCATCTCTGGTGGGTCTGTTTATTGCCCAACCCACAGTAACTTTTTTTTTAGTTATTAGCATCAAAGGTGCACAGCTCTGTGAATTAGTGCCTTTCTCAAGTAACCTTGTTACCCTCAGATCAGATCTATGCCACATGCCATCCACGTTGGTTATTATTTCACCAAAAAGATTGTGGTTAATTTTGCTGCTCTTTGGAAAATCGTCTGCTAAATGAGAAATGCATGTAATTAAAAGCCCTGTGACCCTGGGCATCCCCCTCCCAGGAAACACAGTTAGAAGATGAATAGATAGATGTATAGATATATGTATTGCGGTGGGGGGGGGAATGCCCAGAGAACGTAAAGCTGTGTTTGCGCGGCAGCAGAGCGATTAACAGCAACGTGGGAAATTCAAGAGCTTCTAACAGTAAAATGTATAAAGAAAGATTCCACCCAAGTTATTATCATTAAATCACTGATGTGGTACCACGAAGATTAATTTGAAACTGAAAGTAAAAATCCACCTTCTTACTTACTGTTCTTCTTAGTGTTTTGGTTTTTTTTTTTTTTCCTCTTGGAAGCATCTCAGCATACATTAAAGAGCCAATATGAATATTAGCATGTGTGGTTTCAAACATTTCCCTTTTTTAGGCTGCTCTGAAAGGGCATTTCGCATTTCAAAATAGTCCAGCTCTCAGTGCGAACAGAGATTCTTTACGTTTCCAATATCCTCCTGAGACCGCACCCATTCATTTATGTCCATCGTAGTGGACATTCTGTTTTTGCATCTATCTTTTCACTGATGTAAGGAAACATATTTATTCTTGTTGTACATTAAAAAGGACTGTGAAATTAAAAATTAAAATAAATTAGAAAAAATCTAAATTGTAAGATATCTTATTTCCTCCAAAGACAACCTAACTTAAAATTGAAGGACACTTTTTTCCTTGGGTCTCAGAAGGATATACTGACGTTAAGAATCATATAACAGCTGAAGGTATGCAGTGTAATTACAATATAAATTATATTCATTACGTAACTTTAATCAAGCAATGAGAATATGGGAAAGTGATACATTTTGATAAATGAAAAAGTAATTTGCTCAATGCAAGGTTTTATAATACAAAAAGTTGTATAATCTACCATTGCAGTGAAATGCTAAGCATTTAATGAGGTACGATATTATTTAATGCTCCTCTGCGTTACAATTGACATTTAGCTAATATGTACTGCATTTTCCCCATTTTATAATTAATATAGCACCTGGCTTTCAAAACCCATTACCCACATAATACTCCCCTTACTCGTTAGGGTAATGTGAAATTAAAACAGTACATAAACGCTATGAAAACACAGAACAGCTCATTCATTACTGCAAATAAAGTTTAGTCAAGTGTACAGCGCAGGTTTTCCTTAACGGTCATTTTACGTCGTAGAAAAAGTTATATCACACCGTGCTCAAGAGCAGTGGCACCAAATGGCTATGCGGGACCTGGACTGTGACAAGACAGGTCAAATCCTAAAAGAGTACAAGCTTTTAAACCACTGCAAACACTTTATTGCCCTTGCAGGGTTTTATAGCAAATCTGCAGCTGTTTAATGTCAGATTTAGAAGCAGTTTACTTTCAGCATTTAGCTCGAGCTCAATTATCTCTCGAGCTGAAAATGGAGCTATTCACTCGCCGTACTGATCCCTTCTTCATGACTGACACGCACACGTGGAGTGTAATCAAGCCCCAGAGAGATTGGCATTGTTGTAGAGCAGACTCCTGCGCTAACTAATGGAAAATGACTGGGCATCGTTATGGTCATGCATGTGGAAGTACAGACAGGATCCCCAAAAGCGTGTGTTTTTTTTGGGAGAGGGCAGGCCACCCCCCTCGGTGTGGGTCCAGTCTGGCCCCAGATACTTAACAGACGGAGATCAAAGTTCAAACCGGCAAGCTCTGTGATCAAGACGCCGGCGTGGAGGACCAGAGCTGATGGCCCAGTAGAGGCTGGCGAAGAGGGTCACATGTTTCCCCAGCCAGGCTGATGACAAGCAACCCCCCCCCCCCCCTCAAGAAAATCAGCCAACTGTCAGCACGTGAAAGACGACGGACGGGGATCAAAACGAGCCAGCTCTGCATCCAGCCGGAGCATGGTTTCCGTTTGATCTGGGTGTTTCTGAATTACGGACTGACGTGATCTTAAATACGAGGCATCCACTGCACTTGGTTTAATCTGGTCCTGCCTGCGGCCGGCCTTTGGTGTGATTAAAGGCCTGCACTTGCTTTCTAACGTTGTGCCGCTGCGGTACAAGTTGATTAAAATGCCATTTTATGTTTACACAGTGTCTGCATTCATAGATCTGTCCGGTGTATGCCAGCCTTTACATACTAAATAAAATAGCTAAATATAACCATTCAAGACATTATTTTCAATAAGGCACAAAATATGTTGTTGCACTCGCATCAAAGTAAATACTGGTTCAGTGGATTCCTATTAATTGGTTTACATTTTTAGTACAGCCTCTCCTCAGGTTACGAAGGGGATACGTTCTGATAAACCTATCATAAGGCAAAAATGTGGCAAAAAATCCATTTTAATACAGTGCACCTAACCTTTTCAACTTGTAAGCCTCCCTTAAAAACGCGTTTAGAACATTTACATTAGCCTACAGTTGGGCAAAATCATTATTACAAAGCCTATTTTATAATAAAGTGTCAAATTCTCACATAATTTATTGAATAACATACTGAAGTGAAAAGCATTTACCCATCATAAAGTCGAAATATCCTAACACAGACCTAGGGGGCGTCAGTATTGGTATTTCAGGTATTTTAAAAACACTTCCCAGTGTTAAAAGGTCAAACATCTAACACTGCAGTTTCAGCCAAGGAGTGAGATCCTAACGTCCTGTTCGCATGTGCGTTCCTCCATTTCTCCAGCGATATTATCGTTAGCTGGAATAGCATAGCAACATTCCCATATACCCTCTTCCAAAACATAGTGTAGGCCAGCCTTGTGGAGCAGAGCGGAAGGGGGGGACCACGGCAAGTGGGAGACCTGTCCATCACACACACACACACACACACACACACACACACATAATCACAGTACCGCTCAAGGTAGCATGCACACTCCCGCCATTAATTATTTCACATTTCTTTCATACATTGCTTAGCAGACAATCTGCACCGGGTGGGGGGGGCAGTATCTTGTTCTCTTTCTGTTCCAGCGTAAAATGTGATAACAGTTTTCCGGAGAGAAACTTCGTAAGGGGAAGAGCTGGCCATTCCCGACATCCATCTTCCCTCATGTCAGGTGACACGCACACACAAGGGGCTCGAATCCCAGAAGTCCAGAACGTCTCCTTTGCTTAGTTAGCAGCTGAGCTGCTATAAACAAACTGTGTGAGTAATATAAATAGCCCCCTCCCCCGCCCCCCCCCCCCCCCCCCCCTCGCTCCCACCCTCCGCGCTAACCCCCCCCCCCCCACCAACCCAGCCACTCATCTGACTGCACACGACCTATTGAT
>JAABNY020000063.1:3455339-3468483 GCA_015164015.2 Brevimyrus niger | reverse complement strand
TGCTGCCTTGTGTTAGAGGTTGAGTAAGAATTACTGTTAGCTGTTTACTCATTTAATTAACAGAAACATCCCTAACAAATTTTCTCGACCTTGTGCAACACAAGACTCACCTAACTACTAACAAAGACCCATGGGTCCTGCATCCATAAATCCCTTAGTAACCTTCGTTTCCCAGCTGGTCTCAGCCGGCTGCACGGGATAGGTATAATCACGAAGACTGACGAGAAGCCGGTACTGTACAGTTCTGCACTTTCCACAAACTTATTTCAATCAAAATTTGTGCACACCTGAAATGTGCAAATCCAGTATTTGTAATGCAAACTCACACAAGCTCATCCTGAAAGCCTCCAGGATGATCTCATGCTTTCATTAGAGGGCGCAGGCCCAGATTAGCCCTAGTTTCTCACTGTTTACTTTGGTTTCCATACCTCCACGCTAAATATACCTAGAAGCTCCTTGATCTTCCATCGAAGAGGGTCATCAGCAGACCTGGGCACAGTGGGGAAGGGTGTGCAAGATACTGCGCTTCCTCTTGGTGTGACCTACCAGCATCCGTCACTTCTAGAACCCACACTGACAAATGTCAGACACTTCAGCAGTCTTGGCGTTTTTGGAAGAACAAGAGGCATTTTTGTTTTATTGTGCGATGGAAAATGAAATTTCTCACACACATTGATGGCAGATGTTTAACTCTTAACGCAGGGGTCTCCAACTCCGGGTCCGGGAGAGCTACTATCCAGTAGGTTTTCTGTCCCACTTGGCTTCTGATGAGTCACACCTGTTCCTGGTATTTACCTGAGAACAGCTGTGCCTCATCAGAAGCCAGGTAGGATAGAAAACCTACTGGACGGTAGCTCCTCAGGACCGAGGTTGGAGACCCCTGCTCTAACGTGTCACAGCCTTCTGCATCATAGGGTTTCTCGTGTTTGTCGCCCGTACGGAGGGAAGCCAGTCTGGTTTTGAATCAAACTGACTCCCCCTGTGGCCTTGCCCCCGCTCCCTGCCCCCCCTTCACCTGCAGCCAGCAGCCGGTGGCGACGCCTGCCCCCAGAATACGCTTCCACGTCCGAAGATGAGTTCAGCTCCAGTAGGAACTCCCCCAAGCACGCCCGTCTGCGGCCCGGCACCGCCCTGCGCACCGCCCGTCTGGGGGGGTCTGTCCCCACCACGCCCACCCCCATGGCTGGGGCCATGAAGCACCGAATGAGGGAGCAGGAGGACTACATCCGAGACTGGACGGCTCACAGCGAGGAGATCGCTAGGTACTTATCTGCTCCCGCTCTCCACATCTGGGGCACCGTGGGCAGGATGGGACTGACTAGTATTCATTTGGTCTAGTTTATTTCAACCTAAAGCTGAATGGTAGGAAATAACGACTTAAATATCAGTGTTGCCATTTGTATGACAAATAATCAGTGATTCCATAATTAATCGATCCACCGTAACATCCTTAGCGGCAGGTGATGGCTGAAGGAATCAACACTCCTGTGTATCATGTGCAAATTGAGTCCTGACTCCCCCTAAGAAACACCTTACAGTTCTGTCATCTGACCCACATGCTGTGGACTTTCTATGGCTGATCAGTCATTCTGCAGCACCACCAGGGTTCAGCGGTCGGCCTCGCTGTATAACATGTGGAGTGTATATTTTCCATGTTTGACACCTACAGCAATTTGTTGGTTCTCTTGTTAAAATGTGTCACTGGAGTGTGGTCGTCATGGGAACGAGCCACTTAACTTCATATTGGATGCCTGATTGTATTGTGCTTTTCCAATAAATTACTAATGACTCAGCCTGGTGTCTTTCGTGAAGAGTGGAAAAAGCTGCCAAGATTAATTTAATATGACACTACAAATTTATTGTGGTTCAAGTTAAGTCATCACTTCCAAATCTCCAAAATGTATGTAAAGTAATTGTCATTACCACTGTTGTACACTAGAGGGACCCAAATGCTGAATTCTCTGTAATCAAAAGCTGTGGTTTCAGAACGACACTGTGAGGTAGAAGCTTGGGCCTGTACTGTGAAGCGGGGTTACTGGCTTATCACCAGCTTATTACCTTAAATCCGACAAGTTACCCCGATAAGTCAGTAACCCCGCTTCGTAGTACAGGCTCCTGGTCAGCCACCTAGCGGCTGTAAATGAAATAGCCTTTTCCTGATAGTTACCAATGTGTGAGAGCTGATGGCTGCAGAAGCCCGTCTGATGTGTAATAGGTTATTTCCCTGTGTGCGCAGGATCAGCCAGGACCTGGCCAAGGACTTGGCCATCCTGGCACGCGAGATCCACGACGTGGCGGGCGAGATCGACTCTGTCAGCTCCTCGGGCACGGCGCCCAGCACCACAGTAAGCACTGCGGCCACCACGCCAGGCTCCGCCATTGACACCCGGGAAGAGGTAGGGCCATCTCAGGAAGGCTTGTGCAAGGTTCTTTCTATTTCTTTATTTCCTCTTGTCCTCCCCCCCAGCATGAGAGGCCATGTGTTTTGCTTTGCTCAGTGTCTGTCCCCCCACCCCTTTATAAAAATGTAGACGTGCCCATACATAATATTTTCATATTATGTATATAGAGAAAAAAAAACACTTTTGTGTTCAGTTCACTCCATGAGGGTATTAAACCAGACATGAATACATTGTATATTTAATTTAAAGGCTGACATTTTAACTTTCTGAAACGCAGGCTGACTTTTGTCCTAAATATCTACTGCACTGCTTGTTTGTGCAACTGTTTTGGGAAGGAAAAGACTAACAGATAATTGAGAGAGATTATCAGAATCTGCAGAGGACACCTCTCTGTTTGCAGTAAATAACTGAGAAGAGGCAACTTACCTGCTTGGAATCACAGGACTATTTATCAGCCATCTGATTAAAGTATCCCCAGGTGATACTGAGAATCTTGTTTGATATATTTGGCATTTGTTGGTGCATAAATGGAATTCCTTCCAGGTTTGAGTAGAAAATATGTGCAGAGGTACAAATTCAAGGGTAAGCCACACATGTTACCTGGAAAGGGAAGCATTTTAACTTTCATTTTGATGGCACTTAGGGATGATAGATATCTTTTTATTGAAGTCACCCTGTGCTGTCTACATTTTTATAAGCGCCGTTCCATTTCCCATTTAGTGCCGTCGTTTCTTTCCTGCAGCCTCCTTTCATCTGCGGCCTGCTAATGTCTAACAGCCTGACGCTCGTGTGTCGTGATGCGAGAGAACGTGCGGCCAAAACCTGTCACCCATGGCTTCTGCCTCCATCCCGCTTTTCCTCATGGTCCATGAGGATAAGACCCCATTGGCATTTCGAGCTGTAGGTGGAAAGCCAGAGAGACATCACCGCTGTAGTTGACGTAGACATAACTGTATCCTCGAGAAGGCCTTAGCGCTGCAGATTAGCTCCTGAGCTGTTGCTGGAACTGTAATCCCCAGACAGACCATTAGCCTTACACTACATGACAGATTTTGGAAGGCACCGTGGGTGTGTGCAGCTAACAATAACGACATGTTCTGTGTTGTGTGACGTAAAGTAGGTGTAAATGTTCTGAGTTGAGTGTACAGATTGTAGATTGTGCTCTTAATTAAATTGTGTAAATGTACAGGAAGTACACAGTGGATAAACTTAATCCAAAGGACGCCATTCCTCTGGTGGTGAAGAAATGGGACACTAGTAGGGTAGCTTATTTCACTGTGGTGAACAGTGGGCCATCAGAGTTGACGTTCCCCCCCCCCCTCCTCACTTTCTGCCCCACCCTTCCCCTCACACACAAACCCCCACCACTGGCCCTGCAGCTCGTGGATCGCGTCTTCGATGAAAGCGTCAATTTTAGGAAGATTCCACCCGTAGTGCAGACCAAGGCCCCCGAGATCAATGGACGTCCGGTGGAGCTCCGCCCTCGGGCCCCCGACAGCCAGGACCCTCAGACCGCCCTTCGGCGCCGCACATGGAACCGTGATGAGGTGGGTCCATTTAAGTCAATTTTAGACTATTCTGCAGCTGTGGCCATGGCCAAAAGTTTTGAGAATGACACAAATATTGATTTTCGCAAAGTCTGCTCCCTTACTTTTCATGATAGCAATTAGTATACACCGCAGAATTTTATGAAGCGCGATCAGATGAATTGCAATTAAGTCCCTCTTTCCCTCTTTGATAATGAACTTCCCAGAAAACCAATTTGCACTGCATTTCAGCCCTGCCACACAAGGACCTGCTGACATCATTTTAGTGATTTTCTTGTTAACACATGTAAGAATGTTGACAAGGACAAGGCTGGAGATCAGCTCTGTCATGTTGATTGAGTTAGAATAGCAGACTGGATGCTTTAAAAAGAGGGTGGTGCTTGAAATCATTGAATTAATTCTTCCTCTGTTAACCTGCAAGGAAATGCTTGCAGTCATCATGGCTTCATAGGTAGTAAGATTGCACCTAAATCAACCATTTATCGGATCATGAAGGACTTCAAGACGAGAGGTTCAGATGTTGTGAAGAAGGCCTCAGGGCATCCATGAAACTACATCAAGTGCCAAGACCGTCTCATTAAGTTGATTTAGCTGCGGGATTGGGGCACCATCAGTGCAGTACTGGCTAAGTGATTGCAGCAGGCATCTGCACGCACAGTGAGGTGAAGACTTTAGGAGGATGGTCTGGTATGAAGAAGGGCAGCAAGAAGCTACTTCTCTCCAAGAAGAAGATCAGGGACAGACTGATATTCTGCAAAAAGAACAGGGATTGGACTGCTGAGGACTGGGGTAAAGTCATTTTCTTTGATGAATCCCCTTTCCAATTGTTTGCGGCATCCGAAAAAAAGATTGTCCGGAGAAGAAAAGGTGAGCACTACCATCAGTCCTGTGTCATGCCAACAGTAAAGCATCTTGAGACCATGTGTGAGGTTGCTTCTCAACCAAGGGAAGAAGACACTCACAGTTTTGCCTAAGAACACAGCGAGGAATAATAAATGGTAACAAAACATCCTCCGAGAGCGACTTCTCCCAACCATCCAAGAACAGTCTGGTGACAAACATTGGCTTTTCCAGCATGACGGAGCACCGTGCCATGAGGCAAAAGTGATGACAAAGCAGGTCTTGGAACAAAACAACGACATTTTGGGTGCATGGTCAGGAAACTCCCCAGACCTTAATCCCATAAAGAACTTGTGGTCAATCCACAAGAGGCGGGTGTACAAACAAAAACCCACAAATTCTGACAAACTCCAAGCATTGATTGTGCAAGAATGGGCTGCCAGCAGTCAGGATTTGGCCCAGAAGTTGATTGACAGCATGCCAGGGTGAATTGCAGAGGTCTTGAAAAAGAAGGGCCAACACTGCAAATATTGACTCTTTACATAAACTTAATGTAATTGCTAATAAAAGCCTTTGACACTTATGAAAGACTTGTAATTATACTTCAGCATCCCATAGAAAGATCTGACAAAAAGATCTACAAACACTGAAGTAGCTAACTTTGTGAAAACCAATACTTGTCATTCTTAAAACTTTTGGCCGCGACTGTATTACAGAATGTGTAGCCTTGCTTTTTGAGGCTGCTGGGAAGGCGTCAGGCTGGCTGGTATTGAAGTAGCTCTGGCCTTCTTCTCTTTTAATGGCAAAAGCAGTAATAATGAACATTACTGCATATCAGACGTCCAATAGGGGAGGCACTTTTCCCTTTGGAAATCCTAAATTCTCTCTTCGGTGCCTTGGTTCTTTTTGTTGCGTATCATGCTTGTGATGTCATGCTTCTCTTGTCAGGCTGTGTTGGACAGTCTGCTCCTCACCTCGGTTTCCCAGCTGTCTGCGAAAATCCGCCAATCCGTGGACAAGACAGCAGGAAAAATCAGGTAATGGTCCTGCATGTTTGTACAGTGTTTCAGCTCAGTTCAGGTATATTCATCACAAAGGCAATAGAAAGATGGCTTAGAATATCTTATTTTCTGTGTTAGTCATTGGATAGTTTTCTTATTGGGTTCGGTATTTGTTTATTTTCCTGTCCTATAACGAATCCATGTGAACAATGATCAGCCAGATTGTAGTGCACTTTTTGACCCAGCAGGGGGCTACATAAGGCAGAGGATATTCTGTCTCTGTCTGCCTTTCTGCTTTGGCGAGTCTGACGTTTCAATCCAGGCCTAATTGAAATGTAGTGAGATACACAGATGTATCTAGATTCTTGTTTTCATTCCCAATGCTGCTGAATTCAAAAGAACTAAAAAAATAAAATAAAAAAGGTTTTCAACAGGAGTCGACTGCATCCTGTCCTGTTTGACACATAAGACATGCTCAGAGATGCGTCAAATCTTCATTGTGTGGATGGCCGGCTATTTTCCAGCAGCCAGCTGGAAGCACGCAGGTCGGCACTGACAGGCATTTCAAATGCACATCCTTTGAAGAAAACCCGTTATAAAAATCCCCGTCTAACAGGCTGAAACTAATTAGCTGTCTTGCCTTTGAGCTAAAAACGATTCTTCTCCTTAGACAGACTTTCAGCATTCTGGTACCACACCCTAAGAAGCCATTTTGAGCCCCCCTGTCTCCCCCCAAAACACACACACACAAACACATGGGATGCAATATTTGCAGCACCAATTTTATCAAGGGAAGCTCACATCTGCAGCCTTGGAAATTAAAATGAGAAATAATGTAAGGCCATAGTCTTAAAAGACCACACGGGGCTGCAGTGAAGGCGGAGAGTCAGTGAGGCGGAGAGTCAGTGAGGCAGAGAGGTGTGAAGAGGCAGAGAGGCCTGGACAGACATGCAGCTCCTAAGCTGAAGGGTGAGCAAGAGGCTGCCTCTCTATTGTCCCTCCTCCCCCAGCACTGCACCGCCTCTGAGTTTGCCATTCATAATTTTAAAACTGTGACCCATTGGAGCTTTAAATGCAAACCAGGACTGGGTCTCTCTGTTTGCCATGGACAGCATGCTGTGGTACTCACAACGGCCCTGATTGGGTGCCCTGACGCCACTTTTCTCCCCCCCAGAATACTCTTTAAGGACAAAGACAGGAACTGGGAGGAGATCGAGAGCAAACTCCGGGCGGAGAGTGACATCCCACTTCTTAAGACGTCCAACAAGGTGAGTGGGCCACTTCCTTTCCAGCAGTGGATTTTTGCAATGATCAACTGCCCCCAGGGGATTCTGGGTAGGTTGCAGACTCCCCCACATGCATTCTTCATTTTGTTAGATATTGCTGACTTTCTGCTTAGTTCAGCTACATTGCCTGTTAAGTACATATGGGTGATATGACTGAAATATCCCAGCCTTCACTATCAGTATAAAAAAAGCAGTGAGGATCTCCATATTCCCTTGTGTGCTCTTACGCTCAATCCAGTATTATTATTGCCTCAGGGTGTATTTATTCCAAATTAAGTGGGATGACGATCCCAGGAAGCTTCACAGCCTTGGTCGAGAAGGTGGGCAGGGCTGTTTTCTCCGCTTCCTCCCAGTAGTGATCAATCACACAAATGCCGAGGCAGAAATTAGCATCATCCAACACTGACCGCCAGGACCGAATTTATGTGACTTCCCTGTTGCTCACTGAAAACCTCTTTAAAAGTTTATGGTCTATTTTTCTGGAAATAAATAAATGTTTAGGTGTTTTATGTGCCTGCAGTCTGTTCATAGTTTGATGCCAAGAACATGACCTTTTGTCAAGGAAAGTTTAGATTAAACCCCCAAAGTAAATGGACCAAGACTTCACCTCTGTGTCAAACACTGCATAACTCAAAAGTTGAATTTAGAAATAAAGGACCTGCTGAAGAGTTTTTAAAGTGTGTAACTAATGTGATGGTGTGGTTCTCTGTGGCCAATGCTGCCCTCGGCGGTCTGGTGTCATCTGCACCCGGTAGAAGGGGCAACGCTGAGAGCTATAAAACACTGCAAGTGGGAAGATCAGGTTCCTGATTTTTGTCAGTGGATGCTTCAAGGCAGCAGGCCAACAAAGACCACAAATCCCACCAAATAAACCTAAAACACTCCTAATATAGTGCATACAGTAGCCAAGCCAAAGAGCCACTGTGAACTGAGTCCTGCCCATGGGGGTGGGCGGCTAGTAGCTCTCAGGAGGTGCAGGCTGGTCACTTGTTGGTTGGGGATTGAGAGAATTTGCCCCCTGATTCCCAGCGACTGTCTGGCCCACATTCCTCATCCCGTTCCTGGGCTTTTTTGTGATTTTCTACCCAGTACCTCTGAGACACCAGACCTGTCCAGCTGAATTAATTCATGACATGTAAGCTTAGTTCTGCCTCACCTTCGGGCCAGTGAGGCATGGTCCGTACTCCCCTCCCCCCTCAAGCAGAACAGGAGAGGAATGGCCCTTGACCATGTGACGATTCCAATTTACATGTTTACACGGTTGCCGTCGAAGGGCTCAGTGCTGCCCTCCCGGGAGTCTGACAGCTAATGATTTCCATCCAGTTAAGCGTGTCATCACAGGCTGTGGTGGCCAGGTAGCTCTGAAGGAAGCTGCTGATGTAACACTGTTGGGTGCAGCAGGTCCTGTTTCTCAGCAGCGTGTTGGACCTGCTAGGCAGGCGATCGACATGGTTACAGACCTCTGGTCCTGGCGCTGATTAAGTCCTGATGTACGAGCTCGTTCCAGAACAAAGGTGGTAAATTCAGCAGCAAAGGCTGCAGGCCCGGACCCTGTAAATCTTTTGTTTGTTTACTTTTTATTTGCCCGTGCCTGAGTTTGGGTCAGTCATGCTGCAGCATTTGGGTTTGCCAGCTAAGCGATTCTGGGCCGTGATTAATGGTGGCTTCTTCCCGATGACGATGGCAATGTGGGTGGTCTTGTGCAGCCTCAGCTGGACAGCTCTAGCCTCTGATGGATGTCCAGATACCCAGTCCTCCAATAATCACTGAGATTTATTGGTCATTTCCATGCACATAACACAGCTAGAGGTCAACCAATAGCGTTTTTTCATTGTTTTTTTTTTTTTTCGGGGATGGGGGGCGGGCAATGGATGATATTAGGTCAAATTTCTTAAGCAAAAAATAAGTAACACAACTGCTTTAATATTTATTTAACATTAATAACTTAACTCTAAGTATTATTCACACTTTAAACAAGAGAATAATCATTTTTAATCATTGTGATGATCAAATGTGGTTTTTATTTGGTTATTATCTCATTGGCATTTCCTGATTCAGTTTTTGACATGTAACAAAATACATTTCAAAACTGAGTTGGTTTCAGCTTTGTGGTGTTGGTATTCATCAAGTGAAAGTGACAGGAATTTAGAACTCTTACCTGTGGTTGGTATGCAGGTTCACTGCTGTAGGTACCTGTAAACCACATTATGTCACTGGTGAAGAGCCCCACTCAGCCAGCACTGTATCGACTATATAGTCTGATTCATCTGATTAATTAGTCATAAAATGCTAAAAAAAAAAATTGGTGATTTTTCTTGGCTGTTTATTTTCTAGCCAATCAATTTATTGACTTCTAATAACTGGAAAAAACTTTATCGTCTGAAAACTGAGTATATGAGTGCCTTCCAGGATAACACGATTCCTTCCTTCCATGTTGTTTGCAGTCCTAAGATTAGCACCTACGGTGCAGATCATTTGGCTGAGTTTCCTCTGCTGCCTGACAGTGATGACTCTTCCATGCTTGCAGAATTACATGAGCCCGACCCAATCGGGCACCAGAGGCGTGATGCAGTCATTGATATCTCCCCCTCCCCACACCTCCCCAAACCCTCCTCTTGTTCCTCCCTGGCCTGGCGCCCTGCAGGAGATCTCATCGATTCTGCTGGAGCTGAAGAGGGTGGAGAAGCAGCTCCAAGGTAAGGCTGCTGCATGGAGGAGATGGGGGGGTGACCTTTCCAGACAGTCATTTGGCCCTGCTTGTGTTCCTAATATGAACAGAGCGAGTTGAATTTCATGTGTGCCTTATTTGCAAAATTGGGCAAATGAGGACAAGAGCCGCGCCCCCCCTCACCCACATCCCCCATGTCCAGTCAATAGGATGTGCTGATTTCTGTCTTTCCCTCAGTTATCAATGTCATGGTGGATCCGGACGGCACACTGGATGCTCTGACCAGCCTGGGACTGACCAGCCCCACTCTGCCCAAACCCAAGACGAGTCCACTGTGCCCACAGGGGCCGGGTAACGGTGCGTCCCGAGCCCCAGTGGTGCCGGTCCAGCCCCAGCAGACTGAGCGAGATGTGGCTCTTCGCTTCAGTCGCCAGCATCCCAGTGGCGAAGAGAGCCCCCTCAGCCATAAGTGAATGCATGGGAACCCCCCCCCCCCCCCGCCGCCTAGCTGTAGCACTCTCCAGGCTACAAGGGTCCTGTCCTGTGAGATGGTTCAACTTTTACAGATCCATAAGTACTGAATATGTATATATTTCAGCCCCCCCCCCCCCCACACAACAATGATTAAGCTCTCGGACTGCAGACCAGCCTGCTAACCTTAACCGTAGCCTCTTTGTCTGGTGCGAGTATCAAGTCTCATAAAGCAGCCCCATCTGTAATGCAGAAGGGGTTCACACACAGGTCATGTGACTGGGGGAGGCTGGGCTTGGGCCATCTGTGCAACAATCCCCACCCCTCAACACGGGGGTGTCCTGTGAGGAAAATGGCAAGGACCTGGAGGAATCAAGAGCGTCTCCCTTCCCAAGACTCTTCTTTCTGTCTTGTTTTTTTTTTTTTTTTAAAAAAAAAAAAGGTCTGTGTTTTTTTTTCTTTTTTCTTCTGTGAGTAGTATAATAGAAATTCTCCTGTGGCCATATCGTCTGTCGCCATGACTACCCTATTTTTTGTCACATAACTATAACTGACACACAAACTATGGCAGCACTGCAGTCATTAAAAGGTAACGGTGTGTGGTTGTTTAAAAAAAATGCATTTAAATGTCTTTAATTGCAATGAAAGGACATACTGTAAGAATAACCCCATGTGTAAAACTGAAAGCTAATTAAACCTTAGACGTGTTGCAAAAGTTGTGCAAATGCAACCCAAGTTACAGCAGATTACTGTGTTGTGGAATGTGCCCAGCGGTTGTACTCGGACTGTGTGTATCTGATACAAAATCTTCACCATGTATTATTCCTGTTGTAAGACAGACAGATGCACCTTCTGTGGTTCATAAGTGCATTATGCTGTCATAAGACTGACTTCTTCTTTAGTTTTCCAAGACTGACATTCTACGGGATGCAGTGGGGGGGGGGGGGGAACCAAGGAAACCTGACCCCTTAAAACCGGTTTTCTAAACAGTTTCTAACCACTTTGAGGAATACACTACCGAGTTTTGCTACACACCAGTACTGCCTGTTTCATAAGTTTTCTGAAAAGTAACCAAACAGCTGTTGGCTTCATATCCATGGTTAATTTCAGTTTCTTCCTCCTGGTATTGTAACCCCCTCTTTGTTAACTGGAAGTATTAGAATGGAATAGTGTGTACATAGTTTTTTTTTTTCTCTTTAGAGATGTAAACTCTTAGAAATTAAGTAATAACGACTGGTGACCCAGGTTATTTTTGCACTGGAAACAGCTTGATGTGCTGGTTTACGCAAAGTGCAAAGTCCACATTATGTTTTTGTTTTTTTTATATTTAATTTTAAAAGTCACATTTTAGTTTACAGGGACCTCTGCATCCCCAGTAGGCTTCTACCTGCTGTTAGTGAAAAAGCAAGCAAAAAAAAATCAGTTAAACTTGAAGGACTTAATGTGAAAATAGGCATATCTTGCCCAGAAGGATGGAATTAAGCCAAGTTCTGCCGTTAATGAAGTCTGCCAGACGTAATGTTCTGGGGTCAGCATTTTCCCATATTTGTAACAAAGATGTGGTGGTGGTTTGTTGGCTTTCAGAAACAGTTCTGATCTGCCATTTGCTCCATACTCTAATTGTCCACTTGGGAGGGAGATTTCCCCCAATTCTGTAGACGGATGTACCTGAAACTCCTTGTTAACACTGCTGCTTGTCTGTACGTACCATGAGGTTCTTGCAGAAAGAAAAGTTTTTGTTTTCCGGTCTATTCCATGTAAAGTTCAGTGCAGTAGGAAAAAAATGCCTTTACGATATGGTATGTATAGATTTAAGAAATAGTGAAGTTAGGTACCTGGAAAAATGAATGCCGCTTTTTTCTTTTTTCAGTATATAAGTGTATGATGCCATTAAGTGCCCGATACTACAATGAAAATGCAAAGGAAACAAAACAACAACTAATACCGACTGAAAAAAAAACAAAACAACAAATATAAAACATCGGGAAACGAATGGATATCGGGGATGAATATCTTTATTTTGCACATCCTGGGTGGTTTATGTCTTTTTGTTTGCTTGGGAAACATGATATCACATACAAGGCCGTTTTGACATTAGGAGGTAAACAAGACTAATAAAGGCAAAGACTAAATCAAATTCAGGACAAATCTTTCTGTATTCAGAACCAGATGCAGGACCCGCCTGAGGTCCAGGGTCATTATCATGGGAATTAAAACTAGATTGGATTGGACTCGGTCTGTCAGCGAACCACAAAAGAAGATATTAAAAAGAAAACAAAGTGCTCGGTACACTTTTTTTAAGTTTATACGTTATCAGTGTTTTGACTTTTTTTAATGGACACCTATATTTATTTTGTTTTTTTTCATGTACTGAAATTTTGTTATACATTGTGTATTTGCATTATTTTGTTAATCACATCCTCCCAATTATTTTCAATAAAATAAAAAATCAAGATCTGTTGTCCGTTTTCTAAGGATTTTTAGTACCATTTTTAGCAAAGTGTTTCGTACAAATGCTGCAGCTGTTTAAAAAGCCACTAAATGTACTTTTCATAGTGTATAAAATGTGTCAGTTGTAGGGACTAATAATATTTTGTGCATTGCACCCTAATGAAGTGAAGACTTCTGAGGGCAGTAAGATGTGGAGTAGCTATGATTTTTGGATGGCAAAACACACATACATTTAAGTCCTAACACATTGCTGACTTAAGCAATGATGACAAATTTGCAAAGGATGCAAGAAAGAAATAAGTAGTTTCGGACATGCTGGGTCTGCAGAGTGTTGGAGACGTAATGACATCACCTAAAATGAAAAGAACTACACTGCGCACCACAGTGCTCTGCCAGAACGAAACTATCCATCCATCCATCCATTTTCCAAACCGCTTATCCTACTGGGTCGCGGGGGGTCCGGAGCCTATCCCGGAAG
>JAABNY020000063.1:3408524-3454026 GCA_015164015.2 Brevimyrus niger | reverse complement strand
CAATCAGCCTCAGCATGTCTTTGGACTGTGGGGGGAAACCGGAGTACCCGGAGGAAACCCCACGACGGCACAGGGAGCAGAACGAAACTAGTTAACATTTATTATCAACTAAGATCAAACAGGTGCCAATTGCACTAGTGTATCTTTATGGGTAAAATCTCAAGGTACTGTCACTGGCCCATCCATCCATTTTCTGTAACCACTTGTCCTATTCAGGCTAGCAGAGGGTCCGGATCCTATCCCAGAGACTATTTGGAACAAGGCAGGGAACAACCCAGGATGAGGCACCAGCCTATCACAGGGGATACTCATACAAGCGACTCCAGTCAACCTCAGCATGTTTTATATTGGGGGGGTGGGGAACCAAAGTATGTGGAGGACAGAAGAACATACAACCTTCACACAGAGCCATGGTGGAGACTCGAACCCTGGTCCCAGAAACGTGAGACACCACTATGCTGGCCCATCACTAATAGTCTTGCAGTCAAATGCTCAGTGCATGGTTGATTTGTCCACTATTAAGTGATGCCATGTGAAAATTGTGACCTTCTGTCCAGCTGCAACCTGGTTTGGTAACACCAAACAGGAATCCAGTACCACTTCCTAGGACAAAGCAGAACTTTTGCGGTGGCTCACCTGCTCCAGTACCCAGGAAGCCATAGACTGTGATCACGCGCAAGACACTTGCAATTATTTCCTACCTCAGCTTCAAGCTACCAAAGACACAAACATCAGGCTGGCTTTGGCGAGTCAACTCCTGCTGCAATATACTTTACAATGTTATTTTTCATACCTGGAAGTCTACAGAGGACAGAAGCCACAGACTTATGAAGGTTGCCGATTCATCTTCCAGAAGCGGACTACCCTTCAGAAAGGAGTCACATCCAAAGTGACCTAATGAAATATCCACCCCATGACACACATGAAACATTATGACTAATAGTTTCCACCCTTATCGGCACCCTCCTGATGCACCCTCACTGTCATGTTCACTGTATATGTGACGTTAAGTAA
This sequence comes from Brevimyrus niger, assembly GCA_015164015.2. Taxonomy (NCBI): domain Eukaryota; kingdom Metazoa; phylum Chordata; class Actinopteri; order Osteoglossiformes; family Mormyridae; genus Brevimyrus; species Brevimyrus niger. The sequence continues at coordinate 3,453,012 of JAABNY020000063.1, read as the reverse complement.
CAATGTACAGAGGGATGCTGGGCTCTGTGCAGGAACGGTAACGTGCTGATCCCCCCCCCCCCCCACCCCATAAAATCACCACAGTTCAGATTCCCCGGGTGTTGACCTTGAGTTCTGGCACCCCCACTTTGCAGAACAGCTCCCTGTTTCTCACTTTGGAAGGCCTCCTAATGTCGGTTGCCATGGCACCCTGTTGGCCCTGGGAGTCAAGCCAGGTGAGTTCTTGACTATGAGAAATGTTCTGTGAAACGTACAAAAGAGGTTAACGTAGGCAACGACTTTGAGCTGAAAGTTAGCCGTCGACCTTGAAAGGGTTTGTGCTGAGTGCATCGACATCTCACTACATGCAATGATACTGACCGCATGGATTCGAGAGTATGTGCTCCTCGCCAGTAATAGTGCTGAGGCTCCACTTAGCTCAGTAGGGTTGGATTTCATTTCACATAATGAGTTTTTTTTTTTTCCCAGACAAAAATAAAGAAGTGATATTAAAGAATGCCTTGAAGATAAAGGACTCAGAAAACAGAGAAGACCAGAATGAACAGCTGGAGGATTCTCCAAGCGTGATTGCTGACATAATAGGAGAAGACAACAATGAAGAAAGTCCAGATGAGAGAGTGCTATAGTCTAAAGATCAGACATAAGATAAGACAGGGAGAGATTCTGCAGTGCTACGACAGATTGTCTGCTCCATATATTCTAGTAGGGGAAAAAGATGCTGAAACTGAAAGAAATATGAGTTTAAACACAAAAATGCAATAATGCAAATCACATTCCAATGAGTGGAAAGATGCATCTTCAATCTTCCTAGTATCTAATGTACATTGTCACACAATTCACCCTTATTCAATATATTCCAAGTATATATTTTAATTTCCTTCCCTGACACTTCAACAGATGAGAATATACTGTAATACTGATCTTGATTTTCCAAGAGTAATGCTTCCTGCTGCATAACCATCCTGCCGTGTCTAATGGTTGAACCTCCAGCACTGCACTCTACAGTATGCTGAGCAGAGTCTCAATGAAGGTCCTACATTAAAATGAGATGCTGTTGGTTAAAAGTGTCTAACCTGCTCTCAATACCTAATTACTCTTACAGAGCTCAGTGTTGGAAGGAAAAGGGATTTTTTTGGTAATATGACGTCAAATTAAACACAATTGAAATATTTTGTGTTTCCAAAAACATACATGATATACCTAAAATGCAAGGGTGTCAATAATCTTGACTGTATATTTAAATTATATCTATTCATGTATATTTAAACAATTTTCTATTTTGATGACTTTAACACACACACACACAGACACACATACACATGTAATGAAAAATCTTCCTTTATCTCTCTCATAAGAGAACTACATCATTCCTCAAGGCTGGAAGGACCTAATTGGGGCGACCAATCCAATTAGTGAACTTTCCTGCTCTGGAAATGAAACATCGAATGAGTCTTAATTAGCAGGAGTCATTTTAATTTCAATTCAAACTAAATCAAATCATCCTATAGGAAACCTGTGGTTTACGACCATGTGGTATTTCTGTCACATTCTGCTCCCCCTCTAAATGCATCTGATAATGGTCTTTTCTGCTTTATTGTCCTTCTATGCCCTTGTACCAAATTCATTACAAAAGATTCAATAACAAGCATGATATAATAGTAACTTACATTTCACAGTACATATGGGGGGGTCATAAATATCTAGATCCTGTATATGGCCCCCGGTCTGCTCTTTGAGTGTCCATGAATGGTCAATTTACATTTCACTGGGCTGGTGGAAAGCACTGGAACAGAGAATTGTCCTCCTTAATGCCTTCATGGGAGTCCATTGTCAAGCTCCAAATTGAGTACCCAGTAGTCATGGCCATGCACTCCTGCTGGAGCTTCCTGTTGCAGAATGCAGGTCCCTGGAGTTGTGCTGTCAGGATCTCCTGAAGCCATCGCCACAAGACAACATCTATATGCCTTCAGGCATCCAGCTTAGGGAGTTACGTCATCCTGGTGTGTTAATCGTTTTACAATTACATTTGTTCATGATGACAGTTATGGGGGGTTGGTGTCATGATTCGTGAATCACCCTTTCTTCTGAAACACTGTTGGCTTTCTGCATCAAAGACAGGAACATCCTGACTCTCACACATAGATTCATGACTGCCTGCACCAGTTCAGACACTTAATTGGACAGACAGGAAGCACTGATCCTGATGAGCACCGATTAAACCCAGACAGAGAGAAGGCTAATCGACGGTCCCCACTGCAGCGTCTATCAGACGGGAATGACAGGGGGGATGGGGAGCTCATCTCACTTTGCCGCAGGCTGCCTTAGCACATTCTGCAGCACTTAACACCAAACCAGCATCCCAACATGTTATTATAGCTTCCCAGCTAAACCAGTGGAAAACCAGACTTTTGGGGCCCAGGCATTTCACAGGGGATTAAACTTTTTACCAGATGTAAATGTCTTTTCTTTAATCTAAAAAGCAAATAAATCCTCTAATATGCTAACAAAACACAAATGGACTAAAATTAACTGTTAGTGCTTGTGCATGTGAATGTATCTGAGCAACAGTGTAGCAGAAGGCTACAATCCAGCTGGTCCAGCTCTTGCTCTTGGGGAATCATACTGTTTTTTCTCTGTCTGTGTGAAAGGAAAAGTTCTGCTTGTTAAACTGGAAAGTGTAGCTTTCGCCCACAGCCTGCTTCCTACTTATTACTCGGGGCTTATTATGCGGGATATGGCTACGGCAGACCCTGCGGTCAGGCGCTTTGTTGCTGGCTTCGTGAAGGGCTGTCAGCCGCAGCGCGAGGGAATGAGCGGGAGCTCGGTCTGCTGCTCGCACCGCGCCGGAGCACGAGCTCGGGGCGATAGCGTCGTTTCAAAGGTGAATCTGGCTGTCTCGTTAACGGGCTGCTTTTTTATTTTAAATGTTAAAAACTTCATACCCTCGGTTTCCTTCTTAATGTCCATTAAGGAATGAACTCTGGCATTTAACGTTTTACAGTTTCGAGCTTAAAAAATGATCTGCGTGATGTTCAATGTGTATCAAATGCCGTAAGATAGTTTCAACCGCAGAATGGTTTCGCTGGTATCATTTTTCGTCATAAACCTCACCTCATTCTTAAACTAAAGTTTTATTTATTTATTTATTTATTTATTTATTAGGTATTTGCGAATGTTTGCTGCACCACAATCAACCCAAGGGCTTTTTCGACCTGTTAATCCTATCTGAAATCTTAACTTTGGGGTTATGTGAGGATTATCGGTCCTCACATATAAGGACGGCTATTGCTTATGAAGCCATTAGCAAGTAAGTGAAAATTAAAGTCAGAACTGAATTAATTTCATTTTAATACTATCGAGTGGTAAAATCTGAAACTGATTAAAATTAGGAGCCTTTATCTTAATATGCGACCTAATTACTTGAACATGTCGACTTGATGAAACTAGACTGCAGATCAGCGAATAGTGAAAACATACTCCGGGTTTATTCTAGCATCTAAATGTTTATACACAACATTAAAATCCACTGATAGCTGGATGATGTTGCAGAATCATAACGCTGTCTCTGTTGGAAAACAGACTTTCGTCCAAATGTTTCTACTATGTGCTTAATCTTTACATTTGTGTTATGTCTCTTGTCTCAGGAAAGTTTTACACTGCCACATCTTCATGATTATTTTCCAGGCTCTATGTGCAATAAGGGGAACGGTGATATTTTAATCCATATAGTAAAAAGTCAGCCCAGAGCAGTTCTCTTTCTGGTGATTAGGTAAAGCAGGATACCATTGAATTCAGCCTTAAAGGGGGTCCTATTTCAGTTTGACATGGGCTTGAGTTACCAGTCACACAGAGAGGCTGCTGACCTTTCTGGTGGATGACTCTGTTCCCCAGTGTGACCAAAAGTGATAAAAGTAAAAGTAAGATTTCGCTGGGAGATCCGTGGGGTGGCAGCAGAATTGGAGTGCTGAGAAAGGGAAGATCTTACTTTGGATAACCTTAAACGTAAGATAGACACCTAGTCCTAATCTAAGAATGATTCTGAAGTTGTTCAGTGTGGCTTGCCAGTGGGACGCAGACCTTCCTCCAACATGGCACCGGCAGCAATGACAGGTCATATTCCTGCACTCCCACTGTTTGACCCGGCTGTCCTGTAACTCTGCAGGGGGTGCCGTCATCTTCCAGGATGCTGACGATCACCTCACACTTTGGAGCATGGTGACATGTCACAAGCATGCTGGTGAAAGGGCATTTACCAGTAGGAGGTCAGTACTGTCATTTCAATTAGTTCCTAGAAGTTCTGTTCTTTCCCTAGACCTGGGCTCTGCCACATTTGAGCAGGAAAAAAATAATATACTTTGGTCTCCAATGAAGCATGACATTGAGCAGGTGATATATATACTGTATATGGACACACACACACCAGATAAGACCCCTTTTGGTCTCCCGAACTACTTAAAGGTTTACTATGTTGTGTGCCTTGAGAGGCCTTTCTGTGCACTACTTTTTGGGGGTTTGGATCCTGCCTCCATTGTACGTGTGTGGAGTTTGCAAGTTTGAATGTCCTCTGCATGTGTTGCAGATTTAATTTAGGCACTCCTGCTTCTTTTCACAGTCTAGACAATAAAGGTATATAAATGTACCGCAGCCTTGTGCCCTATGCTGCTTAGGATACACATCCCTGACAATCCCTGATAAGTGGTTAGAAGATGGATGGATTAGCAATAATTGAATAAAATATGATAAATTTATGAGGCCAAAGTGGATTGTTTCCTTTCTCAGAGGGAAAAAGAATCCCTAGTTGTATGTTTTTTTTCTTAACCCACAAAATTGATAACTGCTCGGTATTGAGCTTGGCCATCATTGGTTGGTTTAATTGATTTTCTGTCCCCTGTACAACGAACATTAAAAAAGGGAATATCCATTAAGAGCAGGCAGACCATTCCTCAAAACACTTTAAAAATGTTATGTCATGTCATTGGTGGTCTAATGCTAAAATAATTACAAATCTGACATTTGCACCTAATTACATTCTGGCACAATTGCGGCACTGTCTTTGCTTATAAAAGAAGTGTAGCATGATGATGAAAATTTTCCTCTGCACCTAATGTGCATTATTTCCTATGCTTTTTATATATCTTTATGGAAACACCCATGCCAAACTGCTGAACAGTATTTATTCAATGTGATTTTTGCTCAAAAACACAGCTGGACATGCTTACTGGAGCAGTTCTGTACTTTCCTGAAGGGCACTACAGGAAAGGCCTTTCTGGGACTTGAACCAAAGTCTACGTCCTTAACCTCTACTCTACCTGCTTTCCAGTAGTTGCAGCAATGCTGAGACGGGTGGTAGTGTTGTCCTGTCCCCCTCCCCCATTGACTTGACAGAGTGGGGAGTGTTGTCCTCCTGTTATTCAGGGGTACACATCTGGACATCCTAAAATTTTAGGAGAATGTGCTTTAATTTCATCAGCGATTCAGCATCATATTTTAATTTTATACACGTAGCAGGTGCCTCTGCTCAAAGTAATGTAAAAGTGAGGCAATTAGCACTACAAACATACATGTTGGCTAGTAGAGAAATTCATCAGGCTGGTAGAGAAATTTATGGAACGGATCGCTCTTGAAGAGTTTCTTGCAGGTAGTTAGAGAGGGAGTCTGATGATTGAACAAGGCTTGGCAGTTTATTCAATCACAGGGTGCCACACAAGAAAACAGTTGGGGGTGAGCCTTTTGATCAGGATGGGTGCCTTTTTATTGAGCACCAAGGACTTGAACTTGATGAACCAGCGAGGACTGACAAGGAGGTGTGTGACATGAGATGGATTGGGCTAATTGAATATCCAACATGCTGCCACATTTTAAATAATCTGCACTGGTCTGACAGCACAAACTGGAAAACCTACTAGTATAGCATTGCTGTAGTCTAGTTGTGAGGTAACAAGTGCTTGGACTAGAAGCTGAGCTTCATCTCCAGACAGAAAAGTCCTGATTTTCCGGATACCATACAGGAAGATCAGGCATTTTCTGAGTATTGCACTTGACAGATCTAGTTTTTAAGGAATTAAAGGCATTCAGTTCCAGGGCTGACCAAAAAATACCATACCCCTTGACCTTCAGCAACCACATTCAAATAAAACTTTTTGGATTTTTTTTTACATGCCCAATGGACATCAGTGGCTGCATGTTTTAGTGAATGCATCTTAATAAATGAGTGATTAGTAGTTTTCCAAATGCCTTGCTTTAAAACTATCTGCTAGTGACACATGTTTTGCTGATGTAGCTGTACTGCAGTATGGTACTCCACGGCAGAAGCAATGTGACCTCACCCCTCAGGCATATTGTATTTGAACCCTTCTCTCTCTGCATGTGTGGAATTCATGTGTTGGTGTCCTTTCCTCTAGGGGCTCTGGTGTCTTTCCACAGTCACACGCCCTGTGCTTCCTGCGATAGGCTTTCTGTGTCTTGGAACATGGATAAGAATTACGGACTATATTGTCGCTGACTGTAACACATTGTGTCAGCTGGAGAGCATCAGGGTAGTCATGTATAACATTACAATTTGCTGTGTATTCCATCAATGTCTGAATTTAAACATACATGTATAGTGTATATTACCTTTTGTAGACAGTAATTTCATTGTAGGGTATGAGTTATGTTCTTGTACTTGGGCATTCAAATAACTTGCACTGCCATTGCTCCAAGCCCAGCTGAAGTGTTCTGCTCTCTGGGTTGATTCCCTTTAAAACATGTTAGAGAGGCCACCTTTTAGCTTAAGTGCATTTATGAAATCGTTCTTGTAGCTGTGGAAAGACTCTAAGATACTTCTAATTCACGGTGTCTAAGGAAACATGAAGACCTGAAACATTGTCAATGACTGTTCCTTTTAGTGTAGGTGGTCATGATTGAAGCAAGTACTGTATATATTCTGCAGAAGGGGCTCTTCAAAGCTGCCTAATTAACCTGCCTTTATTTAAGGGTGGCACAGTAGGACCTGCTGTGGGACATTATGTGCTGTTCTTAAGCTTTGGGCAAGGCTGAGTATAATTTTTGGTAATTTAAAGCGCTTGCATTCCAACCAAAATTGAGATGGAGGTAAGTTCACTCTATTATGTCTGGTACAGTATAAAATTTTTGATTTTTAAGAACTACCATTAAAAACCACGATACATTTAAATGATTGTATTTCATATTAAATTATAAAATATTTTTTAAAACATAGTTTCAAAGCGTCACGAAAGCGCTTTAATAATTGATGCATGCAATGTAAAATCTATACCTTGAGCCTCAGTGGGACCAACCAGCAGGCAGCAGGTTAAGCAGGAAGGTCTTGCAGGTAACTCATGCTTTAGAGTAAGAACACAGTAAAAGAAAATTAAATATATTTTGAGTTAAGAATTGCAGGATAATTTTTTTTCCAGATAACTAAGTATATTTTAGTGTATTAAACTGTTTTTACCTCATTGGTGGTATTTACTATGGCTGCATTAATGTTTATTCTTAAGGCACTACAGTGATTGGTCATTGGCTGGATAATTCATTCTCCGTCATGTATAGTGGAGGCTCGCGTGTTCCCTGCTGCAAGCAGCCTGGTGCTTCTGCACCATATGTGTCAGGTAGCGTGAAGAATCATAAATATCAGCTGTTTACCTCAATGCCATGTTGATTCTTTTGTAAGCATATGCAAGGAATCACGACCAGCACAGATTGTGTAAATGTACATGGGCAGGCAGCCATCTGCAGAGAAGTATCGTGGTCTGATTTCAGCAGGTTGGATGCTGCTCTGTGTTTAAGCTGTGTGAAACTACCGATTTTTAAAGCTCTGTTTTTTTCAGCTCTTGTACCGTGAAGAACTGCCCATTGGATTTCCCAGAGGAATCAGCCCGCAGACCTGTTCTGGCTGATTATTGGGGTAGTTTTGTTATCTCACTGGAGACACAAAGACATGCACAGTGTTCTTAAATAAAGTTAATTCTTTGTGTTCCTGCAATGGACTGGTTTCTAAACTGCAGAACACAGGACCTACGTTTTGAAACTCTGGCGCTCTAGATCACTGTTGCCCCAGTTTAAAACATGGATGAAGGAAGTTGCAATCTGAGAACCTAAGCAATTTTTGTAGACAGTAAACTTTCTGCAATCCTATTGGCCAGATGCTGAGAGTCTAATATGACAGCAGAGATATATAAATAAATATAAATTATTATTTATTTCTATACACACAAAAGCATTTTTAGGAGATTCCTACATGCCTCATCACACAGGTTTAGCTGAGCCATCCCTAATGCTAATCGGGAGGTGGTGATGGAGGAGGGGTACTTGGCCTTTTCCACATGAAACACAAAGCCCCTTTCAATCCTGTCCTCAAAGCTCACTGTGGCAAAGCCGCAACACCAGGCTGGATCCAACAGAGCAGCCATCCTCGCACAGAGGGTTCCCGAGCCCTTTGATAACTGTCCCCTGACGTGATCTGAATGTAATGGGGCTGGAAAGACGGCCTTCAGCTTGGCTGAGAGCAGCTAGCGGCTCTATTTCTCTCTCTCTCTCGTGCTGGATGAATAAGTGACACTGAGTCAGCAACACCAACCAGTATAACTGTTAAGGTTCAGAGATGCATATCTGATTCGTACTGGATCTGTCATTCTCACGCCTTCCAGTGATATCCAATTTATATGAGTGCATGAGGTGTTTCTTTACTTCTTTATTCAGTTCCTAGGGGTGTTTGACTGCATGAGGTGTCCTATGAATATTTAATAGCTGCAGTAAATCATTAAATTTTTAAAGAGGCATTCAGCCGCATCAAGTGGGGGAATCCTGCTTGGTTTAGTGTTTGGAAATCCTTTCTCGCTCCTTACTTCCTTCACCTTTGCCTGCAGTGAGCTCTGGGAACCTGGCAGGCTTGCAGCAGCGGCACAGAGTGAGTCATGGCCTTTCCCTGGCACAGGTGCCATTAAAGCTGACCGTATTGGAATAAGCATGCCCTCTCCCCCAATCCCCACGTCACAGTTCAACCACCCCAAGTGAAGTGGCAGCTCTCACGTTAGAGGAGGGCCATTCAAATAGGTGTGTGTCAGTAGAGCCCACATTTTAATCTGTGGAAATAAATACTTCATAGCGTCCTGTTTACAACATGACTGGATGTTCGGGAGGAACTAGCTAGGGAACCAGTGAGGAACTTGAATTTGGGTCATGCAGTCTTCACCTTTGTGCCGGTGGAAATTTCGGAAGTAGACGTTTATTCCTTCTCACCAAGTTCCCCCACTGCCATTTGCCTGGTGCACACCCTAGTAGCTGCAGAAACTCTTCTGCACCACATCTTCTGTGCAGCTTGGGGGGGGGGGGATTCCCAGCCGGAGCTGTCTGAGAGACAGAGTGAGAGGGAGAGCAAAGAGGAGAGGGAGAGAGTAGCTCCAGCAGCCGACGCCGAAGCTCTGCCCACTCTATCGCAATTGTGGGCACAGTGGGCAACAGAGAAGGGACCCGAAACGGGCTCACGGAGCCACGCCGAGGCCCGGCTGGGATCCTTTGCACTCTGTGAGGCTTCTGGTCAGGCGGGGATAGATGGATGTGAAGCACGGCCAGCTGCCCACGGGTGGCTTCCAGCATCTGCAGCTGAAGGGTCGCCTGGAGCCACTCGGCCCGGCAGTCACTCGCATGGGCGACACCATCTACAGCACCGTGCAGCAGCAAGACTACTCAGCCAGCGTGTGGCTCAGCAGAAGGGACAAGCTCGAGCACGTAAGACAGTAACCCCCAAGTAGAACCTGTGTGTTTATGGCCATTCCTACTTTTTGACATGTAACTAAATAAATAATGCACGCTTGGGGTCTTGCCTCTGGTATGTAGTCTTTACGGGCCGTTCCTTAATTGGTATGCACTGGTCATTGCAAGTAAAAACGGGGGGATTGTGCATGAAGAAGGTACGCTGGCGTGAAGGGAAATTCATTAGTTTTCTTTCTTTTCACTGCTTATCGGCTGCACTGCAGCAGTAATGCCCATTAGCTGAGGCTTCTCTTTGTATACATAATTTTACCTGCCTGACTTTCTTCCCCCGCTTTTGATTCGTTCAAAGTCTCTTATTTCCTTAATCCCCCTTTAAAAGTTTACTTACAGAGTTCTGCGCTAACCCTGCAGACCGACTCTCTAGCCTGCCCGAAGTGTGTTCAGTCAGCTGTGTGTGGCGACTGCTTTTTCCGTGGAGCCGCTGCATATTTAACGGTCGGCCAGTAAAGGCAGCAACCTGCGCCTGGGTGAGACCGCCACAGGAATTACAAGTGGGACAGTCTGCAGATGTACCTGTCCTCAGAAGACCTGCAAAGCTCTCGCCTTGAAGCATAAATATTTTATAAAGCGCACACATTCCAGATGGCTTCGAACCTGAGGATCTCCTGTCATGTTCTCGGAGCTGATTCAGGGCCACCTGACCAAAATTTTGAAGTCTTTAATGTCCAGAATAAATTTTGGAAATATTTGATTGATTTATACAGTTGCAGCCAGCCTTGCTGTGATTTTAAGGTCAGTCGGTCTATAAAAGTTAAACATTTCCTACCGCGTACAACCTGTAACCCGTTATGAGAGCAATCGGGTTGTGAACGGCTCATGAGTACCCTGACTGTTCAGAGGGATATTCCCTGCTCTAGACGCAAGCCGCCTGGGCCTGACCCCTCATTTTTTAGATAACCCTGTGGTCTGGATACTGTAGAAGGGGAAATTTATAATTGAGCTGAGGGGGCAGTAAACAAATGCAGTTACCTGGTGTGGTTGGGATCCCAGGGGCTAGTGTGCTGAAGCTCCCACCCAGTCACCAATATCATACAGCCCCTGACCAGGTGAGTATCACTTTATTGCATCCTACCTCATCTCTGAGCGCAGGAGCTGCCCCTGCGGGCCCGACGGGTGCTGACAATGAAACAAGTCTGGAGTTATGAAAGGGCTGTAACCATTGGGCTATGTTAAGTATGAGCAGAAAGCTCCACAGCATTTCCAGAGAAGCGGTAAAGCAATCGTGTTTTTTCATTTTGTCATTCATTGATGTGTGCTGTCATGCTCTCAGGACAGTCTGTCTCTGGAATAATATGGTAACTCTCAACTAGGTTACGGCATTGGGGGGGGAAACTTGAGATATTGCTTTCATTATCTTGATCTCTTTTTATATCTTGTGTGGGTCGTGTTAAATTTGATTTGCCAAATTAACATGTGAAGTATTAAAGGTTTCTCATGGGTTTATGGGGCTTTCAAGTACAGATGTTGGCGCTCTGATTAAAATGTTTTCCACGCTTGTCTTTTATTTGGGAGGGATTCGAGAATGGGTGCTTAGGATCTCTGTCAGCACCTGCATGGTTATCACTTACCAATAATTATGTAACATAGCTGTGATAGTTTTTTTATGTGTCCCAGACTTCTGCTCAGCCAGGTCAGATCCTCACATAGAAAATGATTACGTTTTACACCCAGCACATCTATTGCTTGTTATCAGTTTGACTCCTGGGGTCTAATCTATTTTGTCCCCCTACTGGGGCAACCTGCATTTCCCCTGTTAAATCACTTGATTTGAATTCACCAGAAAGAGCCTCTCAGAGCAAAGTCATTATTGCAGATGTGCTATCGCTGTATTGAAGCAATGCTGGTTTTACTCCTCTGTACGCCTCCGAGTTCCCACACTCACATGGGAGCAACCCCGTCAACCATTTTGAGTTGAACTTTAATTGCTGGCTGGGTGGACAGAGAGGTGAGATTCTGGCCTCTGATACATCATTGCTCAGAAGATAACAGAAACTGCGTATCGCCAGTATTGGATGGTTTTCTTCCTCAACAGCTACATCTGTGTTACAAAATGTCTTACGAAATACTCTGAAATGTCATGTTCCTATTAGAAAACTCAATTTCAGTTTCTCTTTATTTTTTTAAAATATTCATTCAAACCTGAGTCCTAGGTCAGTTCAACGGCGCCATCTGTGGCCACATTCTCTGCATTGTGTTTGTTTTATATTACTAAACATTCTTAGCACTTTATGGCCTTGGATGATGGGCAAGATGTGGGCTGCATTTTGAGCACATTCCCATTGTATAGTTTACACACAACATAACAGAAGCCTTACAGAAGTCGACATGCATCTGAGCCAAACATGGTTATAACTGAACTTCGGTATAAGTCACTCCAGCATGTAGGACATCTGTTGGACTCTTGAAAATCTGCTGCCTTGTTTACGGACGAATAGCTCCAGATGTATCAGTCTCCTGCCCTGTCTCTGTACCCGCGGTGTTCATCCTTGGCCTCTTGGACATGAAAATGCTTCGCATGTCACCTCACTCTCCGGCTCCCACACACTCAGTATCTCAGCTACATCTGGGCTCTTGGCATCCTCTGTTATACATTGGCTGCCATGCGCGTTTTGACCATTAATTCCCTTGAACGATTAGCATCTGATAAAGGGGGTGGGCTCCCTGCAGCCATTTTCACAGCATTTTTAATGAGCCGCTTTCCCCTAATACTGTGAAATGTACCACCACAAACCTTTTTATTTCTTCAAGCTTGATCCTAAAATCCAGTTCGCTTTAATCCTTGTAGTTGATGGGCCAATGTGTTTTCGAGAAGTATCTTCCAGCCAGTGTCTTGATGGGTGTGCAAGTGGAATTCCCTGCTGTTACCAGACACTTAACACATTTTAAACAAAATCATTAGCAGTATTTTGGATCACACTGTTCATAAGAAGATAATGAAATGTGCTGTTCATCACTGTCAAAATTTTGTATTTCTTTTAAAAACATTCATCTAGTTGAATAGGATATCCAGTAGTTTTAATTCAAACCATTGTCCTTCCTGTATCTAGCACCCCTTTCTTAATGGAGCAAGTATGACAGTTGCAATGAGTTTCTTAGCTGATGCTTTATGGCAATGGGATTTGCGATCTATTCGAATCATTTTATTGCAGCTATTTTTGTTGCACCATTTTGAGTTAACTACCTTGTTCAGAAGCACCACAGGAGGGCTCTTTCTGGGATGTGAACCAGCAACCCTCCGTTTTGGAGGGCATGTGCATAACAACTAATGACCTTACTAGCTTGACTTGTTAACCTCAAGGCTGCCATTTCTTGTATTAAGTGGGGACCCTCAGTAAGTATGCACATCTCTAATTGAGCCATAAACATAATCCTGCTTTATGAGTTGGTGAATTTTGAAGTTCCTTAGGATTGTCTAGGGGGTTAAAAACTCGTATGGGCAACTAAACATAAAACGTTTTTAAAACGTCCGCTCCTCATGTGTGCCACGCCCACCTCATTACCTCTTGTTTTGCCCGATTGTTATCACCTGTTTCTCGTTGTTTTGCCTTGTCCAGTGTATTTAGTCCACGTCTCTATTAGTTCCTGTGAGATTGGTCATTGATGTTAGTTGATGTACGTCTATGTCGGTACCCGTGCTCCCGATAAACCCCAGTCTGCCCGTCAACCTGGCTGCTCTGCGCTCTCTTGACTGCTCCCTGCACCGCATCGTAACAGTAGGGAAAAAGGCTGAGTATCATGAAGTGAAGCTGCTTACTCTCTTGTTCTTATCACCGAATGTCTGTGGGAAAGCAGCTAAGTGCTAGAAAGCATGACTACAATGGTGGAGCAGAGCGCTGTGCTAATGTCACCGATTGTTATGATGTGACACTGATGGCTGTCAGTTACTCAGTATCAGTTTGCAGATGAGTGGGCATCTGTGACTGAATTTACAAGAAGTTACGTAAAATTCATAATCACATACTGATGACGGCAGTGGCAGGTTTATATTATCTGTGTAAATTTGACCTTTTATTTGAATTAGTGCTATAGCAATAAACTTTGGACAGTTCATACATCATACTTGCAAAAATGTTTAACCCCATTTATTTTACAGAATATAGATTATTTTTTCGAGTTGGGCAAATGATGAGCATGTTACAAAATTTATTTTTTGCATTTAACCTTATCAGCTACTTTTGCTTTCATCTAGCATCTAATCCTTATTGCTCTCGCACTGATGCTGTTAATTGCTGCTATTGCTTCTCCTGTGATCCTTGCATGGTCATAAACTCTGAGGCCTCTGCTGTCAAGCCGGCTCATACCGAATGGGAGCTTCAGGATGTTGTTTGCTGTTGGTAATCATTCTGTGTGTGTGTGTGTGTGTGTGTGTGTGCGTGTGTGTGTCTGCGCACACACTAATTAATATTTAATTACATTTACATAATATGTTTATCGCAGATGTGCCCTTAGAAACTGTCAGAGTCATAGCTAATGTTCAATACAACATGATTGCTGCTGATGTTAATGTAATTAATTTGGTTTCTGTTGCCCTGTGAAGAAGCTTTCAAAAGAATCGTCCAAAACTACTATTTTGGGAAAATTAAACAGAAGTACTGAATGGTGCTGAGTATAGAACCATTGATTCAGTATTCAGGTTAGCATTTATTTATGCACGTAGTAATATGATATAAACAAAAATTGCAATATCAAAATAAATAATCAATTGTAAAATCACCAATAAATATTACGGAACTAATTGAACCTTTGGGAGGCAGCTGTCATAGTGTTCTAATCTTCAACTTAACACCATTTTTTACCAGCATTGACTGTGATTATGTGTGTTTTCCTGTCTGGATTCTGCTGTGAAGATGTTTTATTTTATATGCAGTTCATTTGTGCTGATACGGATATTATAATAAACTAGCGTCAGGAGAGAAAATAAGAAAACAGATAGCTAAAAAATCTGCCGTTTACCCTGGCAGAGTCCACTGATACTTCAAGATTGGTTTCTCTTACAATAGAGAAAGTGTGGAGGTGATATTAAACTGAAACTACTACTGACTGGCCAAATTCTGGAGGACAATCTCAGGACAACCTCATTATTTTTGTAATAATGGCTTCCTTGGGGGGGGGGGGGGGAGTTTTACCCAACTGATGTCTGAGTGGCTATTTCTTTTTCTCCTCTAGGAGGAAGTTCTAGCTATTGTTACTCAGTGGAGTGGGCATTTTTCTAGTACTTTTAAGTCAAATTGGATTGAATGTGATGAAGTGGCATTCAGAGCTCAGAGATAAATAGGTTGTTATTCATGGTTTAAATGGTCTTTGTCTTTTGACTTATCATGTAATGGTCATGTTGAGGTGGAGCTCATACATGTAGAATATGCAAAATCCAGAACCTATATGTCTCAAGCCAAAATTATGTGCACAGTTTTAATTTGTCAAATATCATTCGTAGAACACCTAGGAAAGCAATTCTAAAACTCTACTATAACTCTATCACAAAGAAGTAATTGCAACGTAGTACAATTCTGAATTATTCCAAAGAATATAATATATTTCATTTATGGAATGTTGCACATATTTAGTACTGGAAAATTTGTGTTTGAGAGTGAAAATACATTTATGCGAAAGGAGAATGTATGTACAGTATATGAGAGGGGCTGCAATGAAGTACAGATTTTATGTCCTTTAATACTTGAGTATTTTGTCTCACTTAATTTCCCAAAATTAATTTTCCAAAACCAAAATTAGTAGAAAACACAGCCTTGTTGAACGGTTATAACTATTCCAAAACCAAGACAAGGGTTTAATACACAGTTGAATATGCATTGTACAGTATATTTATTCCAAATTTCATATTAATTTAATTACACAATAAGTACACAACCTGCTCCATACTCACACAATGTAATAAATTGACATTTCAAAGAATGATTTAATATCCAATATTTTATTAATGACTAAACACTATCAGATTAGAAAGGGCAAGCATGTTTAAGCTTAAGGTATCCTTAGGCTGTCCTCTTTGATCAACAAATAAAAACAACAAACCTATGTGAATTCACCGAATAGTTTAACAAAGAGTTCAACAGAGTGTGGATGAAATGATGCACTGGGTAGTCTATTAAAATCTGACAAATTGCCCCAAACACACACTCGTGTTAACTGAAGCTACCATGCTATTATGACTTACATGAATTGGATAAGTTATTTACATATTAAAGCTAAGCAGTTTCCTCTGTTATAACCAGTTTTACAATGAAATATTATTAATATTGCTGTTATTGTTATTAATATTGACGATTTGTGGTTTTCTTGATTTTAAAAATGTTAAATGCATATTATTTGTTGTTTTAATATCCTGTTTAGTACAGTACTCAATGTTTGTTTTTTTTGTGATTGGCTACAGATACACATCTTACATACTGGCAGTAAAATGTTTTTCCATTGCAACTATTATGCATAAACTTCTACAAAATTTAGAAGTATAGCTTAAGAGTGAAAAGACTAAGTAAATCTTTAAGTATAAAAATATTTATATTATAAATGAGTAAAAACTATAATGGCATGTATCGAGTACCGTAATCATCTAGTTAGGCCTTAATCTATGGCATTTTCAGGAAAAACCTAAAGTGACACCCAACACCAAGAAGGAAGATGGGGGGGAGGGGGTCAAAGGATAACAAGTAATTTGCATACATCATCAAATCAGATGGGGTGGTATACCGTTAAAATATTGTATTGTGATTATGAACATTCATATCGTCACCAATTTGAATGTTGTGAGTATCGTGGTACAGCTTGAACACTTGTGTTTTTGCATATTTAATGATTATAATGTCACCAATATACATTAGCTTTGCCTTCCGACTCAGCTCTCTCTTCTCCACGACGAACAGTACGAACCTCATTACTGCTGATGCTGCACCAATACACATATCGATCTCCAGCTTTCTTGTGAAGAAGACTCTATTCTGGTTGAGAACCATGGCATCGAATTTGGAGGTGCTGATCCTCATCCCGGCTGCTTCACACTCAGCCGCATGCTCCAGCGCATGCTGCAGATCAAAACTTGATGACGCCAACAGGAAGATATCATCAAGATGGGATCCTTAGTTTCCTGTATCAGACCCCTCTGCTCCTTGGTTACGCCTAGAAATTCAGTCCATAAAAATTTACGAACATAATTGGCGACAAAGGGCAGCCTTGGTGGAGTGCGTCAGTTACTGGGAATAAGTCTGACTTATTGCTCACAATGCGAACCAGGCTTTGGTTTACAAGGGAAAATGATGGTTCACAACAACGGACCCTGTACCCCATACCCTGTACCCCATACCCATACCCTCCTGTATCCAAGGTTCGACCAATGGATGGACCCTCCTCTCCAGTACCCCAGCACAGACCTTCCCCAGGGAGCTGTCACTAAATAAGCAATCCTGTAAAAATTGATGGATTCTCGCTGTGAAGTTTCTGCTAAACCCCATATTTCAGTGTATGGAAGTTGCTAATTGATCTCTTGACATATCTGCTCATGTCAGTCTTACAAAGGTCCCTTGACTGTCTTTTGGGTCCCTTTGCCAAGGAAACAGCAGTCAATACTGCTGCATTTAAGAGGCCAACTTCATGCATTCCCAAAGGGAGGACATTTAACCATACAATACCAGCTGACAGATTGTCCATTACTAAGCTATTACCAGGGGTGGGGGGATTGCTTTGCATCTGTTAACAGTCTCACATCAATAAAGCTCAACTCTGTGTATCTCCAGAAACTGCTGACAAAAGTACAATTTGGTATTGGAGCACTTTCTGATTGTCCATGAGTGGGTTAGCTGAATGTGGAAACCTGGTGTAGCAGCCCTGGTTGTAATATGAATTTCTGTCATCACTGAATTTTATGAACAGTTTATTAGTTAACGGTACTTTTGGCACTTTTGAAGGCATAACAAGTGTTAACTGATGTGTGTTTACTTGTCAGAGAGAAAAGCTGTTCATTGGAAGTAGGTTTTATTGATTTAATAGGATACTCACCATTATCTGGAACTGTACTTGTTTCCATCATGCTGTTACACTGAATGTTTGCAGAGTAATTTGTTGGTGAATCCATCTATCCATCCATTTTCTATACTGAAATATAATGGTAAATATCTCTTGGTGACCACAAAGTGACTCAGACCTAAGATATTGTAGCCCATTTTTTGGCCTGTTTGGCTGGGAGACTGGGCCATGATTTAATGATTTATTTTTCTCCAATAGTATGCTTTAAAGATCTCAGTAGATCAATGAGACCATACATGGAGATGTATCAGGTCTGGGTTTTCTGTTAGTTACCACTCTTTAGACATTTTTACTGTAGTTCCATAACTGGAATACAGCTTTTCAGGATCGCATGTTGTCTGCAGTTGCTTTCGGGAGGATCTTCAAAGAAACCACCATGTCTAGTAGGGGGGTGGGGGGCTTTTCTCCATATATTACCACACCAAAGGAAAAAGCATATTGCTCAGTAAATGTCACTGTTTCAGAAGTCATTTGAACAGCTTGACTCAAACTGCGCAAAAGTGCTTACACTTATTTCTCAGAATTAGACGAAGAATCTTTTTTTTAGTTGTGGTAGATGGAGTGCATATATTGTACTGTGGTATCTATTGGCCAAATTCCAAATTTTATTCATTGGTAAAGACAAATGTCCAAGCTAATAATATGGGGAAAACTCTATTAGATCATGCATCTGCTTGGCTCTGTGCAGGTGATACTTCACCACCTCAAACTGAAACTCTAGCTGAACTTTTCATGCGTGCATTGCTGGCATTTGGGCCACATAACATACAAGCACTGGGAGAAGCAACTTGATATGTTGGAAACAGAGACATGTATCACAATTTCAAGGACTTACTACCATCCCAGTCTGTCCATAGTTAGCAGCCCAGTACAGATGACAAGTTAGAGATCACATGACCCTGCACTGTCCACCATTCCTCACTGTATTTTTAGAAAGAATGACAAAGGCCCGGGGTATCCTGTACATTCTGAATGCATTGTCCTAAAGACATTGCTTGAACACTGTGACAGTGTTGTGCCTGACCACTATGATGAATAAGATGGGTCATTCTCGAGTGGACTTCAGCCACTCTGAGTTGCTCCACATACTGATACTGTCCTTTTAACATAAGCAGCCACATTGGCTCATTTTTTACTCAAATGCAGTCTTGTGTCTCTGGAATGGACTCAGCAGCAGTCAAGAGGAAGAAGGTAACCAGGTTTAGTTTGTACTTCCTCAGTGGAGACATGCTGTAATTTGCTAACCTATCTTGTGCTCCTCTAGTTTTTTGGCAATTAACGTCTAACTGAAATATATTGGATTTTGAGTTTGTTTTAGGATTAAAGCTTCATCCTAGGATTCCTTGAGGATATGGGTTTACACAGATTAGGCTTTTAACCGGGAGGAGGCCTTGGGTTGTCTTAAACTCATGCTGGAGGCATGTTTTTTCCTTTTTCTTTGTTTACATCAACATCCAGTTACTGTTCAACTCATAATTGGAAGTGCTGAAATATCAGTGTTGTGGCATGTATCACTTTCCAAATCCACCAAGACTCCCAATACTGTGTTTGTCTGTGCATATTTTTGTACATGTGCAGGACACCTTTGTGACTGACCTCAGGTCACCTCTGGTATAGTATATTTTTAAGCATCTCCTAAGAAATTATATTTTTGTCATCATTAGGTTATCACAGGCTATTTGATAGGAGTAATGAGGGTTTAAACTTGGATTACGATATTCTGTTCATCACTGACTGGTTTAACCCAGTGGGAACCAGTGAAGTCACCAGTGGAAGTTGATGATTGGCAGTGTAGGATAACCTTACCCCTCCCAGCTAGAGTGTAGAGCCAAACTGTGTAACCCTGCTGGTCTTTGACTTCGGAGTAATCCCACGGTTGATTTAGCTGCTTATTCTGAGAACAGAGAATACAAGCGTGGAAGGATTTTGGAGCATACTGTTCAATATAAAAAGTCATTTCACTTGACAAAGCACCAAACTTCAGTCTGCTTTATGAGGGAAGCTGACACAGCAAAATGTCTGAAGTTATGCTTGATGCTCGGAATTGATGACACCCCCAAGATTTAGGCCTCAAAATTAAAAATATATACTAAAAAACAAACCTCAAAGCAAGCTTCCTTGCATTAACAACCAATAGTATGTAACAGGACATATGACTAATGATGAATGTAAAAGGGTTACTTATTATTGATGCCTCTGTAAATGAGTTGGACTTTTGCTGTTTCTGATATTGAAAGTTATTTTGTTCTTGATGCGACTACAGCTGAGGATTAATTAAGACTGTAATGGGAAAGAGACTGGTTGTGTGAGGATGATGTTCTTTGGAGTCAAGGGCCATGTTTTTCCTCCTTGCTGTTATTCATAGCATATTGTCTATCTAAAAGGGTCCTGACTCCTGCTTCTGGTGTGGCTGGGTTTCATAAAACATTTATTTAAGAAACATTGTATTCAGTAGCTACTGACCTTTTGCTTTTGTTCTGGCTTGCAACCCACACTTAAAACAGAAAGCCAAATGCATCCAAAAAAGAAACAAGAAGTAATTACAATTGCAATTAGATAAATAATTTGAAGGGAGCTTTTAGCCACCCACGCCAATGTTTACTTCTGTGGCAAGGACTCTATTTTGGCAAAAGCACAGAACTCAGTGTGCTATTTTGCCAAAAGCACTGTGACATTAGCAGCATAAATGTGAATGTGAGTAGCATAGAGTGTAAGAGGGCTGCTTATGCTCTCCACGTGGTCACAACCTGCCCTCAGCCAGGGAAGCCTTGCTTTTCCTACCCAGTCCGCTGCACCTTTCGCAAACTGGAAACAAGGAAACGGCAGAGATCGTAGCTGTGCAGTTCAGTTACGATAGATTGGTGAATCTTAATGGCTTATGTGTTTATACGTATGAATACTGGGCACACAGCCCCTATTTCCGGGGCTTCCCAGCAATGGTTGTCCGTTGGTTCTAACTCAGTTTACCTTCTTGCTGTGGAATCGGCTGCTGTTCGGTTGTGCCACATGCATACATGTGTACTCAGCTTCTGTTATAGAGTGTAACTTCCCCCTCCGACTCTAAATCCCAGAAGAGAAATTGTCACCCATCCAGGGATGATTGCTAGTGCTCTCATTATACACACTGCTTCCATCCCACTCTGTGTGCAGCTGCTAGTTGCTCAAAAATGATTTTTTTTTGTCTGGCAGGACTGCAAGCAAAAATATGCTGAAGAGGTCAGATATGTCACTTATACCACTGGTTAAATAGCTGCTCTGAACACTCCTCCCCCCCCCTAAAAGAAAAACAAAACAAAACAAATTCAAGATTAATGGTGGCTCTTGGTGGTCAGCACCAGTCCCTGGTAGTTTCAGATGAACTAACTAATGTCTTGATTTCAAAAGAGATACCAGTTTTATTTTTGATGCCCAACAGAATAACCCCTTCATAGCATTTACAAACTTTTTAATCATAGTTTTTTTTTGTTCTTGTAAAATGAACTTGAACATTTCCATTGTTGGATGTGGTTCAGACTAAAGTATTTAAATTCAGTTCAATTCAATTTAGATGCTACAGCACCATGGCTGTATTTCCTGCTGCATCGGGAAAAGAAATAATCCTATATTTCTGATTGTACCATAGGTACGTACAGTATTACATATAAAGCCAGGAACCAAAAAATAGTAATACACCAAAATTGTGTTTATTCTTCGTTTTTAATAAATATGTGGCAGATGAAAAATGGCAGCAGGTAGCATGATAGGTGATGAAACACACTTACAGCTGTACAGTTCTGTTAAGGGTTATGCTATGTGATGAATGGGATGAACGTCTCTGTGACATGTAAAAAATTATCCATTAATTTAGGAGAGAGAGATGCTGAGTAATAACCACTTGTTTTCTTTAAAGGTTTTCTCTGTAATAATCTCTTTTTGGGAGCTTGGCCTTCACATGCTTGCCTTGGGCCAGCTTGATATGTGTGAATATGTTGACATGCTGCGGTCCCTAGAAGCCTGTCTGTGTTTCAGCCAGGAGGTGGCGCTCCAGGAGCGCCCTCTGGTGGAAGTTGAGGCCGCTAAATACAGCTACTTCAGCCCTCCTTCACATTCTGCTGCGCCTTGTATTTAATACCTAAATATTTGAATGTAACTAGAGACCCAGCAGCACTAATGCAGTTGAAGTATTTTTCCAGTATTATTGAAAATAAGTTTAAATGTTTGACATGTGATAATTTAACTGATAGCATCTAGAGCTCTTCAATTAATTTCTGGTATCTGCTTCCTCTTCTGTGGATTCCAGATCAAAACAGATGGTGCTTGTCAGCATTAATAGAGGGATGCTTCACAGCAAAGTAAGATGTTTCCTCATGGAAGCAACATGTCAGATCTGAAATTCAATCCTGCATTTCCCCTGGGTTCTCTGATTTCCTCCTCCAATCCAAACCCATGCAGTTAAGTGAACTGGCATATTTAAATTGGCCTTAGTGTATGAACGTCTGTCCAGGGTGTATTCCTGCCTTATGCCCTTTGCTGCCTGGGATCGGCTACAGGCTGCCTGTAACCCTGTACCACCCAATTAGATGGAGGCTGGGTGGATGGGCTTCATTTTACTATTATGCTAAATGAAGAAGAAAAATCTTTGGTCTATAGTGTCTGGGGGGCTTGGTGCCTGTTACCCCTGACAACTCCTTTTTATTGGGAGTACACTTTTTTTCTTTAAATGTACAGTGTACATGTAAATTGGTTCAGTTCATATCAGGGTAAAGAAAACATCGATGATGGGTTGGAGGGTTTGCCATATTTTTTTCTTGCCTGTTTTTAGGGTGTGAAAGTGTATCTTAAATCATTTTAATAAATCAGAGATTAAGCAGCATTATTGACACAATACATGTGTTTAGGTGTATCAGATGATGCAAGCACAGAGATTATGATTTGATTAAATACCATCGATTGTTTTTTTTTTATGTCGGATTTCACAGAATTCTCCTAAACTCAAGCCAGAGGAGTTAACTAACTACCGAAGGCCGTGTCGCCGGTCTAATTTTAAACAGCTATTTCTGTGAGCGGAGCTTTTGGAAGACTTCGCTGAAAGCAGGTACTGTCGCTGGCTCTGCGCGGAGCTGCAGTTGCAGGGTGGGCTGCCGAGCTGTGGGGAGGAGGCTGGACTTTGAGTATAGGGCTTTCTGTGAGAGGGGAGGGGCGTAGTGTGCTGGGACAGGGAGGGTGGATCTCTCTCTCTCTCCCTCTCTCTCGTTCCCTGCCTCCCTCTCTCTCTCATCCAGCGGGGTGCAGAGTGTGAGCGCGCAGGGGGAGATTGATGCCACTATGCTCAGCTTCCTGTCGACACGGTTCACGTCGCGCTCCTCATGCTGATGCCACTGGCCCATAAAAGCCAGCGCCGGCAGGGCAAGCGCGGCACAGTGTGTGGGGTGCACGCATCTCCGTGAGCGCGCACAGCCTGGGGTCTCTCAGGCTCTCTGATCTCTGCTCAGGGCTGCCTGAAGAAAGGGGCGGGTGGGGTGACACCCGGTGGTGGGATCCAGGCGTCGTCGTACGGATCGCAGCATGAAGGTGAGCCTCTGCTCCTCCCTGTCCTACTAACTCCTCTTCATCCCCTCAGAGAGAAACCTGTGACTCGTCTGTCAGTAAGTCAACTGACCGCTGTGCCTAATTGGTGTGTTGTTTAATTTGTTTTACTGCTACTTTGTGCTTTTTGTCTTTTTTGGAATTCTTTAGTTCATATGTATATTGTTGGTCAAAACTTTTCATTATGGGTATGAAACTTTTACTTAGTCAGAAAGAGCATTCTGGGTAATTTTGACGATGCGGTGGCTGGCTGGTGACTTGCTTAGACTGTGGTATAAAAGGTGGATATTTTGGGCTTCGCAAAAAAAAAAAATCATGATTTATACTGTCTTTTCCCATCGAAACAGTGCAGAGTGGGCAATAACTTGTGGGTGTCTTATGGGTAGAAGAGGCACTAGGAGATTTGCTTTTTCCATTAGTTCTCTGGTAAAACACACAGATGAAGGGTTTGTACCACCAGGCTTTCTCACTTAGCAGGGTGTGGAGGTGAGAGGTTCAGCAACTGGCTTCCATGCCCACTGCTCCTTTGAGCCTCAGCGTGGTGCTCGGAAAGATCAGCTGGGTTCACTTTGACCAACCCTGCCGTTATAATGCTGTTTGCTGTGGGGGGGTGGGGGTCCGCCCTGCCTGCTGGTTATGGTGGGCCTCGGACACAGATAGCGGCAGGTGAACAAAGGCAGAGAGCAGGGGGGCCAGCATGGCCGTGATACTGTGTGTCTCTGTTCATGTGCACTCACATGTTGGGGGGGAGGTGCAAGAGTAGTTTTGAAATGCTGATAATTTTCTCCCAGAACTCATGCTAAGAGAGGACCCAGGGACGAACTGTGCCCTGTTTGTTGTGTGGAAAAAATGAACATTGGGTCGACCACATGTGCATGGTTTTATCACCAAAGAGTTGCTTTTACTTCAGGATAGAATAAGCTGGTCCTTAAGATCTTTTAGGTTGCTTTAAAATCTGTTTTATCAGCTAGTGCAGCCTCTGTTCAGAGGAGGTTTGATGGAACAACTCAATTAACCTCCTTATTCGCATGGAACATTGCCGTACAGTCATCCTGCTGTAATTCAGTGTAGTTAAACCATCCTCCAGGCATGGAGAAATTTCGTAGAAAAGAAACGTTACATTTACACATAATGGTGGCACACACATACAGGGAGAAACTGTCAGACAGTGGAAGAAATGCTGCTTTAAGTCGGGGTGACTGGTTGGCTTTCGTGCACGAACTGGTCTCCTGTGTGTAGCTCTGTCAAGACCAGACTTTTATTAGGCACTGAATCAAATCTTGTCCAAGAACCGATAGATAATAGCAAAGTTTCCTTTTAAATAGCTCTTTTATATCAGTGTAATATCAGAATAAATATGTCTGTATATTGTTTTATGATTTAAATGTGTGGGCTTTTCACTTACTGCTGGCTGTATAAATATTTCCGGTTATATGCCTATATAGTAATCATAATGCTTATTCCAGAGTTGTATCACCTCAAGACAAATCATCAAACTGAATAGCATCAGGCTGAGATAATAGCAACAAAATGTTATATGAATATATATGGAAAACCTGCATCATGTCTTTAAATGCTTTTCTTTCTTTTCTTCAGTTTTTAATATTTCACTAAAAGCACATTTTATTAAATACAGTGAAATAAAAATTCTCTTCAAAATGAAATTTAAATGGAACAATATCATTTTGAGGTTTTGTGTTATAGTAACAGTAACATTTTTGCATCTATAATGCATGTATTACTTTTTTTATAGATATTTATTTTATGAATGCTTTATATGTGTTATGAATCTGTTCATAGATTCCGATAAACATGGCATTCGTAGAAAGTGTTAACATATTAATTTTAGCTATAGTTTATTATCTTCCTGTACCAAAAGTTAAACACCTCAGTTTTTTGATCAAATGTATGATATATGGACATATTCAAGTAAGGTATGAGTTGCTCTAGTGTAATCACAAAGAGAGGTGGGGTGCTTTTTCTGGGACAGTCTCACTGAAGTCCTGACGACTGAAAGTCACAAAAGTGTGAAATATTATAAACACTTAAATTAGACTCACTGTCAATATCCCACATGAACACCATCAGCTGGCATTAATATTTACCTGAAATAAATGAGTTTTCTATATTTCTTCTTTAACTGGAGAACATGTTATCATATACATACATATTTGTGGAAATAATTTCTGAAACTAGACTTCACTCATGTCGGTGCCCAGACCCCCTGATAGAAAACATCCATCCGTCCATCTGTCCATCCATCCATCCATCCATTCACTAACTTGCAAATCCAGGTTTGGACTGCGGGACTAAAAGAAAACAGTGTTTGTTTTAAGTTTGACCCATTTCTTTTTATAATGGCTTTTTGGTGACCATTTGATTTAAAATTCTGCTTAAAGATGCATTTGTTTTTGCTGTTGTTGATGTTATTGTGAATAGAAATTATCTGGGTGGTTTGCTGCACGCACTTTGCCAGATGCTTTCAATCTGAATTGAAACCTATTGGGATCTGGTCCAAGTGATCTTTATCGGTCATGTACATCATACATAGAAATTAGATAGCTGTATATTGTCTGTTAATGTACGCAGGTAGTTATGCTGGGAAATGTAAGGAGAGACTGTAATTCAGGTCACAGTTATCATGTCTGTAAAAAATGTACAGAACCTCCCCATTGCGTGACTGGCGATTTTACCGTGAAGTCGTGTAGCCTCCTGGTTCCCCATGGCCCCTCCAGAATCCTGCTAACGGTGACACAAATGAGGAAACGCGACACTTCGACCGATATAAGAAAGGAAGAAGGGGATGTTACCAATCTGGTCACATCAGGCAGAAAGCTTAAGGTTAAAAATAAAGATAACAAGCATTTGTTAGTTCATTTTGTCCACCTCCCCCAAATAGAGGCCGAGACGACTATTTCCCTTGGTATCGCCAGTGGATTCAGGGCTGGCAGGCAGATATCCCGCTGATATCAGCATTTAGAAAAGCATGCTGGGTTTCCGGAGGCAACTGGGTGCTGATACCATGACACTGTCGGTCATTGTGATTTAGTATACTCCTCTGCCATGTCTGTCCACCTTCCCTCCATTCAGGACAGATTTGCATGGGCCAGGGGGATCTCCGGTCCCCGGGGCAGCTGTAGGGCTCTCAAGTATGTCTAATGGAGGTTTAATTGACTTATCGATTGAGAGGATCCAGGGGCAGCAATCTGTGGCTTGTCCCGAGAAGCAGGGGAAGACTTCCGCTTCTCTCTCTCTCTCTCTCTCTCTCTCTCTTTCTCTCTCTCTCTCTCCTTCCATCAGCCACAAGTCAGTGAGGAGTGTGATTAACAGCTCTTGGTCTTGCCTCAGAGAGTTTTGTTTATTTTATTTGTCTGTTTGCTTGTCTTTTGGTGCCCATTAACTTGCAAATACTCAGACTGGTGAATTTTCCCTGGCGAAAATGCTTGGTTGACTGGAAATGAATCACCGTCGCTGCCCTCACTTCT
Source organism: Brevimyrus niger (assembly GCA_015164015.2). Classification (NCBI taxonomy): domain Eukaryota; kingdom Metazoa; phylum Chordata; class Actinopteri; order Osteoglossiformes; family Mormyridae; genus Brevimyrus; species Brevimyrus niger. The sequence goes on along the minus strand of JAABNY020000063.1, from coordinate 3,426,151 downwards.
GCTTCACATGTTCCACCCATCCTGATTCAAATTAGCCGCTTCCCAGAAGTCAAGGCCTGTGGCAGCCAGATTATTTATTTATGAGTCTATTTATTTGTGTGCCGTGAGAAAGTGGATCAGGCTGATAGTATTCAATTTGACTTATGTGGAGAAAATGAAAGGAATGGTTACACCTCATGGTGCAGGATCACTGGTTCATGAGTGGTTTTCCCGCACTGCTCAGTCCTCTCAGATACCAGCTTAGAATTGCTGGAATAGCACCACTGAAACCATCACCTGATATCCCTCATATGGTTCTGACCTTTCTGATGTGTTGGCAGTAACCGGAAAGCCACCATCCCCAGCATCCCTCAGACCTTAACATAACTGGACTGCCATGACCCAATAGCAGTTAATTAACTTGCCTTTTGTATGCAGCATATATGTAAAATGCAGCTGCGCTTGTGAATCACACCAGCATTGCTGGTCGTTGTGTCAGTGCACGCCAGTCACCAGTCTGACTGCCAGGCACAAACACAGCTCTGTTGGGATACTGTTGCAAATGTTATTGAAGTTCCCGCTTGAGAAACCAGGAGCAAATTCCATTGCAGGACAAACAGGACATCTTGTAGCCATCTCAGGAAATATAAGGCCACATCCTTCATCTGGCCTATTTAATTTCTTCAAACAGTAGTTGAATAGGGGAAGCAGCCTCGTGACTGTTTATTACATACATCTGGGGAAATGTAATTAATTTATATCTGTTATTCAGCATTGGTTCCTGGTTACTACAGAAAAAAACAGGTGTTTGTGCATTGCTGATTAAACTCTATTTAGATTAGTGTTGGATGGTGTTACATATTACAGAACTAACCTGACTGTTAAACCATACCTAGTGCTTAGTCTGATTCTTCAACCCTAGTCTATAAGATCTCACACATCAGATCCACAAAATCTCTACCTAATCTGTCAAAGTCAACATCTCCATGGTAGTCTGGCAGGAGTCATAAATTATTTTCCTAGGCAGGGCAGGAATCGAATAGCCACATAACCCATCCACCTATGAATTCCATTTCTCAATGCAGAATGATGCTTCCTGTTTGTGGAGACATTGTGTCGGGGAATGGGAAATGATGCATAATTGTGATAGGGACTGAAAGCAATCCTCTAGAACCTTGGAACATACCAGGCAGATGAGCTTGTGATAGAACTTGATTAGAAACTAATGAGCAGATTTCTATCCCCTCTCATTTTCTGTCAAAAGATTTCCACATTCATTGCCGGTGGTCTTCCCAAAGGTTTCCAATTAGCCAGTGTTGTGTGTAATACAGTAACCGATCACATTGCAATATTGTCTCATTTTAGATGCTTGATTGTTCTGGTTTTGTGTGTGATGCCAGAGGTCTGCAGTTTTAACAGATTGAATGTCTTGTTTAATGTGCACATGGCCTTTGAGGACTGTATCACATATCGTATGCATAAAGTGATGTGAGGTTCGAACTAGACTGACATGATCATTGTTCACCTGGACTGACCATACGTTTCACACATTTTACACATATTTAGCCAATCATGAAGTCCAGTGAAATTTTGAAGTCCCTTTACCCAGACCCAGCATGAACTGGCCCCTGAGAGAGCAACACAGAAACTGTACTTGTAGATGTGTCTAGTTCCAAGATGCAAGGATATTAATCACTTTTTACTCACTTTTGTCAAAAGGCCTGTGAATGATACATTATGTTAATATAGAGCTTAGTTTAAAGTATTTGCTTGGCAGCCCATACGTAATGAGTTGCTGTGCTTGTCTGCAAGTTGAGTTCCCTGAATCGGTATCTTCTTACACTTGGCGCTTGAAGGCTGCACTGGACTTTAGAGATGGAGATGGCATCTCACAGCTGCACTTATGTTAAGTGCTTCCCAAGGCCAAGCCATTTAAAGCAACAGAATCTAAAAAGAAAAATGATTAATTATAAGCAGTCCAGTGATAAATCGGACTGTGTTTTTTGAGATGAACCCACGAGCAGCATGGAAAACATTCACCCGTTGTTCTCACCCTGTCCTATGTGGGCTGTTCGCCAACCTGGAGATCCTCCGCACTTTAGAGATCAAACGGGGCAAGCCGGCTGGTCCCAGAACGTATGGTCCTAACATCCTGTCATCTGCTGAACCTAAGCAGAGTACTTTCTGCCTGCTGTGAAGCCGTGTCTGTCCAAATGACAGGGTGCCTCACTTGGCCCACGGGATCTGGGAGGTCAGCGTGCCTTCACAATGTCGCAAGCAGCTTGATAAACACTCACCACTAAAAACTGTGTGGTTGTCATGCCCAGACAGCTGGCTTTGAGTCTTCATAGGCCTGAGGTTTTTTAATGCCAGCACTTGCCTAATTGCTTATTAATTGCATGTTTGTGATGCTCTAATAAACCATGTTTGATGTCCTACTTGCTTAATGGAATATTGCCACCACATTCAGTTCCACAGAATAAACACAACTGTGTTTATCACAGGGCAATAGAGCCCATCGGCTCTGTTGTTGACACCCTGCCCCACATGAAAGGAATTACGCGCAGGTGTTGGGTTCACAGCCCAACACTGCTCTGCAGGCAAGACTATGAAACAATAATTAGCATTGCTCCTCCACTCACCCCCACCCCCCAGGGGAAAAGAGCACGATGTTCAATTTTGCCTTTCACCTACTGCAGGTCTTTTATTTTTATATCGACCACACTTTTGCTACCAGTGTGCTCGGCCTCCCCATTGTGTAAGCTGTGAACCTGCAAGAAAATTGGAAAATGCTTCTTTTTATTATTCAGCAGAGCGCAGCCTATTACTATACTACCTAACAGCACAAATGTGAGCCTGTGGCTTTGCCAAGCAGGTGAGGCCTCTCTGTTTATTCAGAAGGGCCCATCTTTAGTCATTAAGGCAGCATGGCTCTGAAGAATGGATATGAAAGCTCTGTGGAAACTCTGATAGACGCCACTAGATGCAGTCACATGCTGGAAACATGTACAGAGGATTTTTTTAATGAAGTGCTTCATCCATCCATCTGTCTTCCAACTGCCTATCTTGGTCCGGGGTCCTGGGGAGACTGAAGCCCAGCCTAGGCAGCATAGAGCATAAGGCTGAGGTGCACCCTTCATAATCAGACAATCAATCTCTGAAATCTGAAAAAAACAGAGAACGCAGAGGAAATGCACACAAACATAGGGAGAACCCACAACATCCACATACACAATGTCACCTGCTAATCCACCACACCGCCTTACTAAACTACAACTGCTTCATCATATGGTAACTTGCAAAGGTTACATAACTTGAATATTCAAAAAATAATGCAGTGATGGAGACCACTTTACCACCACTGTGCTCTAGATAGTAAATGAGATCCTAATCAGCTTCTATTCTCTGGGTTCAACCTGGGTTCAGTCTGTGGTTGTACACAGATGGTTTGTCTGATCCCCTTTTGTGTGGTTTCCCCCTCATCTGCTTGGATGTGTTCCTTTTATACAGAGAGCTAGAAGTTTCCACCTGCCAAATAAAAAGCTACTTTTGCATTTGACTAAGGGACATATCTGAGAAATATGATCTTGTACAGTTTTGTTTGCAAAACGGATGTGAGGCTGGTTGAGACAGAGAAGATTGGAATCAACGAACCATCCGATTGTAGTTACTGTATTTTTTCCAACTTACTTTAAATCTTTTGATGACAGGAAATAAACTTCATCTAGCTATTTTGATTATTCTTTTTATATACAAATAGTAATATTTGGTGTGACATTGAGAAGTAGCTTATAAATTGCATCTGCTGATGTTTCTCTGTGATACTGGGGCACAATTTCTCAATAAGTTTTGGATTATCCTATTTTGTTAAATAATTTAATCCTTTTTGCTCTATTTTATTGTTCTTTTTTTCTCAATGGTTTTTTTTTCCCTAGCTGTTGCCAGTTAATGTTCCCTTCTGAATTAAAATTTCAGCTTGCCTTCTGGAGTAAAATTATTACATTGTTTTCTTTGTGACAGGTTTGTTTTTCTTTCCTATCTATACAATGGGGAATTGCTCCCCGGGAAGGTGTGTGGACCAGACCACTGCTAACAAAGACAATGTCTGCCTCCGTCCACACTAAGCCTGTCATTTTTTTTTATTAATTACACATAACAGGGAATGAGGACTACAACATGGTACGTCTTGTGTTTGCTGACTATGGCAGAAAAATCTGATCAATGGAATCTGCCGTTAATCTTGGTGTTAATGTGTAATTGTGTTACGACGATCGATGTGCACAGTGCCAGCCAGGCAAATCCAGAAAATCAATGGTTGAGTATGGCAGCAGTGACAGTTATAAAACATCTGAGTCTGCTTCTGCTAGATATACACAAATACTAAAATTCTTTTGAGATCTTTTAAGTCAAAAACTGACCTTCAGTTATGGATGCCAACATTTATTTACTAAGGAAGTCAATTTTACTGTGAAAAGAAATGCTTATAGTGGTATAGCTGAATCCTTTCCACAGACAGGGACTTCAAACTGATTGACTTGGGACTAAGATTGAAGTAAAAAGACAGCTTCTAGTGTTTTGCCAATCTGTGTTTATTTAGGAGAAAAATGTTATATGGGGGACATCTCATACTGTAGCTGATGCCAGTTTTTGTGTCTTTGTATTGATGCTGATGCTTATCAACACCTATACCCAGCCCATCCCCTTGTCCCATGGTTTGCTTTACTGTCCTAAGATACTTCTACTTTTTCCTTTTCTTGTTTGCTGCATTAGGGCTGCATTTAGCTCAGTTGCAGTATGTCTCTTGTGACAGGACAAGTCTTCTCGTTCTCCGGTATCTAAGTCACAAAGCCTTGGTCTGTGTTCCAGTCATTGCCTTGGCTGCCTGGGTGACTCAGCCAGCCTGAGACCTTAAGAGCTCCTCCTGGACATGAGAATGAAGGACCTCTGTAGAGCTCCTATACCCAGGAACAGCTCAGTGCTGGCCGTCAGATGGACCCAGAAGAGCCCCTGCCAGCACAGACTTCCTGTGTCTTGTCTGTTTTCTTGACATTTCCACAATCTATTTGTTTGTTGACTAATAATGTTGCTGTACCGGCTTCATGGTCAGAGAGGGAAACTTGATGGGGAGGGCAGTGCGAGATCACTCTGTGAAGTGGGTGTGTCACTGTCGGCATCTGGATTATGCTTTATTGCACCTAGACCAAAACATCACAGAGAAGGAGACGTGAAGCGGCATGTTCTTGGAGAGGCGGCATTGGCCACCACTGCTATGTGGTTGGTCACCTTCAGAAAACCTGGTTGTCTGTTGAGATATTGATGAAATGTTTCTCACAAGCCTCTGCACTAGGAAGCTCCAGAGCCTGGCTGGGGATGTTCAGAGATGCTTTGGTCAGTCACCTTTGGTCTCACTGCCATGGGTCTTCATTAGCATGCCAGTCCTCATCCTCAGCATCTCTGTTCCCTGTTTTTTTTGGCTTTGTCTTTTTGCCAGCTGACCACATAGAGTATCACTGATTCTTCCAATGCAAGCATAAATGGGGGGGGTGCAGTTAGAATATCTTTGATTGGTCTATATTCACATATCAATTCACTCTAAGATGTGAAAAAGATTAAGATTGCTTCTGTTTATGTACATGACTGACTGTCCATTAATATATAATCTTATTCTTTTTTTTTTAAGTTGACAGGTATGATGCGCATATTCTGTAGTTATACTGTATAAGAGATTGTATTTGGCATAGTCCTTTTTTATGGGTTACATCTGTCAACATTGACTCATATCATAAGGATCTGAACCAGTGGTGAACCTTGTATTTTTGGTAAGTTCAGATATGACTGTCTGTATACGTGAATATAGACTTTTACCATATAAATTTCCAGTTGAGGATTTGATTTTCTAGGAAGACTTGACAGTCAGAGCAAAACAGCACCACACTTACCACTCAATTAATATCTTATTATGTTTATCACGCTATTCTTTTGCATTAGCCTAGGCATTGATTTCCCCGACTCTTCGGTAGACGCTCTAACAGACCAGCTTACCTTATGCACTGACTTGGTTGTATAATTCTACTTCACATTAACAACCTCCAAGATCAATGCACAGCATTAGCTATGACGGATGTTCCAGAGAAATGTGATTTCTGGAAGTGAAGTTGATTTAGCACATGCATAATTTTAAAACCTACTGCTACTATTCGTTACTCATGACATGCTTGTCTGTTACTGCCTAGTATCTAAGAAAACCTTTGTAGAACAACCTAAATAACTCTTGTCCATAAAACTATTATTTATTAAGTCTGTATTTTTGGGTACATCTTTTCAGGCAATATGGTAAGAAAATTATTTTTCAATTTCTTTCTTATTGATAACTTGATTCCTATATTGCAGGTTACAGTTTCCTTTTTTTAATATGTGCTCTGCTTAAAGTCATAATGAAATGTTTGTTACTCCTTGTGCTTTTTAAAATTTCATTCCTCCTCCTGTGTACCTATTGACACAAAACTAATTTAGTTTAGGTTTAAGATCATACTGGGAGCCAAAACAAATAAAAGCTAAGATCAAACCTGAGTTCTACCCTCATGACTCATCATATCTTCATTGCTTCAGCATCTATTTGTATTCTGTTTTCTCATTACAGAGATGATAATGGGTGATGACTAATTAGGAATAATAAAGCAGGCCTGTAAATGTGCTGTACACCCCCTTCCAAGCATTGTGCTCTGACAGGACAACACAATGACCAGCTTCATCTGAGTCTCTGCCTGTGGTCAGAGTCTGAGAGAATTGATTTGGGTCAGGATCTTCACGTAGCAAACGCTCTTCTCATTCAGCATGTGTCAATCTGAAGTGAAATGATGCAGATGTGCATATCGGTCATGCTGGTTACTCTGCAACTTTTGAAGTTTGAATAAAACATATGTCTGCATGCTGTGAACTGTGATGCTTTAGCAGTGTGAAAGCTTTGTTGATAAAAACACTTCATGACACGCTGAGAAAATTGATTTTCCTTATTGGTGCCTGGGCAGTCATATAGGTTTTAGTTCCTTATTCTGGATCATGACAGAACCCTTTAACCAAGTGCTCTGTGACATCTGGAGGTACTGCACAGACAGACAGGTGAGACCATTATTAAAGCTGATGCTGATTGTTTTGGCTGGACACACAGTGGTGATCGCAAGAAGAGTGGATTAATTGTGGGTTGACTGAAGAAAAATCTCCTTGGTTATATCACTCTGAGTTACTGGAGTACTTTGGAGAGCTTGGCTATGTTGCAGACATATGTAATTCACACGTTTGAACCTGATAGAAGCTGTCTTATTCAGAACTGGCCTGGAGTGAGGGATCAGCAGCTTGATGTATGTACCCACGGCATTGAAAGCTGAACGTCCACCCGCTTCTCAAACATGACATCCAGGGTTAATGAGCCAGATGAGCTCTTAATTCTCCTATGCTAATGAAAGATGACCTCTTGTTCTACAAACAAGAAAATTATGGCATGTGTCTTTCTGATTTCTCTAGGCAAATGTGAGATGTTCACAGTGACAAGTCACAGAAAATCATTAAAAACCCAGATTTAAATAAACCACAGAAAAGGTTAAATACAGATAATGATCTTTTTATATATATAGTGATGTCTTAAGAACAGTAAGTAATTTGACTTGTTTTATTTGATGAAATTCACCTCTTAAAAAAATTCACTTTGTGTGCTTGTGGTTTTAGCCCAACTTCTGTAGTACAGTAACAATAAGAGTCTATCTTTTGTTTCATCATTTCAATACACACGAGGTGTTTGCAGATTAATTACTTGCTGATATATGCATGTTTTGTTCATAGATGAAGACATCAGTTGGAGTAGGTACTGATCATGATCAGACTGAAACAAAGGTTGGATTTAGCCAGTTTCTTAATTCTCATCTATTTTTCTGCCAGCTGTCAGAATGTCTGTGAGATTTATTTTGCAATTCATTATAATTGCAGCCTTTCCAGTCTTCCAGGAATGTAAGCTTCCCTCTTAATGCGGTTGTAGTATAATGAGTCTGTCTCACATTTATTCAGGTGCCATAAGTGTATCAGTTGTGTCACCCAATGAGGGAGGTGTCACAGGATGACAAGGAAATGTTTCTGTCTGATGGTTCTTGGATTTCACATTTAAATATCTACTGGAGTGTGTCAGCTTTACTCAAAATGTAAGTTGTTAGCTGAAATATACCTTTCTGAAGGCGATTTTTCTGAGCATATATGTCAAGGTAATGCTTCTCTTCATTTGTGCATCACTGAATTCATGCATTTGATGGTGAACCATCCAAGCAGCTGAAAAGGCTTGGATGCACACATTGGTGAATTAAAAATAGCAAGAATCTATTTGTGTGACACCTTTCATGTTTTTTCCCTAGTCTCAGCAGAAATGCGTTGTGATCTTCGCACTAGTGTGCTGTTTCGCCGTCCTGGTGGCCCTGATTTTCTCTGCTGTGGACATTTGGGGGGGAGATGAGGACGGCATCACAGAGGACAACTGCAGCACCGAATGTCGGTAAGGAGCTTCATTTTTGGTGAGACAATACCAGTAGGGCCATTGTCAAGGGAACTTCAACAACCAGCTGTAACGTTTCATGAAGGCCGTAAACAGGCTTTCAAGGCCGGGTGTAGTGTGCTTGCTGTTCGTTTCCGCTGCTAATTCGATGGCTGGAGGCTGTCAGTTGGCCGGCACATGGCTACTAGCTGAAAAGCACAGCCTCACATTCCGTGGATCTAGCACCCATCAGAAATTCGGACATCTTTCTTGTTGCAAGGTTAATTCCAAACATTTTATTTTTTTCAGTTAAAATTGATTCCTCTCTGTGGGGCCGAGGGCTTTTCTCTGTGGCAGCCTTAGTTTTCCGTGGCTAAGTCGATGTGTCTTCTTCTCTAACAAACAGTATCTCTCCAGCCCCTTTTGAAATGTGGCATTTTATGTTCTTTGCTCGTTGATGGGATAGTACTAAGGTGGCACCAGTTTCAGCAGTCCATGTCACCAATTACTGCTTTGACCAGACAAGGACTCGCTCGGTCTATACAGAATAAATTGGCCATGTATTGGTTTAGGGGAAATTCTGAAATGGCAGTGACTTGTGTACTGCGGAGCAACCTCCAGGCCTGTGGTGTTTTAGAAATCAGTTATCAATAAGACGTTTGAAAGAGAAAAAGATACATTTCTAAATCTGTTAGCAATATAATATTGATGAGAATGGCTAAAATCAACACATATTTTCCTACATGAAAGTAAATTATATACTGTTTTTGGTGTTTGTAGACCTAGCCAGTGCAGACCTGGTTTTAAGCCTTTTCTATGTGAGACTTAAGTATATAGTGTTGGACTGAGTCACTGGTTCCCCTTGTACTATTTTTGCAGATTACGCTTTTTGAAAGTCATTGTGCGAAAAAGTCTCTCTTCCCCCTCTCAGTTTCTGAGGTTGATAGTAGTAATGCATTATCCCTGAATGTGTTTTTTTGCAATTTGGATGTTATTTCACACTCCACTCTCTTCTTTCCCTTTACTTGTTGGTCATGCTTTCAGTCAACCATTAGTCAAAAAGCTTAATAGGTTTTTACGTATTTAGCCCAATTGCCTGCAGTTGGCAGAAATAGCTTAATGTGTCTTAAATGTATGAATGTATTTAAAATTGAATCTAAGGTGCTTGTTCCCAGATCTTTCCACTAGCAGTGATGTTGTTCAAAGGATCTTCTGTTTGCACTACTGTTGTTTGGCTCCGACTCTTTTACATGGCATGGCAATCAGTGCACTGGTGCTTGTTAACTGGAGCCTCCAACACAAGACGTGGCTTAAAATAAACTTGTCCCGCTGGATTTCCTTGTTACATCAACGTTTGGGGTTGCTCATGCAACTCAGGGTGGATGAGCAGGCTTGGCTTCTATTCTGGGTTTTCCCGCTGTTTAGCGACACACTTCGCTGCTTTAGGACTTTCAAAAGGTAGAATTGCTATAACAAAGTCTGTGCCGCCTGAAATCCCCGGAGGTGGCCGGGGCATTCCAGCTTCTTATGCTGCAATGCAAAGACAAATGAGTCTTGGCCCCTTGAACGTAAATCTAAACCTCTAAGGGATTATGTGAGATTTTTTCCATTTAGCATTTGCATGTAGCTCAGCATCACATGGTTTATAAATGCAGGACTTAGTTTTTTTGCCATTTTGGATCTGTGTCACCATCCGTCTTTATGTGCATAGCAGACATGACTCTCTCAAGCCATCTCAAGGAAAGATCATGGTGGTTTTGTGGTTATTAAGCACTTTGAGTGTCTTGAAAAGCACTACGTAAATTTAAGATTCATTCATTTGTGGGGGGGGGCAGCAAATAATGAATTCATGTGTAATAAATCCTGGCTTTGCGTTGTCAGACCCCTTTTGATCCCTTTGACAGCAGAGCATTTATTAGAGAGTAACATAGTTAACCTCATCAAGAACCTTTTGAGCATTTCTTACCACGGTGGCTGTTGCTAAGCTCTCCCTCAATTTGGCCCTAAATCAGTCCCATCTAATCGGCTGTTTCTACTTGCCCTCTATCCCTGTTTTGACCCAAAACATACCAGTCTGCAAGAGTTTGAAGTGATCGATGGCAATAAATGAGATTTAAAATCCTGCGCCTGGTAAAGCCGCAAATTCGTGGAGTGTCTTTGCAAGCAAAAAGGTGAGATCTATGTTTACATGACTCATCAAAGTCCTGGGTAAAGATAACAAAGAAACTGCTGAGATGTATTGGAAACATGAGCCCCCGTCTTCAGGCCAAATGCTGGCTATACCTAAGTGATGTCACCTCAATAAGCAGAGGCGTAGATTTAATCCTGCTGTGTCTGATTAATTAGATTGTTTTAAACATCTATTCGGAAGAAATAGCTATTGACCCGTGTCTATTACAGTTCAGTTGGTTCTCTTACAGTGTACATGGCATTAGTAATAAAGACTTGTATCCCGAATTCTGTTCATTTTTCATGTGACCAGGGTGCAGCAATAAAGATGGATACAAGACTTAAAAAAACATACACTCTGAGCAATTTGTTATACAGGTGTGTGGTGAAAACTATAATTTAGTCAATTAATTGATTAACTGTAAGTAAATAATACCAGCAGATGAATCTTATTGATAAGCAAATCCAAATTTGTCGAGCAGTTACAAAGAGGTATAGCTTAATATATATTAAGCTTAATATATCAAGGTGTTTAGGAGTGTTCTGCTGGGTGATACATTAACACTTCTGAGTGTGGTTCTCCAAACTTTGATTAGCACCAGTACTGAAACTGCACAGTAAGAATTTTTTATCAATACTGTTGCCACTGGTGTCTACTGATACTTGTCAGCTGGTATCTTTTTCAGCTGATTTATAATGTTTGACCATTCTTTAAAAATTATTTTGACCATGGATATCATTGAAAAACACTTCAGGTCAAGGAAAGGGATGTCATCTGTAAATCTCAATGCAAGACCTTTGAATTAGATTGCTTTTCATAAGGCTGGGAACGAGTTGCGTAATTATATTTAGTGCAATGCAAGAAAGTGTACACATTGGTTCAGTGTGATACCTTCACTTACAGTGTTGTCCAGATATACTGGAGAGTTCCTCACTAAAAGATATGCATCAGGGTTCTATAAAAGCCAGAGGTGCATAGTTTTGCTGCATGCTGGCTCACTTAACGTAGCACTAGATTAACAGAGATTTATAAAAAGTATACATCTGCTTTGTTGTGACAGTTGAAATACACAGTCATACAGCTCAGTGGAATAGGTGCTGTATTAACACTCCACAAGCCAGAATAGCCATCTGATACATTTTTGACTAAAGCTCCGGAGCAACTGGGTGCAGACAGCCGGACAACAAAAGTTGGTTAAAAAAGTCCCAGAAATACTTTCTGCATGTTGAAATCTTAATGAGATGTTAATGTTGCAGAACATCTGATACCAGGAAGTTATTGCTTGTCTCCCAGCAACAAGGGGCCAGTGACTGTGTCTGCGACACTCCCAGACATTCCGGGAGACATTGGCCCTCTATCAGAAAGTTCATGTTTCTCTAATGATGGGAGGGTGGATAAGGATCTGATTAATGCTGTCTTCCAGAGAATGGAAAATTGTACACGCAAAACTAAGTCAGATGCCATTATATTACTCCACCTTGGTAATTAAGTCCATTATTTTTACCCAGTTAGTTAACAAAAACAAAACTTAAAAATACAACAGGAAGTGGACCTTTAAAATTAAGCCCCTTTCCAAAATCATCATTGCCTAATTTATCAAGGAAAAACATTTTTTGGATGTTCTTCAGCTATTGGACAGTCAGTTCCTTAGCATAGTGCCTCATGTCGGCAAGTCTGCTTTGATTGCATTTTTTTGTGAGCTAGCTTGCCATTCAGCTTTCCTTCAGTTTGTCAATTTCGATCTGCTTGCTGCAATAACGAAATTTCTTCCAACTGCTGAAAAATGTAGACAGGGAAATAAAAGAGGGGGAATTAAAGTACATTTCAGGTACAGGAATAGTTTGCTTTAATTGACTGTGGAAACCAAGGTCTCATATCAATCAAAATGCCATTCAGTTGCTCCAAGCGTTTTTCTGGTTTCTCCCAGAAATTTCTTTCTTTCATTTCTTTATAGACCAGGGTCTAATTAAAACAGAGCCTTGTGCTGCATCTTCCAGCCTGAGAGGAAGAAGTAGTCGCTGTATTTTCTAATGCACCAACTCTGCATTGCTTACAAGATCTTGCTGGGGGTGCAGCCACTGACTTTCCTCGTGGGCAGCACGGTCAGGTGCTCATAAACCTATGGAAAATGACACTGGCCATGGAAATGAAAACAGACTTCGGGTTTTGTGTGCGCAGTATGCAAAAATGTAATTTGTTTATGAGATAGGCCACCATGCATTTATCAAACGTTATGTTCAGATTTGTGGTGTCGCCATCTCCTTTAATGATGAGCTGTTTAACTGGACCTGTTACGGCTACTGCTATCACTGAAGGTGGGTGTTTTATGGGTAGAAACCACTTTTTCACTGGCAGATTTATTTATGATCGTATTTACAGTAAAGAAGCTTATTCAACAAAAAGAGCAGGGAAGTTTCATGAGGTCAGGTGGAGGCCATATTTTCAGCCTGTTCAGTGTTCTAACAGGAGTGTGAATATATTGCATTATCCTTGTCACTTCTGGCCTGCTAGCTCAGCATTTTCTCACATCTGATGTGATTTGATCCTGTATTGAAGCATGGTGACAGGCATATTCAGGTTATTACATAGATCATATATCATACTACATCATATTTAAAACTAATAGTAGAATCTCAGCATGTCTCTGGACAGATTTTTTTTCTTCCAAATCATCATTTCTTTACATATTTATGCCATAGAGAATAGAGCTACGCTTCATTCTGAAGATCAGCAGCTGCTTTACATGAAGACTCTAAAAACCGGAGTAATCTAATGATGTTGAACAGTGTAAAACCACATATTAGGCCTTCTTAGTCTGTTTATTAGAAGGACATCAGTGGCATTTCGGGGTGTGGGTGACTCTAATGACGCATGCTAAATGCTATAACACACAACATTAGGGACACATCACATGTAATGCCAGAACACAAGAACGCATCCATTAATCATTATCAGTTTTTTCACATTTTAAACTGGAACGATGTGTTTCCACAGGATAGTCCTTGTGGAGAATATTCCTGAGGACATCACTTTTTCAGAAAATGGCACAAGCAGCATACCTCTCTCTGTGGGTCTGCACAATCTCCTGGACCTGGCCACCCGCTCAGTTGAGATCGTCTCTTCCCACTGGGCCCTGACCTCAGCGGACCCCGAGTCTAGTTTTCCGGGTGCTGAACAGGTATGAGTCCCCCACAGTGGGCCAACTAGGGTCCATGATCACCCAGAGAAATAAGAAAGTTGCATCAGTCCTGATTTGAAAAAGGTGATTGTTGCAAGCAGACTAAGTTGGCAGTGTAAGTAGAATAACGACTGCTGTAAATCAAGCAAAGGGCCACTGTTATCAGCATATCAATAATTAAACACCTTGGCAGACGCCCATATTGATTTAATGGATTTACTTGTCAGCAGACTAGAAGTCCTAAAAAACAGCAACTCTGCCATCAGGGATATAAAGTAATTGAAAGTATTATTTGTATTTCATTGTAAATATTAAATGACCATAGCATTAAATTTGCGCTTTCTGGTTTCACTGTAGTTTCTGCAAAAAGAATTTCATCACAGAACTCACCCATAATTGGATATCGATTTAAGTGGAGCAGCTGGGAAGTGTTTGGGGAAATGCTCACTCGCGTTTAACTAATCACACTGCCTCATGTGACGCACAGGTGTTGCCCGATTTTGAAAATAACCTGAGAGGCCTATCGTGTCATCTGGGCGTTTTCCCCTCACATCCTCACATTGAGCATGCACATAGACCTGGCCTGCATCCTGGACCACAACCAGGGATGCCGCCAAATCAAGGCAGAGCGATTTCGGGACACGGCAGCAGCTCAGCATGAAACGTGGAACGCTGACGAGACTCGTGTCCCTGACGCTACGGCTCATTCCACAGTGGCTGCTGGGCAAATGGAAATTGCACCTCAGGCCTTCAGCAGTGTAGGGACCTAATCAGTTAAGCCTTTAGCAAGTTTTTTTTTTCCATCAGCCTTGGTAATGAAACTATAAAGGATGATGGGAACCAGTGGCTATAATGTCTCACTGTGAAGCCCTTGCTGCAATTATTGTTAGGTGGCTGGAGATTAGTTTTAGCTCACAATTAAAATTTAAAAATTCATTTCTCCCAGTTTGCAAGACCTAATTACCCCATTTCTCAATACTCTCCCCCTAAACACCCAACATGCCAGGTCCAGCCCACTTGCTATTACACACCTTCCTCACCAGCCTTCATCTGGTAACATGAGAAGCTTTGCGGAGCACCGCTCAGTCTAATCCACCTGCAACCTTGCAGGCGTCTGCATGATGACACATATTACTGCAGGGCAACCACAAGAGGGACCACACTGTCTCTTTTGTTGTTTCGTGGGTCTCTAACCAGGGATGCCTTGAGTCTCGATTGTCAATATTAGGGTGAGCTTCTTTAGTCCTAGAGAAGCACAATCAGGGTCTCACAGGTCACAAGGCACGCCGGTTCAATCACAGCTCTCAGTCGCCTGAACACTAATTCACCTGAAGGTATGGCATCGGCACACCCTGAATGTGTATCTATGGTTTTCTTTTTCCAACAGGGTCACTATTTGTTTCAGCGGCTCCTGGGCCTCAAATCCCACCAGATCAACCTGAAAGTGGCCAGCGGTCTCACCAATTCCTCAGAGCTGCAGAAGCTGTCAAAGAAAGGTGAATATGGACAGGCAGACAGCAGCCCTGGTTATTACCGCAGACAGCACATACTACATATTCATATAACGAACCAGAACATTAATTGCTAAACACTGCAATATATTTTGAAATCTGGTATGTACAATAGATATGTTTGTAAATTTCATATTTATAACTGAAAAACACATTTATATGTATTACAAATATAATTTATGCTTCATTTAATTGCATAAACATGGTGCCATAACATGCATGTAATAAACAGTGTTGCACTGAGATGGACGTTGTCCTGCTTTTCCTGTAGACACTCTGGTCATTGTTCTCCATTTCTGTACTGAGGGATTTCATCAAAACACCAGACATTCAATACTTTCTATGAGTGGATGCTGGGACCTAGGGGGCTTACACTCTGACATCAGTCCCCTAATTAGATATCAGGCCAAGATCCTTTTTGTCAGCTAGGGCAGGTCCCTTCAGTGTTAACAATTACAGCCAATGGGCAAAATAGTGAGCTTGAGTGCCGATTGGCAGGTTGTATCAGCTGGAAAGAGGCCTGTCCATCAGCACTTTGATATGTGTGTTTCCAAAGCATTCCACGGGAATATAAGCCGCAAAGAGGTGGTGCCTGAGTTGCAGGATCTCAAAAACTATGGTGACATATGTCTTATTCTGACAAACTGCATCAAGATAGTGGTCACGGCTCATCGACAGGGATAGATGACAACAGACATTTAACAGGATGGCTTCTAAACGCTGTAAAAATACAGTTTCGAGGGTTACCGCATAACTGACTCATATGGAATCAGATTTCTGCCAATATTATCAAGCAAAACTTCTCACTGAAGCAAAAGAAATGCCATCTCAAAAGTAAAATTTATAACTTGCAAACAAATTATTGGTCTTTTGATAATGTGGTGCTTTGTCTCCGCTGCCAGCTTCCTCGCTTGAGCTGCCTGACTGCGGTTTCCCTGCCAGCTTCCTCGCTTTCACTCTGTCTGACTGTTGTTTACAGTTCTGACACAAACTTCTTGCTTGGGCGCATTTTTTTTTCAGGGGCGCTTCCCCATTGGCTAATAAGTTTTTGACTGACAGGTCAGTACCACGGACATTTTTAATTAACAGTGGGACTGGACATTCAGTACCCACTTTAATTTTATTGGATCCGACATCAAGATTAACATAGTGTAAGTATTGATGTTGTTTGTGCTACACTATACATTTTATTGTGCTAGATTATAAGTAAAGTTAAGCTTTGCTATGTAATTTAGCTTTTACCTAACTAATGTTAGCTAACTTACCGCGTAAACAAAGGACCACATTATCAAAAGACCAATAATTTGTTTGCAAGTTATAAATTTTACTTTTGAGATGACATTTCTTTGGCTTTAGTGAGAAGTTTTGCTTTATAATATTGGCACCAATAAGATTCCATAGACTCGGCGCATCTGTGATCCAGCTGCAACAAAAACTGTACAAGATTCAAGAAGCTGGAATTCATAGAAAGGGTGTCATTCAGATACTTCTTGAGTCTAGTTTAAACCTGAGGTAAAAATGAAAATGCAGCATGATAATCGCTTTATCTTGATTATTTTGTTTTGATAATCACTGGAAATCAAAATTGTAGTTGAAATTAAACTTGGATCAAATCAAAATCTTCAAAAACCTAAACAAATTCAGGTGTGGTTTCATTTAAATACCTATGGCCAGTTTTGAAGCATACATCTGAGAAATAAATTTACAGCTTCTTCATGGACAGGAATGAGGTTCGAATGAATGGCCCAGTATCCTGGTACATGCAGTTCACGACTTGTATGACAGCTTTACAAGTTTGAAGCTGTTCTGTAAGCAAAAGATGGTTTCACTGCTTTTATGGCCCTTAATAAATTGTTAGATGTTGCTGTTATTTTGTCCACTGTTAGTAAATGAATCATAATGAATTATATTGAAATTGCTGAAAATAATTACCTAATGTTAAGCTTTGCTAAATAATCAATCATCACACACAAAAAAACGTCTTTAATGTTCTACAAAATAAAAGCTCAATGCTGCGATGCAATGCAACATTAGTATATTAACTGAAAATGCTGCAGATAACCTACCCCTGGGTTTTCAAGAAAATTTAGTACTGGTTCTTCATGCATGACTGTGAACAAGCCAAAATATCACTATATACAGTAGTAACCCAACAGTCAATTCAAGTTTAGGTAGAAAACAAAAAGCAGTATGATATGATCTTTCAAAGTCTACGTGCATTAGTTCACTCCGTGAATTATCTGAATTATCTAAATATGCGTAGATGTGCTTTGTGAA
>JAABNY020000063.1:3380337-3396575 GCA_015164015.2 Brevimyrus niger | reverse complement strand
ATAAAATATTATCACACACACAGTTATTTATTTATTTATTCATTTTTCAGGTAGAGAATCTTTTGGCAAATTACATGCAGGAGGTCGGGATCAATGAGCAGCAGTTCTTCGAAGCATGCTCCTCTCCCTATGCCAAATCCAAAGCACTTCAGGTGAGCTTACATGTTTGGCTTTGCCCACTCAAAAAACTGCTGTGATGCATTTTTGTGCTGTGGTGAAGGGAAATTAGTCATTGATGCCCGGAAATTTTAATTAGGGCTGTGAGGAACGACTATTTTTCTACGACTATTTTGAAAGCAAAGCGCCCGTCATAGCAGCGCCTCAGATGACGGACGCCGGCTTTTCGACACCATGCGGACATTTCCTCCCACAGTATGATAAGCATATTAGCAGTTTGCCTGAAATGTTAATGAGATGCGTATCGTGATGCCCAAAAGTTAGTAATCTGTGTAAACTCAGCAACTCTTTATGCTTATTAAATTCAGTTAGCGGAGCGCCGCATGCTGCCGTTTTGGTAAATCATGGAAGCGATAAGCACTGAAGTCGGTCAGTAGCCGCAATATATTTTAAATCGTAAATATTGCGGCTAAACTCGCTGGAACGACGTTGGTTCTGTGTCGCTACTTTTTGGAAATTAAAGTCCGACACTTTTTTTGTTAAATACAAGGACGAAAGATGGTGTTCTCCGTACTAAAGGAAATTGAATAAACACGAATAGACAGTACTTCCAGTGGTTTGCCTACTCTAACAGTCCTAATTTTAATCACTATGCCACCTGCTGGCCAATTTCCAGTGGTTACTGGCTTAAATCCCAGAACTGGCCCTGCTGCAGCAGCCTTGGCAAAGGGGCTTAACCTGCATCAACCTGCTAAAAAAATCCATTATTGCATGTGGGTAAAAATTAATTGCTTTGTATTTAGCATCGGCTAACCAGCTGCATGTAACGTACCGGCCTCAATGGAGTATAAGGTCCCTTCGAGGGGCTGGTCCCTGGGTGGTTATGGAGGGAGGTTGGGGAGGGACTCTAACCCCCCCATGCTATTATCAGCTTGCTCCTTTACGGGTTTGACGCTTGAGCTGCCATTTGGATCCTTACTGCTTTCCTTCACGCTCCAGCTTAACGGGATCATATGGGGGCTACAGTTCGAACCTTTCGGTCTCTGCCCACGTGGCCGCCGGCCCACTGGAGTGGTCACGTCATGTGTTTGCAAAGGATGATGGTGAAATTGCAGTGGAATTGTGGGTGGGACAGTAGCTCCTGTACTGAAGGGTTCCACCTTAGGTGTGAATGGATGGACACCACAGATTTTCATGTCGCTTCAGGAAGTCCTAAAAATGCCTGCAACGTTGTTTTAGTACTAAAGTAAGTCTAGATGTAGCGGCACTTTGTGGTTTGTATATTTGAGGATGTGGTATAACTCCTCGTCTGGGATGATGTCAGTGGGACAGTGCGGGAGACCTTGAAAACCAGTTTTAATCCACACCCTGTCTGTGCATTTTTCTTTTTTTACGCCATAGACCGACTGCACTGGTGGATTGGAGATGGCTATGGTTATGCAGAAGATGAAGTGCTTATTTACTAAAAATATCCCGTAAGGATACACCATTTGCATAAAATGCCCTTTAAACAGCAAAAGAGTAAAAATGTTTGTCATGCATAGGCTGGTTAAGTAGGCAAGCAGTAGATTTGTTAGAATTTTAACTTTTTCTTTTGTTCCCTTTATTAACAATGTTGAGGACACACGTGGTTACAAATCTATGCTGTTACCTATTAGTAATACTTCTTTTCATTAATAGTTCTTTTCAATTTGTTAAAATTAAAAAAATTTGCAAGTGGCAGTGCTGGTTCTGCAAAACACCATTTATTTCATTACTCAAGAGGAGCGAAGCAGTTAAACTTGTGGACAGGTGGGGGATTATCAGTCTGAATTGAACTGGGTTAGGCCTGTACTGCGGCGGCTCCTCTGAGGTGAGCTCAGAGCCCTGTCCCAGGGACATTAATGGCCTGGGAAAAGCCTACATAAGTGATTAAATTACTGTAAGGTGCAGGAACCAGGCCACAGGCATGGGGGGGGGGGCTCAGATGGCCCAATTCAGGGCCAGTTCAGGCCATCCACCAGCAAAGCAAAAGGCACAGGGGTCACTGCGACAGGTTGGGAAGTCCAGCGAGTCACTGTGACATCAGCCTGTTAAAGACAGAGTGAATTAAAGCTGCCTGGTCTCAAGATTACTGAATTACTGAAACTGATCCTATGTGATGGCGGCGGATTTCTCCTTCACATGTACCTGGGCCAGTATACAGATTCAGCAACATTTACCCACCAGAGTTTTGTTGTTCGGATGTTGTGTTAACGAGAGAGAATTTTGTTGAAGGAGGTGGTGCAGGTCTGGTCGTCCTGCTTAGAAACTTCGGCCCAGGTGCTGGAGGGCAGCTGGTGCACACAGGAACCTTGCCTGCTGACCATCACCACCTCCCCGCAGACGGTGTTCCAGCCTGTGCTGGCCACGGACGACTTCCAGATGTTCCGTTCCCTGATGGTGCAGAAGAACGTGGAGCTCCAGCTGCAGGCTCTGCGGGTCATTAAGGAGAGGAACGGTAACCGCAGTGTCCCCTCTCCACGTGACCTCTTAGCCTATTCAGAGATACTGTAACTTGCACGCATATATTACACCTTAAGGAGTTACGACTGCAACACACATGGAAGTGAAAGGGGTGTTCATGTAGGACTAACGGCTTCTTGCTAAAATCAGCCTCCATTAAGTGTTGAGTTTCTTCTGCACAAGTGCCATTTGACTGCAGTATACTGTACTGATCTCCTTTCGTTTACAGTGATTTTAAGTATCATTGAAATTCTGAATATAGGAGAAGCTATATCACTTCAGTGGGATCCTTCAGATGACAGGGTTTTGAATAGGCCTTGGGGGGCCAGCGAGAAGGTTTTATGCTCTCTGTCTCTGCCCCCCGCCCCCCTGCAGGTGCCCTGCCTGAGTGTCTGACAGATGGGACAGATGTGGTGAGTGAGCTGGAGCAGCAGGAGCTGAGGATCCTCCAGGAGGTGCTGAAGTGAGTGGCTGGGCCATTCAGCTCCTCGGCTGCCATTTAGGCTCCACCGTCTGCAGAGCGGCTTGGTTTTGGCTTTCATGCTTAATGGTGCAGCCTGCGAATGACGTTGGGTTGGATGCTTTTGGGACGGTTTCGGAATGACTGCTGGCCCACAGTTTCCTTTCCTTTCCTTTCCTGGATGGCTGCAGAGGTTCGCCTTGTAATGAGGTTGATGGGACTCCTGAATAGCCGACTTACCGGCTGGGTTCATAGGTCAGATAAGCCTCTTTAATGTTTTCTCGCTATTAGATCGGGGGGTTTTCCTGTCAATTTTATACTCCATGTGGGTGTACTTGTGTGTGTTAATTGGGTTTGGCTTAAGTTAACCCAGCTGAGAGATCCTGCTTCACAGAACGCCCCCCTGGACTAGATTTCACACCTGTTCCATTCGAATGTCAGACCAGGAGAGTGTGACGGCCCCCACTTTTCTCCCTTACCCCCTGCAGGAGGTCAAAGGAGGAGTACGATCTGGAGCTGGCACGTAGGGTCATGCTGAAGGAGGAGCAGCAGGAGCTCGGCTCGACTTCCACGGGCAGCTCGGAGGGGGGGGCAGCAGACACGGAGCAGCAGGTTCACCAAGCAGAGCCAGTGTGTTGCCATGGTTTCAAAAATGCACAATATAACTTCAAAGTTTGATATTTGGGACTCTAATCTCTGACTAATCTTTTTTTTTTTTTAAGAAAATCAATGACATTT
Organism: Brevimyrus niger; assembly: GCA_015164015.2. Classification (NCBI taxonomy): domain Eukaryota; kingdom Metazoa; phylum Chordata; class Actinopteri; order Osteoglossiformes; family Mormyridae; genus Brevimyrus; species Brevimyrus niger. The sequence goes on along the minus strand of JAABNY020000063.1, from coordinate 3,392,776 downwards.
GGATTTTGGATTCCCTTCCTTGCCAAATATCAGGGATTAACTTTTCTGGAGAATCTGCTATGAAGTTCTTTGACATTTTTCACTTGGGGTACGGTCTGGGGTGCTGGCTGAGTTGCTGGTGTCTATTAACTCCCAAAGGTGGGGGTGACGGAGGGGAAAAGAGGCCGGTCCAAGGTGGTGGGTGTTGTACAGATCCAAGACACCGTTGTCACCAATGGCACCGCAGTGGTAACTTGCTAATCTAGGATACTTGTGAAATAGACTTAGGGAGGGGGATTTATGAATTCTGTGATACAGGGTGAAAATGCTCGCTTCTGGAAAGAATATTGTGACCCCAGGACTCTGATTTCAGGTGAGGAGCCAGGCCACGGTCAGTCCTGCTGTCCCAGCCAAGATGCTTCCAGGTAACCAAGGTTTCCCTCCTGTGACTCTTCCATTGCATCCCCCTGCTTTTTCCCTGTAGCCCTTGTGAACATGCAGGTAACTCTCACTGTGGCTTACAGGACAGGGCAGTCCCAGCCCCAAAGTACTGCCTGCCGTCAGGGTTCCAGTGAAAGGGGCGGAGCTTCCAACGCCGCCGCCACAGGCGGAACTCAAAGTGGGCCAGCAGGCCGCCGAGGCCTGGCTGGAAGAAGCCCGCAGGGAGGCGGGCATTTCCAAGCCGTTTACGGTGAGACCTGCCCATCGGTTTAACTGCTGGCCCTTCATCCTCATGGGAACGAGTTAACGACCCCTGAAAATAGACCCGGCTGACCTTCAGGTGCCGCGTCCATCTGTCTGTGTCCGTATCAAATGTAGGAGCTGACGGTGGTCCAGCAGGACCAGCTCCAGCAGAGAGCGCAATACCTGAGGCAGCAAAGGGACAAGCTCCAGGCCCTCAAGAAGGAGCAGAAGCCGGAAACAGCTGCACCGGAGAACCCGCCTGGCCCAAGCCCAGCGCCCAGCCCACCGGTACTGTACCCTCCAGGGCCTGACAGCCAATTCCCATGGTTTTTAGGAGCGAGACCCTTTGCGATGCCGCATCGCTGCCAAGTGCCTTACAGCTGGGCGTCGGCATGAGCAGTGAGCATGAAGGTCAAAAGCAGTAGCAAGTGTTAACTGCAGACCTAGAACACTTTAAAGCCCTGTGCTCTGGATATTGACGCGAAATATGGAGGCTGGCTTTTCTGGAAAAGTTTTTGCTTTCATGTGCGTCTTTCGGCCAGTTTGAGCTACATTGCTAGTCTATTTTCAAAGCAGTAGTTTGTTGTAGTGGTTGGGGTGCCTTGTACATAAAGTTAATGGGGGGGGGGCAGAAATGTTCCATCTGAACATCAATGCACATTAGAATGCTGTGCTTTCACTGTTCATTATTGAGAAAACAAGACCACCTGAATTGATTAAAATTGGAAAAGATCGGTACACAACATGCCAACCATTGCAACAGTAACCTCTCGATATTAATGCAACATGTATGGCTTTTTTTTTTTTTAATGCAAGCACTTCTCTTGGTCATTTCATTTCACAAGCTTTTTTTCCATTTGCACGTGGCCAGGCCAACGTCCACACCAGGAATGTTAGCACTAATGTTGGGCATGACGAGACAGGGGGTGTCTCGTGCACCCAGGGGGCACAGAAGAAAAAGGTGATGCAGGCCGTGTGTGAAATGCCCCCCCCCCAGCTCTGCTTCTTCCCTTTTGTGAGCGCAGAGTTAGGAAACAGTAAAGTGGTTATTTAACGTGTGTGTGTGTTTGTGGCGAGTCGGCCGAATCGCTCACGTTGTGACCTTGACCTTGCTTTCCCTTCTCGAAAAGGAGGTCTCAGCAGAAGAGAGGAAGAGGCTCCAAAAGAGGAGGCACTTGGCAGAGAAACTCAAGGAGGAGGTCATCAAGAAGTGAGCTGTACGTATTTTTTCCCCAGAAGGACAATCTTTTTTTTTTTTGTTCTAAAGGAACCTTGGAAATCCACCTTGGGCAGTGTGTGTGTTCCTGGATGCGGTGCTGAAGGCCAGAGGAACAGTGCGCTTCTCAAATGTACAAATGCAGTATTCAACAGCTAGTCGACTAACTTACTGGTTCTGTACAAACGACCTGTATGCTGTTAATTTTATATTCCAGCTGCAATAGAGATATGATTAAACCGCAGATGCCTGATGGATTACAGAACAAGAAGTACAGACCATGGTACTTCATCTGCTCAGCATGGTTTCCTTCCTAGTCACCAGACCATCACGTCGTGACATTGCTGGAACTTTTACACCTGGAATTGCATGTTAATTGTGGAATGTTTAAGACACGCCTGTGAGAAGCGGGCAGTTGCATATCGTAGTGATTTAACTGGCCACCGATCCATTTTTGGACCGACACACACATGCACCTCATCAGGAGAAGCACATGCATGCGCCCCAGACCAGCTGGGCCTGCATTTACACTTCAAGTCCGCGGTGCCTCCCTGCACTAACTCAAGTAGGTAATTGCACTGAAGAGTTATGAAAACTGCGCCGTCTGAGTGACATGCCGCCTCGCTTTTTTTAATGCAATGGCAGGAGAAGCAAAGCCAGAACCTCAAAGCGCCATGGTCTTTGTGACATTAGTTTGCTTGGTAAACATCTCTAGCAAAGGAGCAGAAGCTTCTTGATACACTGCATTACAGTCCCTTGTACCTAGCTAATGCAACCATTTTCAGAAGAATCAGCAGTTAAACAAACTGCATTACGTAAAATGTCAAACCACCTCCATGCTGTGTGGCCGTCGGCCTTCATCCTAAGGGGAACACTGCGCCTAACTGAGCGCTGCGTGGCCTGGCTCCCTTCGTTTTAAGGGAACACTGTGCTTAACAGCTGCACTACCTGCTGGCCATTTGCTACCAAGTAATGCAACCTGAAATTATTCTACCTCACCAGCAAAGCATTCGCAAAACTGCAACATCGCTCTACCATGCAGACGCAGAACTCGCTTTGCGCGTCGCACCACTGGCCCTAAAAGGAATCGACAATTCCTACACTCGGGCTCCCTTAGCTGCGTTTGCTCTGTTACCAAGCAGCATGGCCTTTCAGCTTCATGCAAGAAATTCTCGTTCAAATTTCTTTAGTAGCAGCATTTAACCTATGGCTGGGGGTGGTTAACAGTGACAGACCGGCACAGAAGTACAAAAGTTGACGGAAACATTGGACTGGTATCTGGTGTGAGAAACACCAAGGCCGTCGGAACAGACTGCGATAGATGGTCTCCGTCAGCTTTGTGGTGCGTGACAGAGCGAGCCTCTTCGGGACAAGAACACAAGTTCGGCGCACAACCCGGATCGTGCAGTCTGGTGTGTGGCGCTCCCTACAGCAACAGCAGCCAGTACTCAGGGCATTAAAAAAAATTAAAGACTAGTGCATCTTTAATGCCAGGATCACGTTTAATTTTTAAACATTTCAAATAACAAATGTATACAAATGGTGTAGAACCGAGAGTGGTAGTAAATGCACTTGTACAAAATTTTAGGGGGTGGGGGGAGACCTACTTTCTCTAGCCGACCTTATCCTTGAAATGTTTGGTCTGCCCTTGCCGTATCTGGGTTATGCCGAAATGCTCATTTCCTGCTTGAAAGCTACATCACTGTCCAGAGGAATGTCTACCGCTTGGTGTAGCCTTCGTTTGACGACTGGCACTAAACTCGACACCCCCCCCCCCCAACCACTCCCCAAAAGAGCCACATATGCAATACTGACGGCCTGCACAAATACATCACCGTGTATCTATCATATGAAGTCAGTTGCCTTCTGCTTAAGCCGGGGCAATCATCCCTTACCCAGGACTGCTGGAGCTGAAGGTCACCACCCGCAGCTCAGCCCTTACTCCACTTACATTTTTCCCCACAGACAGACATTTTATTAGTGGGAGGGGGTGCTTTGAATGGCCTGTGAATCAAGAGCAGTGTGTGCAGAATGAAACCATAGAAATCGTCCATTAGGGCAGAAAACGTGCCTTTACTGCAGTTTAATGTTTTGTTAAAACCCGACTTTGCTTACTACATTGAATCAAAATTTTCAATTAAAATAAGTAAACAGTGGTCCCCACCTTTTGTGCTCAAAATGACATGGGCAGGAGTCGCTCTCCTTTCAGATAATTTGAGGAGGCAAAATGATTTAAAAAAACTGTACAGTACTTTAATAAAATTACGAATACAGGCTTCCTGGCTGACGGAGTTCCGACACGAGCCCCCTGACATTCTTGACATCAGAGAACACGTTTAAAAGTGTGAGTCCCGCTCTCAGGAACTAAGCTTTTTTTTTTTTTTTTTTAAATCCTGCCTAGCCGTCCCACCCCCCCTCCCAAGTGTGATCTGTAGGTGTTTACGGTAAGCCAATCATCCATTGCTAAGTCGCTAGTCCTGCTAGCCTGACTGTCCTTCCCATCATTCCTTGCTCCGCATCTAAAAGGGATCAGGATGTAGGGAAGTGCGTCCGCTCCTGCAGGTGCGAGTGGAGGGAAGTGGCGTTTAGGGGACGGGGGGATTGTTGGCACTCTGACTCCTCTGGTCCTCCTCCAGTGAGGGTACAGGTATGCTGAGTAGGGATGAGACCGCGGGCGTAATTAGCGGAGGAGAAGACTGAGCGGTGTGGGGGGGCTCTCAGGCCAGAAGGCTGTAGAACATGGGTGCCATCAGAACTCGCTCCAGAGGGATCACCTTGCTACTCTTTACGATCCTAGACGGGGCCGTTTGCGTGGCGACTCTTCTTCCTCCTCTTCCTCATCATCATCTGGGTAATCCACCAGGCCGACCAACCCAGCCTGAGAGAGAAATGGAACTTTTATTCCACCTTTGCTGGTATGCAATCCCTTTCCACCAGGGGGAGTATTTCACAAAGCAAGTTGGCTCAACGGCTTCAGTAACCTCTCTTATTGGCAGCTCTGACTTAACCATGCAACCATCCCTAGTTGGAAAAGCAATTTAAGCTCAATGAACAGGAACACCATTGTCCTCGACTTTGGGGAGTTAGTATTCTGGTCTCCAGTCTCTTCCAAAATCAGAAAGCTCACCTTGGTCACAGGTGTGGCAGGTAATGCAGGGGGCTTTGCAGAGGTGCTGTTGGGACTGGGAGGGCTGGAGGGTGTGGCTGTGGGCTTTCCGTTGGTCCCATTGGCTGATCCTACAGGGTGGAAGAAGGGGCAGGTCAGGGAAAAGCAATGCTAAGTGTATCCAACAGTGAACCACAGGAAAATGCTGAGGTGACGTCGATCCTCCGAGTTTAACTAAATTTGGACCAGGACAGCCCCTGTCCAAAAGCTTTGCCTAGATGGGCTCTCAGCGCCAAGGGCTCTATAAGGGGTGTGAGGGACTGAAATACAAGTCATGAATTAATGCAACCCCACCTTTCTTCGCTTCCATATATTTTTCATAGCTCTCAGGAAAGTCCTCCTCAGATTTGCTCTTCTCCACCAAGGTCTCTCCTTCCTCCTCCTCCTCATCTTCATTTAACCATGTTTCTTCATCGTCATCCATAGGACGGGTGTCCCGGCGAAATCTGTTTTGGGATATGTAGAGGATGTTGTCACGCTAAATACTAAGACGTTACTGACACTAAAAACCAACTCCACACCACAACTCCAGAAACTGACACACAGAAACGGTTCTGTTCAAATAGGACAACATCCAAATACCACCTATCCCTCATGTCCTGCCAGACTTGGCTGCAACATACTGAAAGTCCACTAACCGACTTTGTCTCTGAGTCTGCCTGTCCTTCTCCTGTTCATATTTGGTCTTCAGTCCCTTGAAAGTTTGGACGTACTCAATTGGTTCAAGTGCTTTGTAGAAATTGTCCACGATGTGTGCCGTGACGGACTTAATATCCTCCTAAGGGAAGGGAACACCCATTAGCGTGCAGGTCAGAAGCACACAAAACCTGCCGTTACAGAAATCCGAAGAACAGAAACCAACCACTCTGATGAACTCAAAAAGCTCGATGATGGCGGAATTTAGAAGGTTGTATCGCGTCCCGTTATCTAGCAGGGCGTTGATGACCGGCTCAAACAAGTTCCCTCGAATGATGTAGCGGTTGTAAAATTCGTCTTTCAGGCCTATTATCCGCCGCATAAAACGCAGAGCGCCTGTACAGAGAAAACAGTGTCTCGTCACCTCAAGCTATCAGCACAACCAAGCTGGAACGGCACAGTGACACAGCACTCACACAGCGCCAAGAAGGTGTGCTTAGAATTCATGAGCACTAGGACCCTGCGCAGGAGGTCTTTGTTCATGATGTAGTTCTTGATGTGGTAGGTATGGTGCTCCACGCAGAACGTCAATAGCTCCAGTATTAGGGCCAGCAGTTGTGCTGTCTGGAAGTTATCTGAGACAGGAGATGGCGATCAAAGCGGGGTTACCACAGCGCACACACTTATTTACTATTTAAACATGAAGGGCAAAAAATGTTCACTTACCAGGACAAACCGGATTGATCTTGGTGGATCCCTCCAGTGAATCTGTTAATTTATATTCAAATGACTTCAGAGGCACAACATGTACACTGCAGCCACGTCAAGTTAAAGATGGTGGTGCAGTTTCAACACGCTTCGCACGAGTTTGTAGCCAAGTAATCAGGATCATGATGTAGGCTCAAGTGATACTAACTGCCGCACACCCAGGATGGGTCAAAATTATCACAGGGAGGGGGGGGCGGGGATGGGCTCACCTTTCACGTTGTCTGCTGTGTTTGCCAGGAGAGGGGCGGTGAGAACATGCATGCAGTACTTGTAGAAGAAGCTGAGGAACTCCGTCTTTTCCGTTTTCTGCCCGAAGAAAAATGTCATAATCGAAAGTCAGTCACGGAAACACAGGAGCCGATGGAGGTAGGCTTTTGGAGCAGGGCTTACATTGGTAGGGGCCAACATGTTCTCTGGGTCGATGAGCGTGCGGAGCAGGCCCATCAGCTGCACGGCGCCGCCCAGTTCTGGGTCCGTGTCACAGATCATCTGCTTGATCACCACGTTTATCAGCAGGACGTCCTGCTGGCCAGCAAGAGTGTCACATGACAAAAGCACAACTAGGGCCTTCCGCCGACTGGATAACCTGTGGTGTCATGTGATCACCAGGTCTGGGAAAGCATCTGGCCGTCCACACAAAACCCCAAAACTGTCAGCAGGCGTAGTCACTCGATGCAAGCGAGATATCACAGCCAAGAAAGCCGGGCATGGCACAGGGATGGAGCTGGGTTTACGGTAAGGAGGGGCACTGTGCCGGCTCATCCCACTTACGTCATCTGTCTGCTGGGGCTCCTGCATGACGAACTCGCGCACCATGGACGGGCTGAACTCCACCAGGTAGGAGAAGATGTCTGTGGCTGCTGCCCTCACCTGCAGGTCATCCATGCCCTGCAACACACACGGCAGCCCTTTCACATCCAGTACATCGAACGCCAGAACTGCTCTACTAGTTGTTTTAAAGCCGAGATAAATGATGAAGATAAATTGACACCTTCATGTTAGTCAATGCTATCATTGAACTTGGAGATTAAGGGTGGGACCCTCTCATAATACACAGTCATTCTCCATTCAGACCTCTGGAAAAGCACCCACTTATTACATTCTTCTTGCGCAACAGATAATCACAGATGACTCACCATCACAATTTCAAGTGCAGGGAGGATCCCCAAGTTTGCCAGGGTCTTGAAGAATGCATCCCTATTCTGAGGTTGCAATGTTTGCGAAAAAGCACAGAATTCCTTGAAGAAGTTCACCTGCAAACACAAATGTGTAGATTGAGCTTGATTTTTTTACAGAATCACTTCATTATATTACTCCATTAACGTAACAGGCGATCCGAGGCTATTGTTCTAAATCACTTACAAGCTCCCTTCTTTTCCCATATTCAGTGGCTTCGTCTGTTAACTGTGCAAAGACCTCCGTCAGGAACTTTTCGTCCTCCTGTCATCCAAGTTTAAAGAAATTATAAGACACGGCAAACAAAAACTCACTGAAATTCTGGACCTACATCTCAACAAACTACATTTAGTTTCACCAAGTTATTAATGCACATCCCTATAAATGGTGCTATTCTCAGTACAGCCACCCATTTAAGGCAACTACACGGTTTATGGCTCAGTCCCCTTCCCAGACTAACACTCAGTAGGGCAGAAAGAACCCAGTGTACTCCTGGCTGGCAAGAGCACTTATAAGCAGGTAATCATCTCCACCACCCTTTGAAGACAACTTCAAGGCAAGCAGCCATGTGGAAGCTTCAAATGAACCACCAACCAGGGGACGCAGAGACAGGCACACAAGCATTTTAAATCTCTTGAGTGTTTTCCACAGATTGAAAAATATTTACTTGGGCCGAGACCTCAGCCCCTAGGTCCGAAGAAAAGCAGCTGCCACAATCTGTAATGTTCAATCAGTACCTACTGAGCAGATAACCTGATAGAGTACAAAGCAGGCATTTAATAACCAGCATTATCAGCAACGCAACTCTCACACGTCTTATGTAAAGGTAAAGCATTTAGAAGAGCGGCGTTGTCAAATGGTGAAAATTAAACAGACAAAAAAACAGGGGGAGGGGGATTTCACTGGAAAATATGAACAGACCTAAACCCACCCTTGTGAAAATCAGATGGTCTATAAATAAGTAGTTTGTGTGTAGATGAAAGGACTCAACCACCACCCACTTTACTACTGACATATTCCATGAGTCAGAATTCCCCGTAAAATAGTAAATCATCCTCCTCAAAACAAGAAGTATGACATTACTGACAAACAAAACACTTCTTTGAATAATGGTGGAGGAATGCTGGAGAATGGAATAGCAGAAGTTTTTGCTGCTTTATAATACCCCCCCACACACACACACTTAAAGGCCAGGCAAACAGACTTCACTCAACAGAAAGGTCTTCTGAAGAGCCACTGTTGATGACACTGAAGTCAGTTACAGGGAAATGAAAGTACCTGAGATCGTTCATTTTTTACAGGAGGCCTCGTCGCACTTTTAAATACTAGAAAACTTGTATCACATGCTTTCCTCATGGTCATGGACTCACCTGCAGCATGCTGACAATCTCCACTTTGTTAAAAAATATGAAAGAGGTGAGCGTGGAGAGGAAGTTCTCCTCGAAGACAGATGGGGTGGGCAGGATGATGTCCTGGATGTACTGGACCCGGTAAGTCTGATGGATCTTCTGCCGCAGCTCAGAGTCCGTGATGGGGATCACCTCCTTGAACTTGGCAGTCTTGGTGAGGAACTCTCTGTGCCTCTTGGGCTGCACCAGCGCAGGGTCATACTCCAGGCATCCCACCACATCCATGATGCAGTCATCAGAGAACATGACCTCGAAGAGGGCCGCCTTGTTGAGGAAGAGCACGCCGCGCACAATCTCATACAAGTGGTGCAGGCCCTCCCGGTTGTCCAGGTCCTCACACACCTGGAACAGCTGCAGCAGCTTCTTAATGTAGCCCTCGCTCATGAGCGCCAGGGCCAGCTTCTCACGCCGGATGGGCGAGGACAGCACAGAGGTCACCAGGTCGGCGATCTCTTCTAGCTTGGCTAGCTCGCAGGGAGGCAGGTCCACCAGATGGCTGGTTTCGGGCATCTCCTCAAAGCGCTCCTCCTCCGACTCGTCGATGGGGTCTTGGGTGATTTCCAGTGCCGGGTCCTTCCCTTGCACCTGCGTTGGACAAAAAATATGCCGAAAGGCACAGTTAGTGCAGCTTAATACAAGAATAGTTACACAAAATATAGTCAATGACAGCATAAACTTCTAACCAAGAGTACCTACCCCTCAACAGCTAGGATTTTTTTTTTATATATAAAAATAAAGCAATTACTTGCATACCGAAAACAGAATCAATCCACAGAGTGCCTGACATCACTCACAGCCACTTCAAAGAAAACCTGGTTCCCTCCCCAAGCATTACCAATACAATAAGCAAAGTCCACAGCTCCTACACGGATTGACCATCAACATAACACTGGACAACTAAGGCAAAGTTTTAAACCAAGGTATTCCATGCTCTCCCAGGCCCAGCGGCACATGCAGTTTTCTAAGACATGAAGGTGCGTAAACAGAAACCTTACAGCAAAACAGGCACAACAGTAACAAGGCCCACGGCACGTGACTGCATCCAATGCAGAACATCAGTGGCACAGAAATAAAGTAAAAAATTAGGACCGAGTGAAATTCAAAGTACAAAGAGGCTAAACACAAAAGTATCACACACTTGTTTTAATGCTTTATACCAAAATACTACAACATTTACATTAAATATAGTCCTTCACTGGGATACATCACTTCTACACATTATCTGCTGCATAAAAAAAAAAAACTTTCCCCAGTAATTAACATAAGGAACCCCAAATAAAGCACAATGCTTGGAAAAGAACCAATTCTACAATCTAAAGACAGTGCCAAAATACATGAACAGCAGATTTTTCATTCGTCATTAGGCGAGTTTCTATAGCAGCTAGGCATGCAAAACACACACGATAGTTACTTCCTCATAGTAAACAGGTTTTTACACCAAGAATAACAGTTCAAAGGAAGGTGACGTGGGCAAATTTCACTTCATTACACAGTCACAAGTCCTGACAACCACTATACCTCATTGCACAACACTAAAACTAACATCCTATATTGAATAAATGATGCCCAAAAATAGTATCTGAAAACCAAAAATGGATCACTTAAGTGATAAAACAAAATTCTCAACGACCTTACGAAAAAAAAAATGTTTGACCAAGTTTAAAAACTTCTGTCACTTTGGTGATGCATTTACGATGAACAGGTCATGCCACAAACAGCATTATCAATAAACTTAACATTTTACCTGGCAAATCTTTTCCCAGATTTCATCGCAGCCGGCTTTTTCCTGGAAGCTCAGAGCCAGGTCATAGTTCTCTGCTTCAGACCAAACAATCAGCGTGTCCTTTTAAAGGAAAACAAATTAGTGTGATTAAACCATTCGGTCCAAACTGAATAGAAAACCTGGAAATATTTCAATTGCTGCTTTACGGTATCTTTAGAAAACTATCATCTGTGTGTCCTCATCAGAACCTTAGTCAAATTAATAATGTTATATTGCCAACATTTTATTTTTTACCAAAACATGCAGTGAGGAGCAATTTCTCATTGAAAAATATTACGTACACAATGTGCTGCAGTGAGGAAGGGGTCCATAAAGCACATTGTAAAAGTGCAAACTTTATGACTAAAACAACATTATTAAATAACGACGAACAGACCATCATAAAAAAAATCATGATACCGCTACAACACACTTACTTGCTGTTTCTGATATGCCGTGTTTGGGCTGATTTTTGACTCCAACAACAGAGAACCTGCAATAGAATAAGACATTTCTTGCATATCAAAAAAGTTTACCTTTATTAAAGACTAAATCACTGGTTACTGCTGAATATGTAACCAGTAAGAAAATTAAATGATCAAATTCCAATAAAAAAATTAGGCAGCATTTGCTCCCGACCTAGACGTTTAGCCAATAATGAAGTACTTTTTGTTGAAGAATAGGAATTAAAATATAAACTGAACCGTCTGCCAACTTTATTGTGAACAAGATGGCTGTTACCAGTAACTGTGAGCCAGCCGGGGAGAAACCGCACAGAGGTGTGTTTAACTCACGGTTTCCCCAAAAAGCGTCAGAAATACTGTAATAGCAGCCGACGGCGGCGAGAAGCGCGGAAACCAGGCGCTTTTCAAGTTTCCTGCCCAAATAAGTTGGTTTAGTAACAAATGAGGCTACGAAGCGGCTCCTCTGCTCACGAAATTCAGCTACTGTAATGGACAGCAATTACACCTGGAGGTTTGGAGGCGTCGCTTTAACAGCCCGAGATGCACAATAGAAAAGAGGGGAAAGGCAAAAATTAAACTGGAGAACACGGACAAATCGGCGTTTTGTTGCCCCTCATACGGTGGCTCTGAGTAGAACCCGCGGCCTAAACGCGACACCGCAACCGAACTAGCCGAGTGGTACCGGGCAAACAGCATTCAGGATAGAGTGAGGTTATTTTATTTTTTTAGAAGGCAAGAGGGAAAAAGGAAATCAAGTGGAGAGGTGGGAAAGGGTTTCACGTACCATCTGATTCCGCTCGCACCAGGAGCGATATTCCCTTCAGCCGTTCGACAAAGGTGGACGAGACGTGTCCGGTGCCCCTATCGTCCCACTGCCGGTCTTCATTCAGCGTGTACACCTTCACACGCCGCCGAGTGTCCGACATGCTTCCCCCCGCTCAAATGCCCTATCTTAAAATAAACTTAAATTTCTTAACCCCGAGCTTTAAACTTTGTTTCTACCCGCATGTTCCAAACGGACCGCGATTCCCTAGTTTCAGTCGCGCGAGATAATTCACACCGACATGCAGGACATGCTACAAACCATTAAAAATAGATAAAACTTTTTACGCGATCTATGAATCTAGAAGGGGGAAATAAAATAATAATCAACGGAATAGACACAAAAACAATGTGTAT
>JAABNY020000063.1:3356971-3379066 GCA_015164015.2 Brevimyrus niger | reverse complement strand
AAGTTTGAAAGCCACATTAAACACATCTGAAGGGCAAATACAGGCCACTGATGGTATGACATGCAGAATAATGTAATTTGAAAGGGCCAGAATGCTAATTCTCTCCTTCCTGAAATCGAATTACGCACATTTAATGTGAGACCTCACTCTTCACAGCAGGGATTATTATAGCACTGCATACCTGAATCTGCTGTCCAACCTCCAAGCCAAGAGCACTGGGATGTTTAATCTAGAAGAAAAACAAAAAATAACCCACCAGAGTCAAAGCAATTACCTCATAATATTTACACGATAACAGACTGACCTTGAGAAACTGAATGCATCGCTTAAAAACAAACGGACTTTAACTTCTACATCAATAAACAAAGTTCTTTGACAAGTTTAAATGGCAATGCAGCTTCAACTTGGCTGCCATGTTGTTCTTGTTGCCAAGATGTTCAACATAAACAATATGGTTTGAATTTCTATGAATGGCACAGCTCCTTCCTGTTCCTTGCACTGCCTCTTTAACCTGTTCCTGGCACTGCCTTTATCCTGTACCTGGCACTGCCTCTTTATCCTGTACCTGGCACTGCCTCTTTATCCTGTTCCTGGCACTGCCTCTTTAACCTGTTCCTGGCACTGCCTCTTTAACCTGTTCCTGGCACTGCCTCTTTAACCTGTACCTGGCACTGCCTCTTTAACCTGTACCTGGCACTGCCTCTGTATCATTTCCCTAATAGTGAGGGCAAAAACATTCCTACAGCCACTTCATGGAAACCAGGGAGAATGACAGACAGTTCTTGTGCTGGTGTAGTGAGACACTCACCCTCTTATGGTCTAGCTGGGAGTTATGGAGCAAAACGGCAGTCATGTTTGGGTACAGCTTAACCATGACCCCAATGTCTCTGCAGAGAGAGTGAGGTCAGTCAACACTACACCATCGTGCTTCAACACAGGGCCTAATGACCCAGTTACAGAAAGGAAACCTGATGAATACTGAGGTACCTGCCCCAAAACCTATGCATTATAATATCTTAATAATATTAATCAGTAATGGTCTTCTGAAGATGAAGGATGAAAAGTCTTGTGAATTAAGCCTTAGTGTTCCAGCTCAAGGCCATGAGGTTGTTGCACTGCCGAGTGCTCTGATTGGTAGCCATCTGAGAAAAGTAGCCTATGAGAGAGAAGTAGTGTAGAGAAATCGCTTCCACTGTTTAGAATGCCACCAGCTGGCTTTGGTGTAATTTATTAAGATGTGAAATGATATATCTTGGCTGATTGTTTTATGCACAGAAATGAGAGAAATTATGCCATGTCTTAGGCACCGGATAGCTTTAAATATAAACAAATATTTCCAAATGAGATTACTCAGAAACAGATTTTATTTATGCTAATATGAATAAGCTTATGATGGATGAGTCTTCAGCGCCATATCCCTGAAGGGCAGATGAGTGAGCACAGTGTTACCACAGGCGTGTACCTTATTTCCGTGATGGTTGCTGTGTAAATGGCACCGAATTCCAGCTGCTGTTCTTGCTGTGAAAACGAGGCATTATTACTGTGAGCATCAAGTTCATGTTAAACATACACGTGGTGAATGATGCAACAGATTACGCCCATTTATTTATGCAAACAGAAAACATACCTAAACAGTGACCAGTGAGAAGGTTCACTTACATCACAGACCAGCTTTAGCGACACTAACAATGCACGTTTGATATGAAGTTCAGCGATTCTTCAGTTTTGGTTCACTCACATCATCCTTGCAGACTTCCGTGATGAATTCCTGGGCCTCACTCATGGCACTGGGAGTCGGGGCGAAGACAGAGAAGGTCTCCTCATCCACCTGGCTAATAGTCACACCTGCATGTCGGGTGAAGAACGGTGGTCAGTTTTGCCTTTTGTTGGGGAATGATCACTTAATGTCTTGGCACTGCTGAACCTAACAAACACTGAAATGGTCTCAGACACAACAACAATAATATCAATTGCATTTTACCTTTTATTTATTTAGCGGATGCTTTTACTCAAGGTGAGAAATTGGGAGTTAAGGGCTTTGGCTCAAGGGGCAACAGTGATTTGAACCGGTGACCTTCTCATCCCTGGCAAAGTGTCGTAATCCATTGAATCTCACACGGCCCCCCAGGCCAAGGAAACAGGCAACAACAAGATCTAGGGTGGTGAGCAAGAAGCAGGAAATGCAACGACACTGTAAACCAAAAGCTAGACTCACCAGTCTCTGCTTGCAGTCTGCGCAGGTTGTATCCTCCCGGGCCAACGAAGCGTGCCCGCCGGGAGATGGGCACACGGACCGTCTCTGATGCCATTTGGTCGGAGAGAGGGAACAAGAATGGAAAAAAAGGGGCAATTCAGGAAATGTCAAACAGTGTTCCTAACTTATTGGGATTAGGGATGATGGCCGTTATGGCCGTACCAACTACAGGCCCGTTGTCCTTGCGGCTCGCCCTTGGTTTAGCGATGGTCTTGTTCATGATAGTCAATATCTCCCTCTTAGCCACTGAAGAAAGAAGAAGAACTTGATGAGGGTCTGCTCCATTTCCCCATTTTATCAATGACGTATTTCGGGATACTGCTCCCAGCTGACGGAAGACACGCGACAGTACCTGTGGCTTGCTGAATAGCCTCCATGACAATTTTCAGGGGCAACCCAGGGATTTTTACATCAGCCTGCAAGGATGTAAGGAGCATTAAGGAGAGTAACATAAATAAAACAAAAACTGAAAAAGGCGAAAATCCAGTAAGGGTATAACAACCTGTAAGGCGGTAATGCCCTTGTTTGTACCAGCCATTTTGAAATCCATATCTCCATTGTAATCTTCAATTCCCTGCCAAGATGGGACAGAACAAAACAAGCTGATTTAAATGCGAAAAGAAAAATCTATTTTAAACAAAATGACAGTTAGTTATGAGTGATTGCAGAAATATCAGAATTCGTTAGGGACTGAATCTGATACCAGAATATCAGTCAGAAGTCTGTAGTCCTGAATTTCAGTTGGCTTCTCGAGGTTGGCCTTGCTGACGAGACCAACGGCGACCCCGGCGACGGGCGCTGAGATGGGCACACCTGAGACAGAGAGAGCCAATCGGGCTTAATTACAGCCCCCAAAAAAAGCAACATCCCTGCAACATCACAAATGGAAACAACCCATGATAATCATGCTGTCCAATGAGCCACACAGATTACCACCTAACCCCTGATTCCTTGGAGGACAAACAACAACCCAATACAGGTACCTGCATCCATCAGAGCCAAGCTTCCCCCACACACCGAGGCCATGGATGAGGATCCTAGGAGAAAAGGCAAATGGGGGGGGGACGGGACTCATGATTGCTGAATCCGTTCAATGACTGCCCAGTTTCACCAGATGGGAAACAAATAACCAATGGAAAGTGGTTTAAACCAATCAAAGACTGGCGATGCATATTAATCCAAACCATCCCTCGTCATTCTGTGGCTTTCCAATAAGGAATAGAAAAATAATCTTAATTATAGCATAAGGAAAATGACAGACGCCAAACTAACCATTAGACTCCAACACCTCTGACGTCACCCTTACGGTGAAAGGAAAGTCCTTGGGGATGACTGGCTTCAGGGCCTTTTCTGCCAAGGCTCCTGCAGTGGAGAGAATAATGATATGCTGGAAATGTGTTAAATAACAGAGGCCGAAGGGCCATCTGGTCCAAAAGCGCTGGGCCCAGCTCACCATGGCCAAGCTCTCGACGGTTCATTCCACCCATCTTTCCAATCTCATTGGTAGCATAGGGTGGGAACTGAGACAAAATATACAGGAGAAAGCTTTCAATGTTAATAACACATAAAACAGAAAATGTACTTTAATGACATTGCTATTTTTGGAACTGGGGATATTCTGTCTGTGGCTTCTTCTGGAAATATAACACATACGTTATCTGTGTGTGCAATGCCGTGTTACCTGAACTAAAAGTAATGTAGATATTTAGTCTTACCTACCTCATAGTGTAGCATGAAATTTTTCTCTTTGACTCCACTGTTTCAGGCAAAAAAAAGTCAGACATGTTAGATACATTTATATATTCATTCTCGAAGCTGGTGTTATCAGTGCTGGGGAAATTAATTACAAAAGTAATCCATTAAAGACAGAGGTGAAAAGTTTAGGTCCAGAAAGTACAAATCCAGACCAAAATTTTGTTTCAGCCAACCAGTTCAGTACTCTGTGTCTGTGACCCTTTATACTCAACTGGTTGGACGAAACAAAACTTCGGTCTGGATTTGTACTTTCTGGACATGAACTTTCCACCTCTGTCTTTAATGGGTTACTTTTGTAAGTAACTTCCCCACACTGGGTATAATTTTATACATTTTATATCAGAAACATACTTTAAAGCCACGGTGATCAGATCAGATTTGATGCTTGATTCTAGAGAGTCAAATGTCACGGTACAAAGAACCTACATGGGGAAAAACAAAAAAAAAAAAAAATTAACCTACCAGTGATCCATTAAAAAAAACAACATTACATTAAAAGTTATCGCAAAAACATAGCAGATGTGGAGGTCCTACCTGTGTCTGTCCTCGCTGAAACAGTGCTGATCCATGAAGGGGCTTGAAAATGTCCACCTCACACGTAATGTCCCTCAGAGCAGTCAGCTCTCTCCCGTCACACCTGCGTGAACATAAGAGCATACCTCGTCTCCACCGAGTCATCACCAAGCAAAGCTCCGACAGCCCCTGGGAAGAGAAGCTCCTCAATCTGCATGTTCTCCAGCAGACACTCACCATACCACACAGGCCCAAAACACACATCTACATAAAACCAGTCAGGACCTACCTTTTGTATTCATTGAGGACTAAATTGCGAAATATCTCCTTAGAAACTGTATTGAAAGCTTCGATTACATCATAAGGCTCTGCGTTGGGATATTTTTCTGGGAGGGAATACGAATAGGAAAGGTTAAGTTCAAACTGTGCCACAAAAGAAGAAAAATGCACAAATAATATTCAAAGCATGAATATTGATAAGGAAAATACCTTTCAGCTGTTCCTCTGTCTCTAAACGTATTTTGTTAATCCCTTCATCCCTGGAAATCTAGTGATTAAAAAGGGTTACTCTTAATATTAATAATAGGAGTATAGTATAGCACAGGAAAGTACAGCCAACAATACTTACTTTGTCATGGGAATAATCTGTGAAAACTGCATAGATCCTATCCGAGGCCAACCTAAGAGGACAGGAGA
Source organism: Brevimyrus niger (assembly GCA_015164015.2). Taxonomy (NCBI): domain Eukaryota; kingdom Metazoa; phylum Chordata; class Actinopteri; order Osteoglossiformes; family Mormyridae; genus Brevimyrus; species Brevimyrus niger. The sequence continues at coordinate 3,373,848 of JAABNY020000063.1, read as the reverse complement.
GCAGGGCACCTTTATATGAAACTAGTGCTGTCAAATGATTAAAATTTTTAAAACACTTTTGCTCTGGTAAATGCAAGTTTACAGTTTATGCACAGAAAGCTCAAATGGTTTCCCTGTCAGCATATGAAATGAAGAACATGGTGAACCTAGCAAGAAAGGAGAATGAGCACAGGCAGTCTCACAGGAGGAGGTGCCCGGGTACTTACTGCCGCGTGGTCTCCACCATCTCTGGGACAGCAGTGAATACCTTGGGGGGCATGCGCTTGGTGACTTTCAGCTCACGTACAAGCTGCTGGATGGTCAGGATGATCTGCTGTGCATGCTTCACTCCCAGTTTGATGGCGTGGCAGAAGTCCTGCTGTAGCACATTCTCTGCTGCAGCCTCCATCATCACTGGTACAAAAGTGGATGGGGCAGTAGATATAGTCACAGGCCAATCACAATGCACTGACTGCCAGAATGCACTCTGATTGGTGGACTATACAAACGAAGGAACCGGGGGAGGGATGACCTCACAGGTAGACTCACCTACTTGACTATGAGGTGCACTGGCTACCACCAGGTTCAGCAAGCTGGAGGCCATCTCCTTACGGGTGGGGTTCACCACAAACTCCCCGTCCACTAGACCCATGCGCACCGCACCTGCACCACAAGGTCAACAAAAAAACAAAGACACAAAGGCCACAGGGTGATCTGGCTGAGATTTCACAGGCAGAGGTAGAAAGTTGAGGTCCACAAAGTAAAAATCAAGGCCAAGATTTTGTTTCAACCAACCAGCTAAATACTCTGTGACTGTGACTCTTTCTCAGCTGGTTGATTGAAGCTCCGGGACTGGGATGGGGGATAGAAACTGAGAGCTACTCACCAATGGGCCCATTCCAGGGGATGTCAGAGACTGCAAGAGCAGCTGATGCTGCGGGAAAACAGTGAGAGTCAGTTACATGCATGGACATTCTGGTCTTTTAAAGAACGCCCGAGCAGCTCTATTCATCAGACGCTCTCACCTCCATTAATGGCGAGCACATCTGGGTTATTCACCCCATCCACAGCTAACAGGTTGCATAGAATCTTTCACATAGAATATGGGAGGAAAAGGAACGCATCAAATCACTCCTGACCAAACATGTCGTCGCATTATATAGGCAAATTATCTATCTCCTTATCCTGAACAGGGTCAAGGGCTGCTATCCCAGGCACAAGGCATGATGGGATGTTATCCCATTCCATAGAAACTGTGGCACCGATTACTTAAACTCACCTGGGTGTCATAAAAATAGCCAGCAGGAAATAGGGGCCGGATGGATCGATCTAGGGGGGTGAAAGGGGGGGTGGGGGAAGATGAAGGGATGCATTTTTTCACTAGCACCTAAAATCAGCAATTGATATGCTCCACAATGATAATAATTGTGCGCAAAAAGACTATTTTAAAAAATAAGCATCAGCTGACCCACCGATCAGTCTGCTGATAAGGATCTCAGAATCGGTTGTTCCCATTTCTCTGCGCAGGTAGTTTGTGGGGATCCTTCCTGCAGCCGCTGCTTTCTGCCTGTAGTCCACCTGTCAATCGCCATGACACAAGACACCTCTGCTGTACAGCCACGGCTACCGATCACAGCCAATACAGCACAGATTCACTCTGAGCTGGCCAACTAAGCAGGAAAAAAAAAAAGAACAGCTGGAAACAAAACTTACGACCAGCGGCATAAACTGTGATGAGGTGGGCTTGGATTTGCTGACAGCCGTCACCATCACGGAGGTGCTGCCGAGCTGGAAGTATAGAAAAAGGGGCCGAGGTAGACAGTTAATAGATACCTCTCAGATCACGTTTGGATTTATCATTAGTACTTCTGGAACAATGTATAAAGTTACATGCAGTAAAGTAAAAGAAGCACTATACCTGAACAACTGCAGCTCCATCAGCAAACCTGGCCAGTCTGCCAGTCGAGATTTCAAGTTTTCTTCATAACAAGGAGGAAAATGTCAGAAGCATTCGCAGCTGGAATGTATTGGGTGACAAATAGTGATAACCCTACCTAAACCATGCACAAATCATGCAAAGGGTTTTGTTTTTTTTTAAATCCCCGTTACCATTTATAAATGCATGGAACAGTAAATCATACAGCAGTAGGCCTAAGTTCCTCACAATACCATAAAATAATAATAATATCGGGAAAGACCTTGTTAAAGGCACACTCTGCACACTGTTTACAAAACGGGCATTAGGCGAGAAAACAACATATAGTATTTAAGCAATCGCAACACTCATTTGTTGTTATTAGGTTTTATTTTTATTACAGATGATCGTGTTGTTATAAAATCCGTGTATATGGGAAAAAATACAAAATAATTCCTTCCTTAAATCCCTTTAGATGCTTTAGAGTCGTGTGACAGCTCGTTTAGATAGTGTGCGCTAAAAACAGGAACCTCGTCTAAGAAACCTATGAAAAAATAACATGCATAAATGGAAAATCCAGACGTCTTATCAACACAAAATTCGATTTCGAACCCACCGCTATTTCTCTGATAACAGAAGAGGGCTCACCTTTCCCCCAAGTCCACATCTACTTTTTTAACTTTGCCGTGTTTATTCCACGCACTTTCGTGACATGACCGTAGATGTAACTTTGTTATCGTGGACCCAACACCTATAACGTTTCTCAGTTTAAAACTAACAGCTTGCATTTTGGGGGGATGAAAAAGCAGTCTAATCCTTCCGATGCCGCATAACCTACAAGCTGCCATCTCTGTTCCCCACGTGCGCGGAAGTACGTTTTCCAAGTGCGCCTTCTGATTGGATACTCGCCGTGCATCGGTGAAACAGGATAGTTGCATCCGAGTGCCACTTTATGTAAAGTTCCAATATTGTAACACAGTTCACCTTTGTAATATGGTCAATATTCATTACAGTTGTATTATTATGTTTTGGGGAGGACGGTGGTGTACAAAATAGAGAAAAAAATTAAAACCTGATAATTTACAAAAATTTACTTAACGTCATGGTTTTATTTTACTTTCTATTTTTTGAGTTATGCAAGGGATTAACTAACAGTTAATCGTTTTCTATTCGAGACAAACTCGTAGACATGGCCAAGTTTTAACAGCATAGTTTTTGGTTTGAAACTATACCTTTTCATAATTTTATGAGTGCTCTAAAAATTAGTTAGCATATTAAAATGGTTGTAGTGCGCACAACGGTTTGATTTCACTGCTATACTAAGAGGTCATTCTCTATATTTTAATAGTAGTGTTTATATATAATTATGTATAAATTATAAATACATCAAAAAAGCAACAATTGAATGGTTTCAAACCTGATTGTGCAAGGAATACTACTTCGTGTTCTATTTTCCTTATTAGTATTTCAACATTTTTTTGCACTTATTATGAATGATAATTCTGGTATTCTGCGCTTTTTGTAACATAAAATTAATCTTAAAATGAAAATAGTTCATTCTGTTGGTTAGATTCTGTCAAACGCAGGTTGTGTTATTTATAATATGAACACAAGGGGGTGCCCTGTCTTACAATTTTACTTGACGTTTAAGCGTGTTATACTGAATAGTAGAGATTGTTTTTTGAAACATTTTTGAATGTTTTTGAAGATTTTTGAAGAGCTAACTTTTTATAATTCTGCACCCACTGCATTACGTTTTTATTGGAAATTACTTTCTGCAATTTCATGTTAATCTCAATCATTCTTGCAGTACAAATACACATCAGTAATTTCCATGAGTGGTATTCCTGTATATGTAAATCTAGAACTGGTGTGTATTCCACAAAGCAGGATTTTTTTCATTAGCCAGGATTGCTGAATGATGCAATAAGTCTCAACTTAAGCCAAATGTAAAGATTGTCCAATTGGAATGTCACTCACTTTTCATCCTATTGGGCAGCTTTCAAAATTAGCTTATAAGCTATCCAACTAACCAGGAAATCCTGCTTTGTTGAATACCTCCGGTGTGTTCTTACTTTTAAGGTAACAAGGCTACATAATGAATATGAATAATAGCTCACATAGCCAAAAAATCTTATGACCTATCTTATATTGACCTCTTTGTGGAGCTCTCTGGAAGCAGGTTTTATGATTTCACAAAGCAGCATCCCCTGAGGTCAGTCCCGGGAATCCCTCTGATGCCTTTGCTGGCAGCCTACTGCATTATTGATGTGGTTTTCACCTTCAATGCATGGTCCCAGGTCAGGTCAAGCATGAGATGCTCCTGGACACACACACACACACACACACACACACGCCACATTTCTTATATCATCCCCACAAGGGGCTCTGCTTTGCACACTGTGAGACAGAGCAGCTGGATTTGGACTTCCTCTCTGCAGATCTGTACCTTTCTTGATGTGAGTAAAAAGGGGACAGGCTAGCAGTAATCCTTCAGAAAACTGATTTGGGGGGGGCACACAAGTCTGTGGCAGACGGAGGCATGTAATCAGTGCCACAGCTTCACTTATCTGTTTATTTGGGGGCTTTATCATTGCGCAGTGGGCAGAAGCGAAGGCTGTATAAGGCTACTAATCACTACGGACTTTTGTTATTGAGGCCAACTTGTTTTATTTTGTTACTATTTGAAGCCTATTTTTCCAAAGATTTGGATCTTTGAAAACCACTGCTGTCAGGTTATATTTCAGTAGGAATTTATATGCAGAACCTCAGAATTTTAATGCCCTGATGCTACTTCCATTTATCCCATTTTTTAGCACAACATAGTATTTTCGGCCTGGCACTAAGGCCTGTTCCACACATCGCTCTAAAATGACAAGGATTCTGGTGCCGCCACAGGAAGCACTATGGATTTCATGTCAAAATGATCTCCCCGCTGTACTTCAGACACGCACATCATGGCTAATGATGGAGGATTATTGTGCGCGTCCGCTGTGTTTATGCGAGGCCCGCCTGCCTTGAATTGGGCTGGCGTGTGGCAGGGTGCTGTTGTTATGGTAACAGATTAAGGGCTGCGACATTTTAAAGCTTTTATTAGCAGGTTTCCCAGGTTGCCATGGATTTGTACAGAACAGAATAATTTAATGAGGAACTTAGAAACATTTTTGCTACCTCAGTGTTATGTTGTGTTGGCAGCATGTCTCACACTTGCTACTAATACCTTTTATGTGCGGCGGCTGTGCAGAAGTATTTCTTTCCACACTGAATCATGGTGAATGCAAAAAACACTCACTTTTTAATGGAATATTCAGTGTTGCCAAGACGATAAACTGCCAGAAAGTCTAATGCTGCAGGAGGGGGGGGGGGGAGGCGTGGGCCCAGCATGGTGATCCGATCACGTTGATGAAAATTCATGTAATCATCTATGTCCATGCTACATGGCATAAATAGATACATTCATCCGTCCGCATCATTTGTGAACATGATATCAGGTTTCATAAAACTAGGAACAGCAGTGTCCTTCATTATCTACAGAGGTTGTATTAATAATACAGCACCTTATTCGTGCAAATGGAGAGAAGCATATCAGCAATACCTTGCCTTGCTGCGTGATATCCAAGTTTGCTGCGTAGTGATATTGCTGAAGGATGCAGTAGGTGTCAGTATGGTTGCCTGGTAACAAGTCCCCAGGGGAGCTGGGGGGGCGCAGACTGCCTGGAATTCTAGTTGGTTTAGTATCTTTGGAAAAGCAGCCACCTCTAGCAGAGACCTACAGATGTTTGAACAATGCTCCCCGCTGGCCCTCCCACGCACAGCCAGAGCCGCACCTGGGGCTTCGACGTGTCTAAGGCTCGTTGTCAACAAAAACTCAAGCTTTGTAAAAACAAAAACTATAAATATTGCTCCCAAAACTAACTGAAATAAACCTCAAATGCTTTCCGTCACTGTCTTTGATAGTGTTTGCTGAAAGTGATAATTGTTCACCCTTAATTTCCATTGATGATGCACGGAACATGTCTTGCCCATTTCCAGGACATTAGCACATAACGTCCGCTGTGTATGGGATTCTCAAAAGATCAGACACATAAAATAGCTCTTGAACTTTAAGTTTATCTCTCACAGTAAAATACTAAAACTTAATTTATTTTAAACTTAATAATTAAGCTGAAATTAGAATATATGGAAATAAAACAGAAATATATATTTAAAATAAAATCCCAAAAAAAACACAGTGAAAACAAAAGTGGATTTCAAAAGAAATGTGAAAATGATATGGGAATGAAAGCTAAATTGAAAAATCAAAACTGTGATGGCACTGGCTTGTCTTAACACTGGGCCACTAAGGCAGAGGGAGAGATTGTGCAAATTCAGGCAGCAAACACACCGTCACTGAGGCTCGCTGCATGTGCAGCTTCCCAATTAATCTGAGCTTTCAGCTGCTTTCTTATGGCGATTATTATAGCACTGCCTTGTCTTCAGGTGTAAATCAGTCACTAATGAAGGCACACTGGACACCACAGGAATCTGGCCTGCAAGGTCTGGAATTTAACCCCCCCTCCCTTAATTCCTTCAGAGTCTATTATGCTGCACTTAACTTAGAAAGAAGCCCCAAATAAATTAGGATGGCTGCTGAGCCAATGACGTGGCTTGTAATACTGCGATATAAAATGTGATGCGTTGAGCGTAACCCTTGGCTCCTTGCATATTAAGCAGTTTAGTCCTTATTGGACGTCTGCCAATGGGGCTTCATTTAAGTGGCATAGGGGTCTACACATTTTTGCTGGATTTCCTGTATTGGCTCCACAAGTGTAAGTAGAGGTGGTAGCGCTGTAAGTGGGTCAAATGTCTTCAGCATGCTTTTTTTCAAAGCAATCTTTCAGAACTGCAAGCATCAATAGCACTAAGACTTTCTGTTGAACTGTCTCCTTCTATCTGTGATATTTAGACAGTGACAGTAACAGGGGTCTCTGAAAACACCAAAATAAGGTGAAACATAAACTGCAGCAGATGATTGGAAAAGACCACAGTCTCCTTTGGGACTCTAACCCTGTGCCCCCCCCCCATCCTCCCACATCTCTGAACTGGTATAGGGGGGTTGAAGCATTCAGAGCCAAAATGTTTACAGCTGCTAGAGACCAGGCACGTCCTGCTGCAGCAGGAACATAACGCTGGTAGCGTAAGGGGAGTAGGTTCAGTCTTCCATTATAAAAACTCAATGTCGCTATAAGAAACATCACTGAAACACTGTGAGGGATTTTGCGTCACAGGTCTTGTAGGATTTGAGGCAGGGTTATGCTTCGAAAAGTCTGTGAATACACAGACTGGTATATGCTGGCTTACATGTTTAACGTTTAGTTTTCAAACATCAGTGCTGCTTTGCATGGCCTTGTGTTAGGGTTGGGCTTGGCTAACAGCGTGGAGATCAGGTTGATGGCATCAATCAAAACACCTCAACTGTGGTGGGGCAAATTTTTTCAAAGTACAATTCAGTTGAATTTACCTCAAGCATAATCAGTAATGAAGGACTGGCTGTTATTCTTTGAAAATGTTTCAAGCAGATCAATGACACTCATAACAATTGTTTGGCAGTAAATTTGTAAAGTGTAGATTTAATCACCAGAACGACTTGCTAATTGTCTGCTTTGTGATCATTGATTGGTGCCCATTCAATTTAAATTCAGTCTGGTGCCCATGACTCATCATCTGGTTGAGACTAGTGCTACATTGTCACAGGCCTTTGGTGGCATGCTGACTGGGGTGTGGCCAAGATGCTGAAGGACACGAGTCTGGAGAGAAGATTCTCTGACGGGAGCACTTCAAAGAAACACATCAATCTTCAATCCAGACGTCCCTTTGTAGCTGAAATATGCTTAGTGAGACATCATCTTGCATGCTACATACCAGATATGGAGTTCTATAAATCATTCAGCACAAACACGCATGCCTCATCATTTGATCACATACAATGTCACATAAGGAATTTGCACATATGTGGAAAATGCTATACTGTTTAAATTATTTTAGTACATGTGCAGTATGAAGCCCTGTTGAAACAGAAGCTGTAAATTGTCCTGGATAAAGCCATTACCAAAAAAGCTATTTTTCACCTCTGAAATTTAAATATGAAGCAATAATTCATTCACATATATTACTATGCTGTATATCCATATAGTGACTAGTCCTAGATCCTTTTGCGTTATATTAATAACATAACATTTGTTGTCTCACGTAACATATATATAAAGGCCTGCAAAGCATTCAAATGAAGTTGTAAAAACATTTGACTTCTGGACTCGGACAACAATTGAATAATATCCATTTCTTTGTGTCATTTATTCCAGTTTCAGAAGCTTTGATGGGATTTTAGTGTGCTTTAGGTTAACTAGTAATTCAATCCATCAATAAACTCAATTTATACCTGCATTGAAAACAGATAGATTTTAAAATCAGCAGATGTCACTGTTGTTCTTGCAGGCATCAAAACAACTGTTACTTATCCAAACAACTGGCTCTTACCCAGTAGTATCTAGTAAATGAGAAATAATTTCAAATGAACAAGACATGAATAAATTAATCAAACAAAACCGCGATATATTTCACGGCGCACTATTTTAATTCTTAATTCCAAAAACCGTGTAAAGGGCATGGGCTTGGCGGAGGCATACAAATCAGTTTTTCGTGTGTAAAAATCAGTGCCCAGCAGAACTGATTCGCTGCAGAGGAAAGCGGAGGTGAACTGGGGAGGTGGTGATTCGGCCGCTCCCCCGGCGCACGGTTTCTTGGCTGTCAGGAGACTGCAGCCGTTACTTAGTAGCGCGCGGTGGGCGCGTGAGGATGGTGACGAGGACGTTTATCAGTTTCAGACATTCCCAGGAAAGCTGCTGCTGTCGAGCACCGCGTGGAAAGTTATATATGCATTTTTAGCTAAGTGGCTATGTTATTTTTTTATCGAGTCTGTTGAGTTTTTTCTTTTTTAAATCAAAGGATTATTCAAAGTTCGAAATGGACATATTTTTGTATGTGTTTTAAGAGCAAGGCTTGACGTATTTTTACTGTGTCGGTTTCTGACTACGTGAGAATTGCGCCTATTAATGTTTTTTTTATTTTATTTTATCTGTTATCGCTCTTCTCATCCTGCTGTTATTTAGCCAGCGGCCGTCTGCAGTTAGAAACCCGACCTTTTTTAAACAATGCGTTATCCAGCGGTTGGTCTCCCTAGCAGCATAGGATGATGGCTCCGCCGGGTACGCCGTCTCCATCTCACACTGACTCGCCGAGGGTGAAGAGCAGCAGCGGGCGTACTCCTTTTCCTTTCGCCAGGAATGAATCGTCCACATAATTCAATCAACCCGATAAAAAGCGTTTAGATATATGTCGATATCTTTTCTCCTCTGTGCTTGAAGGAGTTGGATATATATATACATTGATTGTCAACACAGTCTCTTGGATTCGGCTATTTAGCTAGCTAACAGAGATGGAAAACGAGGTTTTTACGCCTTTGCTTGAGCAATTTATGCTCAACCCGCTGGTCACTTGGGTAAGATTTCTTTATTTAAAGCTTCCGCTTGATATGATAAAGACGTAAAGGCATGCTAGAAATGTCTCTGTGTACAGTACCTAACCCTCTTTGTTCTTAGGTGAGGACATTTGGTCAATTAGGTGGGAAGGAAAGGACCAAACTTTCGGAATACGTGGAATTGGTGGATGGCGTCTATTTGAATGATATCATGGTCCAAATGTAAGTACGACAGATTTCTTTTCGTGCTCCGTATAGATTGTCAGGTCTAAATTAATAGATGCACGCCGCATTACCGTACGGACAGACACATACGGGCAGTTGTCATGCTGCGAGTTTCAAGGGTGAATGCTGCTTTGCTTGTATGCTGTACTCGGACCGAACAAGACGTCACAGTACAGACGACCCAAAATTATAACGATGGACCGGTTTGCCTGCTTCAGTCATTGCTGGGACACTCAAGTGTCAACAGTAGCTTGCAGGGCGACTCCCCATCGCGCCCCCCCTCGGGGCCGGGATCTGCAGTGTCCATCGGCGAACGAGCAGTCCGTGTCTCGATGACCCGATTTGTGCGATTCAGCTCGTTTCTTTAAGATTTTTTAAGACGGTTTGCAGTCATGCTTGTTAGTATGCCAGGCGTGCTGTGGGCTTAAACTGGTGCAAGTCGCAGGGTGCGGTACTCAGATAAGATGTACATTTTCTTTTTCGACCACCTATTCTTGCGACAGAATAGGACTGAAATGTATAGATATTTTAATTTACTATTAGTGTAACGTATAATTTAAGAACCCGAGATGCCTTTGGGCCACGCATGCACGCAACGATGCCAAGGTCAATGTGATGAATATGGGATGAAGGACTCAATTAGTCCACGGCGCGCGTCCGTGTGGGGCTGCCGCAGAGATTTCGAGCACCACCCCGAAAAGGACAGACAGACAGCGAGCTTTCCGCAGCATCGCGCCCACCGTCCCTTCCAAACCATTCTGCCTTAATTTGTATTAAAACGCCGTCTTTGTCGCGTGATTTCCAATTTCCACCTCTAATCTTTATCGTAATTGCCATGCCAGGCTCCTTTCATCCTCGCGATGTGAGCTCCTTAGGTATTTATTCTTATTAACGGCAGTGTTGAAGCTGTACTGCCATCCATTATTCCATAATTTCGTAGTGCTTGGCCGAAATGTATTCTAACCCTTTTGGCAAGAAGGCTCAGTATATATTGGAAAGTCATAGTATGGTGTTTCTGTGGCATATAAAGTGATTTTTTTGTGTTTGAACGATTTGCATGTAATTAATGTGTTTTTGAGGGTGGAACTAATGCTCTTACAGTGTCAATGGCTGTTAACTTCTGGGCAAGTTAAAACACATTTTTACCATACATATAGGAAGTGTATCCTAAATGGACTGTTTTATTGTTATGGGATATCCTTTAGTTCCATCTGATTTGGCTGAATTAACGTTGCCTAAGACTCATTTTGTCATTCACACTGGAAAAGCACTGCAGGTACTGCGGTGCAAATGTTACAGTCCTTAATCTAAGTCTTAATGTTTGGTCTGTAAAATGCCTGCTATCGATTGACACAGTTTCTCCTTCTTCATAATAAGGATGCTGGTAGTCTGATTCCCAGAATTTGAACCTGTATTGGGTTTTCACCGCTATGAAATGGGCTTTCTCCTGTGACTTGGCCAGATTAGGTCTTGTGTTGCCGCAGCATTAACCGAACGAGTGCGGTTGCCTCTTGGGTTTCCAATGCCCCATGAGGATGTTCACTTCTGCTGCCCGTGAGCAGCCCAAGCCAGCTGTCACCTCAGGTCTGCTAGGTCATTCCACCGTAAATCATACCAGTTAGCAGGCAGGCCAGGAACAGAGTGCCCATTGTCAGGTGCAGTCGTCAAGGCTGCCTTTGTCCCGGCAAACCCCAAATTCGGGGCAAACGGTTGAGGTTTCATTTCACCCACGTGTGTGGAGTTCTCTTAACACTAGGAGATTTGCACGACGTGTTGTTTTTTCTGCATCGCTCACCCCAGTGGCCCCATAGAATCCATTTTGTTGCATGTGCTTGCATGTTTGAAACATTGCAATGGGGGATTCCACACAGAACAGACAAAGAAGTGTGTATTAATCCCATAACCCCGAAACTGATTTACTGCCTGGCAATTTGTTAAGCAAATTAGTCACACTCAATGAGGCTCTGCAGTCCTTGTCAGCTTGCACTCTCATTAAAACGCAGTTACTGGGGGATATAACTCGTATATTGGCAGTCATTGTAATCAATATCCCAACTGCTTTGATTCGTCTGGGGACCTCAGCTGCACCCCCCCCACTTAATTACCCAAATGATTAAGATTACATTTTGAATTGTGCTGTATGTCTACATTGTTTTACATGTCTGCTCATCTGTTAGTGCTGTGTGTGATGCCTTTGCTCTTTGTGACACATGATGCACTTGGCCAGTAATGCTGATTTTAGGAGCTTGGTAATCAGGCAGTTTAGTGGCTCATATTGCTGTCTTGTGAGGGACAAGGATTCACATGCCAGTGAGGCATTGGTGAGCACCACACCATGTGGGAGGGAAGGGCTTGAAATGGCAAATGGGTGACACTTTTTGTATGACTCCTTATTAACCCTGTACTGACCCCTGTATTGTCAGGCAGAGCTGTTACATCAGTATGCCTGAATGCGTACTTATAAATGTACGCCTGCTGGAGAAATAAATGTGGACAGTAGAACCTTTTGGGAAAAGAAATAGGACAGTTGTCTGCTCTGCCTTTGACATTGATGTGCCCTGTGTTAGGAAGTCTCTGAGCTGTGTTGGGAGTCTGGGGTATTGGGGAGGGGATCCTGGATTATTAAATGGTTTGCTTGACAGTTTGCAGATGGCAGTAAGCAGAAGCTCAGGGCTGCTATACATATTAGCAGTCATATTCCAGTGTGAGGATGCACTGGGCAGCTTGCGAGGATGTACTCCTGTGTGGTGAGGAGGAACAAAAGCTTCTGCTGATAACAATCAAATGTATTATTTCTTTGGCTGCTCCAGTTTTGGTTGTGTTGCTATCAGCAATGAAGAATAAGTTTGTATGTTTACTGCCGAGATTAATACTGTATCTATGGGTTCATATCGGCTCTTTTCGTAGAATGGCTGGATGCTTTTAAGAGGGCAGGTATTTTGCACATTATGCATATTAGTTGTGTAGTTTTTGGTTACTAACTTGCAGCCCTTTAGCGCGATAATGGCCTTATGTTTGCACAGATCTCCACACCATGCCTCTGGCTGTTGTGTGGCATTCCACCTTACGGACCAGTTGCTAAGCTTATCCTAGTCCACCACTAAGCACAGAATTATGCGCTCCTATGGTTGTGTGCAGCAGCAAGTATCAGTCAGGTCTGTCTGTTGCTGGGGTTAACCCTGCCTCACGGCTTCCCCTCAGCTCCTAGACAAAAAGATCCTGCTTCCTGCTGCTTTTTTACAGAGCGTCACTTAATGCAGTACCTTGAGGGGTTGATGGCCTTCAAGACTAGCTGGAAAGCTGCCGCTGTGAAATTAGCATCCAACCCCAGGCTGTACTGCTGTCATGTAGATATCTTGCACAGATATCTAGTCTCTTGGCAAGCCGCTACTGTTTTACCAAACCTGCTGAGCAAGTCCACAGTCCATATTCATCCACCCTGACATCGGCACCTTCTGTGAACTTCAGCCCCGCCCCCTCAACAGGCCCCTTTTTTGCCCTGTCTCCCGTCGAGGCTGAAGTGGCATAGTTTGCATTCTTATTGAAATCCCTGTGCGTACTTGTCGAATTCCCCACTGCTGGTTCTCATCCTGAAGGATGAAAAGGCTCAATCGCCAGGAGCAGACAGGAGGGAGGGATAAACCTCCCCCCCATCCCTCCCGGCACTGTGCTGCCTGTCAGGCACTAGGGTCTTTACTATTAACAGGCTGTCCTCTGCATTTCATGTCTTTGGCCTACTTTTATTTAAGAGTCTGTGCCTAAGAAATGCTCATTGACTTACCTTCTATTTACCATCTCCTTTTTATTAAATTGTGAAAAAAAATGTTTTATGGTTTGAAATATGAGTTTAAGGAAATTGTGGCTTCTTCAGATCAGACTGTCCTTTACATTACATACTGATATTGGTGACCCAATGCTGCAGATCTTCCTAGAGTCAGCTGTCATGCTAAGCACATGTAGACTGGCGGTAACTGGTGCTATACTGAATGGCGTGATTCCTGGTGGAGGGTCGTGGTCTCATCTTGCATCGGGTGGTCTATGAGGGTGTCCATGGCAGCTGGCAGGCTGTCCAATGTCCACCTGTCCTCCTGCCCTCCCCCACTCCACCCCCCATTCAGGACTAATTGTTTTTTAGCCACTGTCGAAGACTTGGAATGTTTATGACTCTCCCTCTAGCACCCTAGCCCAGATCTAGTTTTCTTTCACTCCCAAAGCCCCTTCCAGTCAGCTTGCACTGTGCTTACCACACTCTTTACTATTGATAGCTTCCCCAGTTTCCCCACCAACTCCGCACCCTCCCAGAAGGACAATCCTAACCCAGACGTGCAGCCTTGCATAGCAGCGGTTCACGTGCTAGAGCTGACCTCTGCTGCAGCTGAAACTTATGCAGGCAATAGGTTACTCCGGAGCCCCCACCCCCCCAGGGTGCAGTGAGCAGCCCCAACTCACAATCCCATTATTCCCCACATTGATGTGTGTCATGCAGACTTAACTTTTTTTTGTGGTCTCTCTGCTTTGGTACTCGCTGACCTCATGATGCTAAATTAACCAGTGAGTATAATGCACGTGGCCCTTGCTCATCTGCAGGCCTCTTTCTGTGTAGCAGATTCATTACTGTTCCCCTATTGTAACAGTACATTGAGACATGGAGCCCCTTATTCTTGCATGCTTTACAGGATTACATCTCCTACCCTGCCTTCTAATTAAAGGGGCTAAGATGGCCCCATGCTGTGTTTCTTCAGAGGCCCTATTTTTGGCTGGAGGGGGCGTCGACCACTACGTGAAGGGACACGGTCAGTGTGGCTCAACCAGATTTGCCAGATTGAAGGGCAATGGCCTGTGTGAGCCAGTGATGTTCTGAGGGCCATTGTGGTATTAATGGATGTACTGGGGAACCTTGTGTGGTGCTAGAATCTCAAATTTAAGAATATTTATTTAAATGTTTATATTTGGCAAAATAAAACGCATAATAAGTAGCCCAGTAAGTACTGTTATGTGCAAGTTAAGGTTACCTCCATTAAAGGTCTCAGTTTGGCATCTGAGCTCTTCATTAAGCAAATGGAAAGGCTCATAAAAGCCAGAAAATAATTTTTTTTTTGTGCTTATTTTTCCAAGGCCAGCTTTTTTAAAAGAAGTCATCAGGCTCTTTACGATATCATCTCAGTCCTACACATTTATTCTTTGCGTTGGTTTTGTTTTGTTTTTTGAGTATTGGCCTGTTAAGAACATGACAATGTCAGCCATAAGTAATGAGAATTCTCCAAATTACAGAAATGCCATTCTGATGGCACACTGACCCTTTTATGTCCACATGAGAAAGTGAACTTTCAGTCTTGTAGATGGTTGTCTTTTAGGCCAAAATGACAGACAGTATGAACATCATACGTGCCTTGAGTTGGTGCTGTCTGAGCTGCTTTCTACATGGGTTTATTTTGTTTGTCCATATATAGAGAGTCATGGTGATCTCACAAGCGGTGTTTCACTGTCCTTGAAGGGGCATGATTACAAGAGCTCCTTCCTGTAATTCAGATGAGTTTAAGTTGTCTGAGCCTGATTTAAGATGCTGGACCAGTGGGGGGGTTAGGGTGAAGTGGCCTTAAAAGAATGTTGACACAACAGGAAATGCTTTGGTTGATTCTCCCAGCATCCCATTTGAATGAGCCTTAAGAGTCCATATATCAAACTTTTGTGCAGCTTGGTATATTAGTTTTGGGTTTAAAGTTAACTCTTAATATTATCATTTAAATTAACAGATTCTTAAAACTGAGGGTTTATATGAGGTCTTATATGCCCATGTGTATGTGTTTAGCTCTCACCCTTTTTTTTTTTATTATCTGCAGTCAGTTTTACACAGTGACATTTGTGATCTAAATACAGTAGTAATGGTATCAGTAGTACTGCCAGTGGTATGGAAAAGTGGAGCATTTCAGGTTCTCTTGGGTCTGCTGTGTGAATAATGAAGTATATTCCAACATGATGGTGATTATTAGCACGTTACTGACCCATCATCCCTTAAGCTGGCTGTATACTTCAGACAGAAACGATGAAATCTGTCACATGATGTGTAATCACTGCATTGATCACCATTTTGGAGCACTGCCTGTTTAGGTTCCCTGAGGAACTTTTTCAATTGTTCTGATCTCACCCATTGTTCACAATTAGCTGACATAGATGCGATGCCACAGGGTTAGTAGGACTATGCAGTTATTGTTTTTGCACTGCACTTCCCTTTAAATAATGTAAATTAAAATTTGTATTCATGTACAATAAAAGTAATCAGTGGTTCAGCATATCCTTATGCTTAATAAACGTCAGATTTTAAACTGCACACCCCCAATATCTTTTACCTTATTTATCCAAAAATATCTCCTTTTTCAAAAAATGATTTGGTTGTTGAGCTGTCCCTTTCATCACTGCTACTTCACAACATATTGCTTTCAAAATAATAGTGTGTGGCATACTCTGATAACTGAATTGAATAAATGTAATAAATTTAGTCAGATTGCAAACTTTTGGGTGTCACAATATGCCCCTAATATTTTAGGCATATTGCTAATCTGCTTATCAAATTGTGGGCTTAAGTAAATGTTCATATAGTACAGAAAAACTGGTGTCCGAACAAATACGTAAGCCTGTCATCTAAAGTCTTGGGGAGTGATATAATTGTGATTATGTCGCAATGTGATATCATGCATAGGCCTGTCACGATAAATTTTGCTGGATGATAAATTGTCCCAGGAATTATTGTGATAAACGACAACATTGCAGTGATGTCATAGTGTGACATCAGCTCACTTGCTTCCGGTTTGAGTAACTATGAGCGCAAGAAAGGATAAACTTGTGTTTCAGAAGCTAAAAAACGATAATAATAATTTCCTAAAAGTGCACCACTTCCTCAAAATACAATTGAGTTTTAAGTTTCCATGCAAATCTCTGGGAAATTCGGCAAATCCAACATATACTCACATTTCATATCATTTATTTCACATTTTACTTTACAGCTTATAGTGAACAAGTATGCCTGGGTGAAATAATTATAATCGGATGGTCATCATAGCCAATTTTTTTTTCTTATCTCAGTCTGACACATGTATATTTCTTACATGAATAATAGGTAATAAAATGCACAGGGTCACAAATTTTTATTGCTAAATATAGTACAACTGGGGCGGCATGGTGGTACAGTGGTTAGCACTGTTGCCTCACACCTCTGGGACCCGGGTTCAAGTCTCCGACTGGGTT
>JAABNY020000063.1:3345354-3356871 GCA_015164015.2 Brevimyrus niger | reverse complement strand
CAGTCCAAAGACATGCTGAGGCTGATTGGAGTTGCTAAATTGCCCATAGGTGTGCATGTGTGAGTGATTGGTGTGTGGTTGTGTCCTGCGATAGGCTGGCCCCCTGTCCAGGGTTGTTTCCTGCCTCGTTCCCGCTTCCGGGATAGGCTCCGGACCCCCCGCGACCCAGTAGGATAAGCGGTTTGGAAAATGGATGGATGGATGGATATAGTACAACTGTTTCAAATGCTTTTCAAATGACAGTACTGCACAAATTAAATTACTGAACTGTGTATAATTGAAATGCGCTATATTGCTATATAATACTGTACCTAAATATTAAATTTTATTTATACAGCATATTTTCACATTGTCTGAAAGCGTTCGCCGCAGCATCTCCATGGATTGTTTTATGGCGGTTTATCATAAGCTTTGATGAGTCTATATAACACAAATCTAAATATTAAACAGCTTTAATTAGAACTCTGAAGTACTAGTGCTGCCATACTTTTACACCACGATGTTTGTCGTGCTTTTTCATCAGCAGCAACATCTCCGGTTCCCGTGTTTGTTTGACACTAAGAATAGCAAACGCAGATTAAGGCAATGTGTACATAAGCACATATAGAACATATTAAGTTAAAGATTCCTCGCTAGAATGACTGGGGATGTTCATGGTAACTTTATTGCCTCTTGCATACACTATCACTGTTGGCGTAAGCTATAGCTAACGCCAGGCACAAAGTTTAAGGAATAAGACTCCCCTTCGTATCCGTAGATGTAAGACAAGGCAAACATTAAAGGCCTTCTCTAATTTGCTCGTTGGTACTTTGGAGAAAGATTTACAAAAGTGATATACGTCATTGATCATAAGTTGTATAAACCAATGCCATTTTTCACAGACTGGAAATGAGCGAGCCGCATTTCCATGAACGCCGAAGCTGATGTGCAAAGAGCCCACTGACATGAGAGTTCACGCCTCATTACTAGTGATGTGTCGTTCGTGAATGAGACGGCTCTTTGAGCCGACTCTTTTTAGTGAACGATGGGAGCCGGCTTCTGTTCAAGAGGCGTTTTATTAATGTTTATAGAATTGTCTGGGTTTTTGAGCTGACTAAACATTAAGGACAACTGTGACCAGAACACGTTGTCTTCCGAAAAACTCCGCCCACGAGACAGCATTTCATTTTTAAAAAGCTCAAATCAGGTCACGCGAATCGGCATCAGGTTAAACGAGAGGAGTGGGTATTTTTTAAAAGAGCTGATCAGGAGCTGAAAGAGCTGACTCTTCTTGGTGAGCTGAGCCAAATGAGCCGGTTTGCTAAAAAGAGCCTATATTCCCATTTGGTAGAGAGCGACACGAGGAAAACAAACAAGTATGCAAATGAAAATTATCGCGGCCAGAAAAATGATCAACCTCATTTTAATTATCGTGCAATTAATTGATTTATCGTTTATCACAACAGGCCTAATCATGCAACCCTAATGTGGAGGATTATTTGCACAAACATATTCAATTTAGTTTTGTCTGGACCTCATCTAAAGTATATGTCCACCTTAAGTCTGGTACACGCAGTTAATGAAGTGTCCCGGCTGAAGACATTCATTGTCTACTGCAATATTTTATATTTTAGTGCATGTTTTAATGACTCTTGCACTTGGATTTGAAACATGAATTCTTGAGTAGAATAAATAAGGTTAATAAGCAGAAGCTCTTTAGCCAGAAATAAAAGCAAAAGAGGGTTGATTTAAGTCTGTTTCGTTTGGTTAAGTGAAAGTAAAGTTAAGAAGCAGTAAAAGTCCAATCAGAAAGGAAATGGCTACAGAAGAACAAGACTATACGCAGCAACAGTGAATGTAAACTACAGGCATCTTCTAACTGGTCATAAAAATTGTAAAGAATGTTGGGGGTTGGGAACACTAAACAGTTGCCTTCATGTGTTTGCATCCAAACATTACTGGAGATGACTGTTGGGAAGGCATTGCATGTTAGGTATGAAACCTGGATCTCAAACCTATTTTAGTTTAACCCAGTTTCTGCCCCTGGTTTTTAAGGCGACCTGTTCCATTTTAGCTGTTTTTTTTTATTTTTTATCAGCAATAACCTTTAAGTATTGAGGTTTATGAAAATTTTGAAGGGTAAGTGTGATATTTTCAGTGCCATGTTATACCTTTTAATTGTATACCTTTTGTTTTTGCCCTCAGAAACCCTAAAAGCAGTACTCAGAGACCCAACAAGAAAGTGAACAATGATTCCACCCTCCGGATACAGAACCTTTCTATTCTGATTCGCCAGATCAAGTCCTACTACCAGGTGGGTGGGGGTTTGACTCCTGATAGAGACAGGGGTGCTCTCTGCTGGGAAAGAGGAGCTGTAGGATTATGGATTTTGAAGCACATTTGCATTTGCAGGTGGAATCATCTGATGGGTGTGTAGAAGAATGAACACAGTATTCATAAGGACATCAGTTTATAGAAGGGAAGCAGCTATTTAGTAATTCAATCCTTTTTTAAGCATTTCACAGGCTATGCAATGGGCACAGGCTGATTTTTAATGAGCAAGAATAGTCTAATTTTCATTTACATCTTTGAGCTCCAGTGGAGCCTTTATAAAGGGAAGTCAGCCATATTATGAAGAGTCCATTACTAAAACAGGATATTTTGTGATTTGATTTGCAGTAGCTGGTGACGCTGCGGCCACTGGTGCTTTTACTGGTGCAGTGCCCCCCCAGGCATGCCTGATGATATTTTCAGTTTGCTTTACAAATAGAAGACACCCCCTCCTTGAAAGGGGGGGTGGAATTGAGACCATCTAGTGAAGTTATTTGAAGTTGGTTATGGTGAGGCAACATTGAGTGAAGCCTAGAAAGTCTAATCCACCCAACCCCCAAACCGGGGCGTACGGCACATCTGTCCCACAGCTGGTACCAGTGTAACCCCCCAAAGGGAGACTGTGGCTTTGACTTGACCTTACACTGAGAATAGGAATCGCTTTCTGTGTGTGTGTGTGTGTGTGTGTGTGTGTGTGTGTGTGTGTGTGTGTGTGTGGGAGAGTATAGAATTTCCACTGTGGAAAACTTTTCCAGGTCAGAGGATAAAATTTAGCTGTAACCAGCTGAGAAATGTTGTCTTATGAAGTAAATCTGTTCTGTCATTTGTATTTGTATATTTTTGGTGAATTGTGGCAAAAGGTCAGTGCCAGTCGGCTTCTTTGTAGATAATGTGATTTGGTTTTGCTCACTGCTTATTTAGTTTTATTTTCTCAGTTGGCATGTGGAGCAAGCCTGCTCTTTCTGGCTGCCTTTGATGCCTGTGGGGATTAGGGGCCACTTTGGATCTTCCGATACTTATATTGAGTACTGATTTAGTATTCAAATCGGTATCGGCACCAATCCAAACTTATTAGATAGATTAGGTATAGGCCATATGTGACCGATCCACATCTGATACTTTAGTTTTCGGAAATTTATAAGAATATAGTTTCTGTTTCTTATTAAATTGATTAGTAGCTCTTTCTCATTTTAGATATGTTTTTGCAGCATTCAAGCTCTGTCTTTTTGCTATTCATTGGGTGTGAGTGTAGTGACTTCTACCTGCTGTGACATCATGTGCATGCCCTTTGCAATATTAGGAGCATAAGAACGTCAGATAAGAGAATGACGATCTGAAAGGTCTTTTATCAGCTAGTAGCATAGTGATTTGCAATCTTTTTAAAAACAAAATTTTGAGAGGTGGTAGCAGTGTTTAGGGGTAAAATACCGCTAATCAGAGCACACACAACTGTTTGAAATCATGCCAGTAATATGAAAAACCAATAGATGATTTGGGAGTCGGCAGCTTGGCTGTTAAGCGCACTCTTTACAGCTTGTGATACATGAGGGGCTGCTATCATAGCGAAGTATATGTGACTTTTGCCAGTGGGAGAAATTTTGGGGCATTTTAAGCATTCACCCCTTGCATATCCTCCCTTGGAAGATACTCAAATTCAACTGCAAATGCCTCAAAAATGCTTAGGGTGTACAGATGAGGTGAAACATTGTGTTTTGTTTGTTATCAGTAGCTTAACTGGCATACTTTTATTAGTTTAAAAATATTAAATTTTTATATATACTTTTATTATATTTAAGAGTTCTAGTATCAGAATCTGTATGAGTATCGACAGATGTATATCGGAACTGAAAAAATGTGGATTGGCCTATCCCTAATACTGAGCCTTTGCTCACAATCAGAGAGTGCTAAAATGTGGAAGTTTAGGTATAGGTTGGCCTGGAGCAGGGCAGTTGTGAATTGGCCGTGCCTTGTACTGAGAAGAATGTTTCCGCAGCCTTTGTCAACATCTGTGATGCCGCGTGGCGCCTGTCTGGGTGAGAGGTGTATAGGCCCTAAATGTGAGCTGTCGCACTGAACCTTGGTGAATAACGTTTTCCTTTTGGATCACTGTTCTGAATGTAGGGCATCACATCTAGATCTGTGCACACATCTGTGCACTGGTTTAATCATCTGGGTTGAGATTTCACTAGGTTGTCTAATCTGCTAAAAAGTCCAGTGTCAAAGAAGGTTCTCTGCTCATTCTAGTTGTTGGCTATAACCACAAAATGTGATTCATCTCATAGGAAGTTGGTTACTGGAATGTGTGGAAGTGGTGGTTGTCTGTAAAATCAGTGGTAATATTTCTGAAAAGTTGTCACGTCTATTTTACATGTATAGCAAGTTTTCATGTGCTTATTTGTTCTTGTAGTGTTGGATGGACAGATGGGTATAGTAGTTCCTCTTGCCTGTTTGTCACTATGACAGCCTTACTGTGTCTAAAATATGTAAGCTTTTTGCTCACAGGCTACTCAGACAGGAAATGCTTCATAAACCATTTTGGTTAACTGTTTTTTCAGCAGAGTTCTATTCAATGCTTATTATTTCTGTCATTCAATGCTGTGGTCTAAGAATTTAACACCTTATTCAGTCTTGTTTTGTAGACCAAGACAGTAAAACATTTACTGTAAATATATGTGCTTTTCTTTTTGGATCATGGAGTGATTTTATGCCCTCTTTTGGGGGGGGGTGTCTAACTCTAACTCGTTATTGGAGTATGCTAATGAAAGAATAATGTAGCTTCTTGTATAATATTTTATATTATGGAAATGTTTAATGTTGCAAAATTTCAGAAACTGACTTTTGAAATGTCATTGTCCACAGTGAATTTTTACAACATTTGATGCCAATACTACTGACCATCAGATTGCATTCCTGTATGATTACACTGTCTTCCTTAATAACCAATGTCAATGATATTGACCTGAGGTCATCAACCATCAGGACAGCCTTTTCTGAAGGTTGTCTGTTTGCAAGTCTTTGTTCCCCTAATTGCCAGTGATCGAAACCCTGAACGCCGCACTCATGTCCATATGCTGCTGTTTGGTGTATTTTTGGAAATGGCTTACTAGAATGTGGTAAACCCCATTTGGCTGTGCTCTGGTATCACAGGGCCATGCCCTTAATGTGTCCCCCATCGCTGCATTTCAGCCCTTGATTTTTGAGGCTCTGAGGAGACTCCAGAGTGTTCCTGCCTTTCGCCCTTAAGGCTCAGAGCCCCTTTGTCCATATGTGTATTGAGGCACATGCTGTTAAGACGGACAAATGCATTTATCCCAAAGTCTTTTATTTGTAACCACTGGGAACAGGAAATGCTTGTAATGACTGCAGTTTGACCTCTGCTTCTGGGGAGAAGCTTCTTTGCCATTGTTCCTCTGTACTGTATTGCTTGTTTCTGCATGCAGTTATCTTGATGGAAGCCATTTTGTGTCATTCTGAAAGTGTTATTGATTTATACACACTTTGGGTGATTGGGAGAAGTCATCTCAATAGTCTGTTTTCCCTATTTTTATAGAAGCTTTTATCAAGCCTTTTAATTATTTAGGTCTATGTACTTTGCTGCAGCGTTAAGGTTATCTGTGAAGACTTGTTTTTTAAGGTGGGACCCTCCTGAGCATAGGGCTTCCAGCAATGTGACGTTAGGTGATAGTCATAGATGTGTCAGCCTTTGTTGCACTGCAGCTCCACTGAACACCACAGGAAATCCTTCCTTCCCACCGCCATCAGACTGAACTCCTCCCTCAGTCACTCACCCACACAATAATCCATGCGATAGCCTGCTGCTTCTTGCTGTATGTTTATTACAAGTTAAATCTATCATTGTGTGAAAGACTGCATTATTTTTGCTATGATGTGCAACAGTCTATGTGCAATACTGTGCAATGTTCTTACCAGGTTGCTGAAACATTATGTGCAATATCATAGGTTGTTCTCTAAATGGGAGCTAAATCATTTAATTACTTGCAAAATCTTATGTGCAATAGTCTTCATGTGCCATATTACTACTTGGTCAATATTACTTTTCATTACTTAATATTACGTTATAGTACTCAATAGTACTCAATTACGACTACTGATTTTTGCAACAACTTATTCCAAACTATCACTTGCGTCAATAGTTTTTCCCCTCAGCTGTGTGACTTATAGATATGATACCAAGCATTTCTGTATGTAGCATAGTCTATTCATATTGTGGTTGTTTTCTTTCTAGAGATTTCCATTTAGATTTTATCTAGACTTATTTTTTTATTGTTCTTGTGTCTTTGTGTTGTGTGTTGTGGCAGTCAGCACATAAGCAATTTCCTCTGGGATCAATAAGGTTCTCTGATTCTGATATCACGGTCAATTCGTTGTTAGATCTACAATGGGTTGCTGTACTCTGCAGTTTAATTTAGTAAAATTTAGTGAATAACCAAGATACTGCCCTAAGAATGAAGTAATAAAACAGAGCGCTCTCTAGATCAGGAATACCGTAGACCTTTAGAACCAGCAGAGGGGTTTTGGGAATAAAGCTACATGGCCCAAGATACTACCAGGCTTGACATTTTAATGTTAATGCTTAGGACTGTAGAAGATACAGGAGCTGAACAGGTTATTGTGGTCACTAGTCACATGTATGGTGGGATGTTTCTTGTCTTTTAGCAGGTTTTTGTTCCCAGGGTGTGAGGAAACCAGAGGGGTATAGCCTACTCAGCCCCCAAACCGACTCAATTACCTGTATTCTTTGAAAAGGAGATGGCAGACAGACTATTGATGGCCTCTCTGACAAGCGCCACCCCCGTTCTGACAGCTTCCTTCATCACTTGGGTGAAGAGAAGTTGCAAAACATGGGTTGAGACAAAAAAAACAAATCCTCATAATTCTGCTAAGATGAAGAGGATCAGTTGTACCTGATGTAGCTATTTCTGGATACTTCATTGGAACAAGTATGAACTTAATATTTCTGGGGATGACATGAAAAAATCAAATGTCACTGGCTGACATGAAATAGGGATCACAGTAAGGAGATGTTGGAATGGTCCAATAACCTGCTAGGGGGAGCAGGGTATTTAATGATGGAGACGGTAGATTATAGCTGGCTTTGGATGTGTATGGTTGTCTGAGCCACACCGTTGTGCACGTGAGCAGCTAACTCATCCCTTGTGACTGCCAAGGATGTGGTTAGTTGATACATGTGGTTTTTAAGTAATTCCAAGTTAACAATTTAATATGGGTGGAGTTTTGAATCTATTACACTTCAGTCTTTTCCTTCAAACTGGTTTTGTGTTGCTTTTCAAAGTTCAGTGGGTCATATTTATTTGTAACACTAAGTGAATAGTAGACTCTCCTTATACAAGTGGGCCTTACTTCAGCAGGAATTGAAATAGGCGGCCCAGGGTGGCCACAGCTAGTAGCTGAATATAAAGAGACCCAGCCCCCCTTCAGTAGCTTCTGGCATCATGTAAATATGGAATACCGCCCCTCCCCCAGTGCTTCACTGAAATCATGCTGCTGTTTGAGATGTGAGGTGGTGACTGCTTTGGGTCATCATTTCAGTGTAAAATATCTGAAGTCTGACTTCAGAGCCACAGGAAGAAATGATAGAGCCTGCCCAAGGCATTCCTACGCAGCCTACACATTGGTCCTTACCTTTATCATTTTGCACACTGGGAATTGACTTAACTTGTATTGCAGGGAACGTTTTTTGTACAATATCAAAATTTAAAGCTTGTGATATTTCAGTGGTGGAAATGTGATGAAGTATTAGCTTGGGGCTGAGTGAATAGTCACGTGCTATGTTGCATGGAAAAATGAGGCATCCTAGGCTAAAATTATCTTTGACCTGTGACTTATGCCAGGCTGCCATGTTAGGCTGAGAGGCCAGATTGTTGCTGTTGTTTTGGTTGTATGTTAACAAATTCTGTTTTAAGAAGCTGCAGAAATGTCTTTGCAGAGGAGATCCTGAAAATCTCAGGAAAAAAAGCTCACTTGCCTTGTGACAGTGATTCTTGCTTTTGAGGATTCATCTGTCTGAACTTTTTAAAAATGTTCTGCATGGTACTTTATTTTGTATTAGGACCAAGACAACTTAACACCCATATGCAAAATCTGGAAATATTATGGTACAGTTTTTGGAAATGCAGGAATGCTTAATTATGTTACACTCTAGAGGAAAATGGAAGCAGCATAAAGTGTGTTTTAATCCTAGCTTCTGCTTATAAGTAACAGCACCAACGTGCCTTTTTAAGGCACCATAATTTATTCTGGGAATGTTCACACGCAGCAAAATTAATTTTTTAATTTTTTTTAATATATGGTGGTACCTCGGTTCTTTAACTTAATCCGTTCCGGACTCTGGATCAAATCCTAAAAAGTTCGGGTTCTGATCGAATTTTTCCCATAGGAAATAATGGAAAACCAATTACAGTGGTACCTCAGTTCTCAAACTCACTAGAACTCGAATTTCTTGAGTCAAACAAACCAGTTTGACCTAGAATTCGATCTGAATATCATAAGTCGAATCGTGAACGCTGACCTAATATAAATAGTACGTGCCAGGAAATGAGTCATACTACAATGTAATTCTTACTTGAATGCCTTCTTCACATACTGGACGATTAACCAAATAAAACAGCGCAGCATTACAGTAACTAACAATAAATAAACCACTAACTTATGTGTACTATTACAGCATTTATATCATTTATTTAAACTTTATTTTACCAGGTAAATTAACTGAAAATCAGTTCTCACTGCTTTGCGTGATATTTGGGAGAAATAGCAGACTATGCATCGGAACTGCCTGGGATACAAACATCATGCGTGTAACTAAACTCTTCAGCCAATAAAGACAAAGGTTTGTCATCATGGAGGCAGCTCCAGTTTGTGCAGCCGGGTGAGAGGTCGCAATGCATCTAACCGTAATGCATTGTGTCAAGATCAGAATGTGTTGCTTTAAGCTAGTGCTGTAAGCAAGTCGAACGAACACACCCAGTGACCGGACTGGGGAAACAAACTGAAACGCAGACTTAATACAGAGGACTAATGACAACAACCAGAAATATCTGATCACATGGGGATCCCACATGAGGTTAATGAGGGGGCGCGTAATTTCCTGGCGCGTACAATTTATATTAGGTCAGTGTTCACGGTTCGACTTTTGATATTCACATCGAGTTCTAGGTTGAACTAGTTTGTTCGACTTTCAAGAAATTCGGGTTCTAGTGGGTTTAAGAACCGAGGCACCACTGTATATATAATTTATTTTAAGTCGCAAGCTGTGTGAGTGTGAAACAATAAGGCTAGCAACCTTGCAAAGACTTTTTGAAGGTGATGTTTTTCTTTTGGCCTGTGCTTTAGTTTTTTTTTTTTTTTTTTGGACAGAACAAAAAAAACAGGAAGACTGTTTGCATTCTACTTGCATTCATCCATCTTTGCTGTGCTAAAGATATTTAGAGTGCCAACATTAAATAATGTAAACCAAGACTATTTTCAAATTTAATTTTCCCCACCATGCCTGGCATATGGGACCTCGCATGGTCGCTCCATTCCCCGTGTTCTGCACTGTGGCAATGGCTTAAGGTCACTTTAATGTCAGGTTGCGCCTGATTAGTGCCATATTTTTGTGACAATCCTTCCCCAACCCCTCCCCCACGTGAGCCTATGCCAGTTGATTTGAACTTCAGTCATTAATCATCACCTCCAGGTCTCTGTGAGGAAAACGTATCCTGATGGAGCTTAATGACTCCAGGGGCACTCTGGCCCACCCCAGATCCTATCTGCTGAATTGTGTGTTCCCGTTTCCCTTAACAAACACGCAACAGATTAGTAATTCCTTTTCTCTCAGGAAGTGTTTAAAGAATAAGATGAAGAGGAACCGCTATATATCTCACACATCATAATTAGAATAGTGTATGATGTTGTGGATTTTTAAGGAACCGCGCAATACTCTGCACCTTAGCAGTGGTCTAAGTGTTTCATTTTCATGTTGGATTGCTTTGACAGCCATGCATCTCGCATGAAATTGAGGCTGTCTGGCTGTGGTCAGTTTTTTACTCGGCTAATGAGATTTGCTGTCGTCCTGCTTATGTAGTAGGGAAAACAAATGGACGTAGTTAGTTGTAGCAGCACCACAGAAAAATGAAGTGAAAAAACAGAAGTGTAGCTGACACACTCGCAGTATATTACGCAGATGTGTGTGTGTGTGTGTGTGTGTGTGTGTGTGTGTGTGTGTATAACTAAGATTAACATTCAGCAGTGACTGTGGGTGAGATTGTTCATGACCTAGCTGTGCGGCACTGGGGGGCAGGGACAGTTGGTGCATGGGTGGCCTTCCCAGTTATTGCCTTCCCTGCCAGATGTAGAGCCAGGGGCTGGTCCCAGCTGAGCGCAGTGCCCTGAAGGTCCATGGCCATTTCCCACAAGCAGCCTGGTCCTGCAGGGGCTCTCTAAAGGCAGCATTTTGCTCTAATTCGGGTGAAAATGAGTGGTAGTGAAGGGCAAGGAACAAATGGTTTACAATTATTGTTATTTTCAGTTCGCACATGCGTATCAATGAACGTGCAGGGAGGCTGTACTTCTTTCACAGTGCTACGTCCACTAGTGACCTGCAGCCGTATGGCTGGTGGTGGAGCTGGGCGATATGGCCTAAAAATAAAATATCTTAATTTGTTTTCACAATAAATCCTGATTTTTGATTTTAATCAATTTTCCCCTCCCCTACTCATAATTAAACTACAGATGACAAATACATGTTTCAAAATGGGTTTTAATTTTATTTTGTTTTTTTTTTTTACTTTACAAATAAAGTGCAATCTGACAAGCCAAAAAAGATGCTTGTGACATGGCAGACCACGCCATTGTAAACACTTTTAGAAACTTTTAAAAACTTATGTTAATGAATTCCGGCCTCATACATCATGACAGCTTTTGTTATCACCTACTACTAGTGCTGGGTATTGATTCAAATGTCAAGAATGATTCCATTCTGATTCTCAAGATTTAGAATCGATTGTCACAATTCGATCCGATCTCTTCCGATGCAATATTGATTTGGGTCAGTGTTTGTTTTTTTTTTTTTTTTTTTTTTTTTTTTTTTTTGTTGGTACCTTAATTAACTGTCTGTGTAGTTGGGCAACCTTTTAATACTTGTTTTTTTTTTTCTTTTAATTAAAAATAAATAAAGTTTTGATA
>JAABNY020000063.1:3327636-3338524 GCA_015164015.2 Brevimyrus niger | reverse complement strand
ACATGCTGAATCTATGTCAGTTTGTCGCTCCCGATCGATCGTTTTGGGAATAAACGGTGACCTGCAACTACTCCTCGCCTTGCCTGTGAATCTCTTTCCATCAATGGACCCGGTGGAGTCGCGGCCGACTCCAACAAAAGTCAGAGAAAAAGACGAAAAAATGTCTAAAGTTTGGGACCATTTCAAACAAAATAAAAGTGAAAATACTGTGCAGTGTGGCCATTGTAAAACTGAATTAACGTCCCACAATAGCACAACGTCAATGATTCAACATCTCAACAGAAAGCACGCAGTCTCTGTATCCAGTTCACAGAGTGGAACCAATACAAGATGAGCGCGAGCGTTTCACTCACATTTGCAGCTGAAAACAGACCTGCGATAGAAATTTATTTATGGGCATATGTGTGAATAAAAAAAAAAAAAGTATAACAAGATTCAGCCCAAGCAGCCTCTATTTTTCCTCAACAAAAACACTGATAGCACAACAGCAGTGAAAATGATGCCATCATAGTTTAACATGGAGCTGGAGCCTGTCTATACATTGACAGCAAATAGCGGTTCTGTTAGAGATGGTGAAAACAGCGGCAGTGCTTGTAATCGCCACTAAACCTTTACTGGTAAAGAGCTGGTGAGAGTCCTTAAATAAACCAGCTGTTCAACAAGCTGAAAGGTGAAGAAAAACAATGTTTTCAGCGGCTCCCATCCACCGTTGTTTGTGTTCCACAGCAGCAAGGCTACATCAAAGCTATACCAGTTAAAATAGAAGCTGTTTGTATGCAGATAAACTGTTAGCTTAGTTTGACAGAATATTTAAATTTGGCAACTTGCAGCAGGCTGACAGCAGCCGTCACACTGTGTCACAGTGATACCTGCAGCATGCAGTGGTGAGTCTAAAGGGGTAAGTCTAAAGGGGGTGTACTCAACTAGATCTATTTTAAGGCTTTAGTAATATTATTTTGGAGATTTAGATTAATATGAATAACACTACATAATTATAATGTAAATAATATAAATATAATATAAAAATGACCCACCCTCCTCCCCCAACAGCCTTGGGCCAGTAAAACTGAGACACTGAATTATTATAATTTCCTCTCTTTCAGTAAATCAGTCTTGTGGACAACTTTGTTCAGGCAGCTGCACCATGTTCAGTTCAGCAAGCTGCTTAACCCGTAGCATTTTGAGCAAATTCTCTCACACATTCACTTATACACATGAACATGAATACACCATTCCTACCTCATCCTGGAGATCCAATCCTGTCAGAACGTTTTTTTTTAATGCCTCCTATAAATGTACAAGAAAACAGAGTAAAGGCCATTTTGATTTATGGCTTAAAGATATATGTATACTTTTTTCAGTAATTGTATTTCACATTTTTGCATTCAAGAAAGTGTTTTCTTTTTAAAAAAAAAAAACAAAACAAATATGTACATAAATGTACTAAATGTTTAGTTCTTTTGTCAGTTGTATGGAATTAAAAATGATCCTGAAAAGGAAACCCATGAGTTCCTCATTTTAAGAGACCTGTCTATTTTTTTTTCTTTTTTGAATAATTACCATTACTTTTTAATAAGACAAAAGTATTTTTTATCCGATTAATTGAGGAATAATTGATAGAATACTCGATTTACGAAAATAATCGATAGCTGCAGCCCTAATCTATTCCCGGTTATATCCTGGCTCGTCTGTGGGTGTTTCTCACTCTCCCTTCATAGCTAACATCTCCAGCTGGGGACACCCTCATGCTCCGTGGCAGCTAAATCGGTGGCTGGTAGCCCGGCAGCTTGAACAACGCAGGCCTGTTTTGCCTTGGATACCTTGGCGGAAGTGTCCAAAATGCATTCAAGGGTAGGCCTTTGAGAAGAAGAATGTCTCCATTGCCAAGGAGGAAAGCCAGGCTCCTGTTGGTCAGGAAGTAATGAGGGACCACAAGCACAATGGTGGTCAACAGAAAAGCCGTTTGACTCTCAGGGTTTAACCTTTATCTGCTGAAGATGCTCTTATTTAAATGTGACTACCAATAGGTGGATCATCACGGGTTCTTTCATGTCTGTGTAGTCTGCTATACCTCTGGTTTGCTTTTTCTCTTCCCCTTTGACTTTATTTTTCCTCCTAACAGTCAAGGTATAGTTCTGCGTCTTTTATGTTTATGACAGCATTGGACACAGTCCATCTGCTTGTGGGACTTTAACCCTTCTAGGTCAGTTATGAAACTGCTCTTCTAGGCTAATTAATTAACAGTCCCTCTTGTGTGTTCTGAACTTTATAAAGTCTTCTGTCCGCGTCTGTCTTGGTAGCTAAAAGTGACTGATTTAAAATTTGCCTGTTCTTGACTTCACCAACTGAGTTTACTAAATAAATGTAGCAAATCATGGGAGTGAAAGGCACTGGCTTTGCTCCAGGTGGGCCCAGACGTGGGCACGGCAGCGGCCTGACACAGAGGCTGCTGCCCCTTCGTTACGCTCAAAGTCTGGGTGTCGGTCAGGCAGCCTCTCTGAAGTTTAATGGCATGGACTGAATGGCTTTCTGTTTAAAGGGCCCGCCTTGTGTTTAGTGAAGTTAAGACTCCCTTTTCCAAAGCCGACACTGCAATGAATGGTGTTCATTCATTCCTGTGAGTTAACTGCATCAGTCCAATGGAAAACAAGTCGCGTGTTTGTCATGGGAGCCCCGAAACTGCTGTATGTTAGGGTCTCAGCAACCTGCTTGCTTGCTTGTCGGTAACGTTGATATGAAACTCATCAGACTTGCTATTGAAAGAGGGGTGTGTTTGCGTGTGTGCTGGTGGGGGAGGCATGCTGGCAGTTACCAAACCTTCCCAGCTGGGCCTGGAGAAAGCCCAACCCATGGGCCTCAAAGACATTTACCCATGAAGCAGATTGTTACAGGCTTAACTGTTGACACTAACTATGTTCATTTCATTTATGTATCGTTGTGATGCATCCTTTGATTTGCACTAGATCTTGTGGACTTGCAGATAAAATGAAATTACAGCATGAAATGTAAATGGGCTGGCATTTGGATCTTATGGATATTTCAAGGAAATTCAGAGCAGTTATGGACTACCGCCTCCAGCTGGCCTCCTGTTTCTGGCCACTGGCCATGTTTGAGTCATCGTCTTACACCAATAACTGTGACCACCTTGGCACGCAGGGCAGCGAGTCACTCACTGAAATGTTGGCAGGAAGAGATCATCCCTCATGTGACTGTTAATGTTAATTCTGTTAATTTATTTATTTTTTTTAAAATATATATATATTTTTTTATTACTCTGTAATCGAGAGACCTTTGTCCCACTAGGGGTAATCCAACAGTTTGACTCATGGAAGCTCTGGTGAGGTAGAAGTATCCCTCACCATACAGCAAGCCAGATATTATACTGTCTGAAGTGTGGTACCTTGTCAGAGCATGTGAGCAGAGTGGGTGGAATTTGGAGTGCGGAGCGGTTTTTTAAGGGTGGAGTGGTCTCTCTGTCTCGCTCCGATACCGCTCACACTAAGATCCTGTATCTGAATTATCAAGAAACAAAAACTGGCCAAGAGAATTCACAATTGTACTTCACAAAGAAAACTTATAAATCAAGTGTACTATTCTTATGAAATGTATAGATAATAATAATGTGGAACAAGAACAATAATGTGGCAAATCTTTCAGTGAGTATATTCACTTTGGAATCGCTTTTCTCAGAAACATGAGAGTGTGCTACGCGAACAGGCGGAAGCCAGAGCAAAACGCGAGCAAGTTTTAAATTGTAGCATATCAAGTCTATAAAGTCAAAGTATTAAAGCCAATAAAGTAAATATTGGTAATCAAATTTTTGTCATTTAAAGTAGGTCTAATAGGATTTTTTTAAATTTCATTTAATGCTGTCAGTAAAATTTAATTTTATAGAGAGAGATGCAGCAGCAGCATCAACAGAAGAAAATTAGGATTTAAAACATGGATGCTTAACCTGTATATTCTTTAGGCTATTAAGCCCACTGATTCCTTTGTTTAAGCCTATTTTGTATGGGATGCCATTGCCAAATCTGTCCGTTGTTGCCTGTGTGTTGCTTAAAAATAAATATTTTCTGAGCGTTGCCGTTGCTCATATTTCTTTATGGTTTAAGGGTTCGGTTTAAGATGACATTTTTTAGGCATGCAGATTATTTGTCCCTCTGTTAAATCGGAGTGAGCGGGGAGCGATTTGACTGGAGCGGGAGGAAATTTTAGTGGAGCGAGAAGCGGTGTTGAGCAGAGCGGCTTAGTGTGGATTAGAGAGGAGGAGCGGACGGAGCCAACAGCCTCGTGAGCGAGAAGCGGAAATTCTCACCGCTCACATGCGCTGTACCTTGTTATATTGACTTCTCTGAAAGCTGTTATTGTTAGAACTTTCATACTTTTTCTAGTGTGAAGAAGCCTGCAGTTTTTTTGTATAAAGTAGCTCAAGGAATATTTTTGATGTACCAGAAATAGTATCGGCTATGTTGGGCTGTCAAAACATTTTGGAATAGTTTTGCCTGCTTCTCATCGTTCTACAAGTTTGTAGTATTTCACGGTTTTGCAAACTTAAGCATGAGGCCATGAATACAGATGGTCACCTGACAGCCATGTATCTGTCCTGAAGCTAATGACCTCATGTAATGATGCCATGTCCTCCATGGTTTCTGTTATAAGTCTTCAGGGCAGATTCCTGCAGTTTGTAGCCACTGCAGATAGCCTTTGTGAGCCCGACAAGGGCTTATTTGGTTGAATTAAGGGTTGTCTGTTTCTAGGGACTGTATGAAAATTCTCCAGGAGGTGTTCTGTTGGGAAGAGGAGTAGAATTAATGATACACATGGAGTGGAGTATTGTGAATGTAGGGGATCTCCTTAGCTCATTGTAGAACATGCACTTGAAACCTACAGTTTCTTTTTAAAGAATGATGTTTCATTCATGCAACAGCCATATCCCCTATAAAGAACAAAATGCTTGAAATGCATTGTGCCAATAGCTGCTGTGATCACCTGACAAGGAGATGTTACATTTTAGGGACCTGTTTGCGTACTTCCTCCCCTCTGTAATGTCTGGGATCAGCCTTCTGTGATCTTCTTCAGACCTCATATGTTTATATTGCTTCTCTTCTAGGAGACATTGCAGCAGTTGATTATGATGCCCCTTCCCAATGTGCTGGTGCTGGGGAGAAACCCTCTCACTGGTAAGTCATCCAGGTCTGCCTCAACTGCAACTGCAACCCACAGTCATGTCTTTTTCACCACATAGCTTTTAAGTTACCTTAGGCCTCACAGGACCACTTAACTTGTAGGACTGTAAAATTTCATTAGTTGTCACCGCATTCAAAGGATTAATATTTGTATTGTAGTCAGACAAACAGGAAGTTGAAAGTTGAAGTTTGCTTTGATATGTGCTGTTTCAGTATCACTTGGACAAATTGATTTAATTCATTATTACAAAGCTAGTGGTTTGTCGTATGTAAAATTCCCTCGTCAGAATACCACTATTCCTTGATTTGTGATTGACCTTTGAACCCAGGGGTATGCAGGGGAATGGCATATAATCTGAAAGGGATTGGCCTCAGTTATGATGTAGTTACTTCACAGGGACCTCAAAAGTTATACGCAAGAGTTTATGAAAGGCAGCTTTTACTTAGTAGCTCAAGTGTTCATTATACCACAAGTTTGTGTTTTTTATATATATATATTTTTTTTACAGTGAGTGTCAAATATTGAGTATTTTTAGAGAATTGCTGCTATCCAGCATTTCAATAGACAAATGTTAGATCTGAAGACCTGGGCAAAGACGTTTGTCAAAATAGTTAGGTATCAGGGTTTTTGGTGCTGAACAGAGGAGTTTTGGCCATTTGCCAAAAATAGGAGCAAAATCTAAAAAGCTTACTATAAGAATGAATTTCAAATTTGTTGAATGTTTTTTTTTCATGTAACAAAAAGTCAAGAGCCAATTACTGCCACAAAAAAATATGTAACATTTTTACTTTGTACACAAAACAAACTAACATTTTTTGGTGGTCTTTGAAACATTAATGAATGTTTTATGAGGGGGTACATTCATACAAAATATTAATAAAACAGCTAAGCTTTTATGCTTTGTCCTGCAGAAGCTTAGCCTGTGACCCTGTATGTGTGCTACAAATGCTCAGACAGCAGCAGCTGTCTTGATGTGCTTAAGTTGAACAATAACTGCTGTTTACACACT
The DNA here is from genome assembly GCA_015164015.2 of Brevimyrus niger. NCBI lineage: Eukaryota > Metazoa > Chordata > Actinopteri > Osteoglossiformes > Mormyridae > Brevimyrus > Brevimyrus niger. Next base: position 3,332,328 of record JAABNY020000063.1, on the reverse strand, counting down.
GTTGCTCCGCTAAAACAGGTGGGCACCAGTTTGCTGTCGATATTTTCTTTCACATGGGTGAGGAACAGCAACAATGACCATGTTAGCAGAATTTGAATGTGGTAACATAATTATTAAGTGGTGCTGATTCAAGGTGTTGAAGGAATGCTTTAGAGAACAGGGAGTTTTAAGTTTGGTTTATTTTTTATGTAGTGGATGTTAATGCTCAAATATTATAGATGGTTCTGTTAGGGAGATGAACCCCCCCCCCCCTTGTTACAGTTACCTTTGTCGTAATTGAAGCAGTAGCAAATGGGTAGTGTGATATCTAACTGTGACCGATGGCGGGGCTGACACATGCTGAGTGTGCTGGTGACTCCCCAGAAGGATCTGCTTCCTGTTCCTGTGCACAATGGATGAGCAGGAAGTGGGGCAAGGCTCCGGTGGCTCACCCGCTTCGGTGCAGCCCATGTGTTTCCTGACAGGATGGGGGACATTGTGATGAGCAGAATATTGCCTACTGTGATTCAGCCACTCGCTGCGCTCCATCTACAGGAAGCCTCCAACTTCCATTGGCTATTTTAATCCGCTGCCTACCTTCTCTCTCACTGCCCCTGTCTTCCCCCTCCTTCCCTCTCATATGTTCTTTGTTCACTTCCAGTCAGTCCCTTTAAATTATTCATCAAGAGCCTGTTTCTTATCTTCAGCCCTTCTGGACATTTTCCTTCATAGATCACATTATTGGCCTTGCACACGAGGCTTTCATTGTGCACACACACGTACCAGCCCAAGGCCACAAGCCTCTTATCACGGTAGAAAATTTCAATGGCTACCTTTAGGTTCTTTTTTTCCCTTCCAGCCTTGATAGCATGCTATGCTACTCTAGATGCTTTTGAGCTTCAATAGCAGTGTTAAGTTTCACCACACACTGAAATCACGGTCAGGGTGGGCCATTTTTATTGAAGGTAGCAGTTGGAGGCTATGATGGTCTAAATATGAAGAGAAATTACGTAAACGAACATTAACACAGTACGAGCGTGTCCATCTGGCAAAATGGGCACATTAGCAGTTGTATTAATGGTTAATCGGTACCCTAATATGCCACCTGCTCCGCCCCCGCCATGTAAATCTGTCATCACAGCGTAATCTTGCTGGGCTGTCTCTCTTCTAGCTTCACTCCTTCATTTAGCCGAAAGGAGGTCACTCCTGAACTAGTTTATTATAACTTGAAGTCAAATGCTTTGAGCACTAATAAGCCCACATAGTATATAAACTGTTATTTCTCAGTTGCCTTTATTGTGTCTTTATTTATAGTATAATTGTAATATAAATGAAGTGACTGATCTGTTTTCTGCCTCAGAATGTGATATGCTTTCTGAGTCCAGGGCTGTACTCTGAAATATCATTTTCAGAAAATTTTTTGGATTGTAACACAAACGTTCAATTTCTGCCTATATACTAGAAGTAGCAGTTGGATATATCTTTAGTTTTTAGCTGTATTAAAACACTCCTCAAAATGGAACTGAATGCTGGGAGGCATTCATTTATGGTTTGTCATATTTTTTATTTTTTTTTGCTTTTTTTGTGGTTCTGAATTAATGCATACTTGTTATGTTATTTCTACTTTCAACCTCATACAAAGTCTGACCTGCCGACAGCTTCATTTTCTCTGAGGGCACAGCTGAGTCGCAGCAGTTGGCCATTTGACAACATGCGGAAGGTCATGTGAACTCCATGCAGTTGTAGCAAGAGCAGGGCATATGCTGTGACCAGGTGCTGATAGACTCGAAGTCCAGCCTGTTACACATAAGGCTTGCACCAGTTTAGGCCCTGGTGATGACTAGTGTGGAGACTAACATTTCCAGTTCAGGTCACTGTTTGCTTTTCCTAAGAAAAACACATTGACTTGTAATCATGGTCAAAATACACCCTTGAACATCTTTTTGGTTTAGCTGAAAAGGGTTTTTTTCCCTTTGAAGTGGATATTTCCTTTATGAATTGTGTTCATGAATTTGCAACGAACCCTCCGAATGCCTTTGGATGATTAGCAAAGCCAGGGTAGGATAAGTGTGCTAACCTTGCTTACTTCCTGGTCCATTACACACACCCACTCTCGCATTGATTTCTGTCTCTATCAGCACTTTCATGGAGTCGTTCCTCGCCATTAGCCCATTAGCTCTTGTCTCTTACTGCAGCCTGTAGCTGTTAAGGCCCGTGGCCTCGAACTCCATCGCCACTTTCCAAGCCAAAAGCTGCCGCTCCCTCCAACTATCCCTTTGAGCCCAGCTGTGGGCACACATCTGCCAGTCGCATTAGGGTTGTGTCTGTCATGTGAGTGCTAGCGTCTGCTGCTGCTGTCACAGTTCTTTCCGTAAGCTCCTTTTTTTTAACCCCCTAAGCCCCTGTTTGCCACCTCAGGTTCTGTTCTGCAGCAGGCGCTCCTTTCTGTCTGACGGACTTGCTTATTAAGGCACAAGCCAGGCACCAGACAGCCAGCCTGCTAATCCACCGACCAATCCTCTAGACTAATCGATCTGCACCCTCAGTTTAGCAGTGCAGCAGCTGAGGGTGTCGTCATTCTGTCATCATCTTCCTCATTTCTTCATTTATACCGCATTCTCGCTTTCTTCGCCCAACTGCTGGTTTTGCATCGATCATTAAAGTCACTCGCATGTTTTTTGCCTCCAGTGTCCCCTGGGTCTCATGCAGTGAAGCCCTGTAGTTGGACTGTTATCCAGCAGGGTGTCAGCAGGACAGTGGAGTGCTGTTCTTTGATGTCTGTCTGCATATACATCTTGGCCAGCAGGCTGATTACAGCTTGTGTTGTGTCTTCATGCCTGCGGTGATACCAAGCTGCCCTTCTGTGGGGAGGGAATATGCCACAAGCCAGGAGTGTTTCCAGTACCAGGCCTTTTTTCTCAATGCCTATTCGTGTCCTTTGTATTTATGTCATGGTTCTAAAATAACTTGTGGCCGAACCATGAAATCTGTCTCAACAAATGCTTTTGTGAGCTTGGTTCACCACTGTTTTTGAGGTTTGTTTACTTAGCTGATGGTTGCAAAATAATTTACACATCTGCTGAAGAATCTCACTGATGGGAACGAGCAGCACTCTGAGACCAAAGCCAGCAGGAGCATCAACACTCGATACCTTACTCTCGCTGCTGATGTGGAGTTTTGGGTCAGACTGTAATACGCAGAACTCTGCATTAACACACGTTTTCCTTGCAGAACAAGGGCTGGATGAGATGAAGAAGCTGCTGCTGCTGCTGTTGGGCTGTGCTGTTCAGGTGGCCTTTCTTGACATGTCATCTTGCTCTTTCATATGTGACCTTCCCACAATGCCTCTTTTGCTAGTTCTGCATACGAGTGTGTACATTCAAATGATAAATGTGTAACTACTAGTCAGTTAATCTAAAGCAAAGAGCAATTAAAGGCTAGTTCATTGGTACTGGTAAAAGGGGGTTAAGAAGGGGGAAAAAAAAATGCGGTATGAGAATGGCCGAGGGCTGCTCATACCATGTGCACCAGCAGCTCTGGTTTCCTGATAGATAAACGTCAGATTCCAGATAGGAGACTGACTGACTCCTTTCTGCTGTCTCTTCACTGCAGTGCGAGAAGAAAGAGGAGTACATCGAGAAGATCCAGACCTTAGATTTTGACACAAAAGCGGCAATAGCATCTCACATTCAGGAGGTATTTAACAAATTTCTATATGCTACGTCATATCAGATTACATAATATATATTTTTTTTTATATCGACCATGCTTTTATTCTTGGCTGTGAAGCTTACAGATGTCCTGCACAGTTGTAAGCTGTAAACTCCATGCTTTGCCACATAGGTGACCCACAACCAGGAGAACGTGTTTGACCTGCAGTGGGTGGAGGGGGACGTGTCCCATGAGGACCTGGAGTCCCTGTCTAGGAACATGGTGTTTCACCTGAAACGTCTCGTGGACGAACGGGACGAGCAGCTGGAGGTACAGAATGTCAAAAAAGGAGGGACCGTTTTTCATCAATCCTAAAAAATCAGAGGTGCCCTTGTAATATGAAAGGTTATGGGCCGGCGTGTGGAATGGCTGCCAGCCGTGTGGGGGGTCAGTAGACAAGAAATAAATACAGGTTGAATAAAGAGCCTACTAGTAAAGGCATTGCTAGGTGAGCAGGGGGTCACCCGCCTCCCTGTTTGGTAAAATGAAACTGTCCACCCCAGGGCAGGGTTCCCTTAATTAAAATGCTCTCTCTTCAGCTGTGCAATGAATTATCACTGAAGAGGAAGCAAATTTAGTCACGCTGTTGGGTTCTGATTAAATGTGCCCCCGGGTTGTTCTTGAGTGTGGTAGTGGTCCCACCTATTGGGGGTGTGGTGTCTCCCCCCTGGAATGGCCTAAACAGGGTCAGACCCATAATCCAGACATCCCGTTACAAGGCAGGAAGATATGTACTTCTGGTAATAGCACCTTAACTCATCTGAGCATCTCCGTGGTGATGAGATGCTCTTAAATGCAACAGCAATTTAATCTGTCTTCTGTAATGAGTTTGAAGTTCTTTGGCAAATGGCTAATGGTCTCTAGTGAATTAAAGTTGGTATAGGCAATACTATGTTGAACATATACAGTGGTACCTCGGTTCTCTAACTTAATCCGTTCCGGACTCCGGATCGAATCCTAAAAAGTTTGAGTTCTGATCGAATTTTTCCCATAAGAAATAAT
>JAABNY020000063.1:3297300-3308503 GCA_015164015.2 Brevimyrus niger | reverse complement strand
TTAGAGGCCGTACTGAGAGGCAGACTAAGGCTCCCATCCTTGTTGGACCGCCTCTTCTCATTATAAGCATAATCCCCTCCTCACCACCCCCCCTGTGTGCCCTTCCTCTTATCCCTATCCAGCCTCCAGACCCACCAGCCTCCATAGTAGCAGGACCACCAGTAGCTATAGCAATAATAACTCCCACTCCTCCTCGCTGGAGGTCAAAGGTATGGCCGCTGGGCTCCTCTCGCTCTCCTCCTCGTTTGTGGCCTTTTGTCCTGCTTATTTGTGCAAAGCATCGAATCCGCTGGCCAGCCAGACAGATTAAGGCGAGTGATACTGGCAGTGTACTGGTTTCATTCCCATTAGACAGTCGGCACTAGCTTTAGGGATCTTCCTGCTGTCACTCTCCTCATGCAGCTTCACCTGTGGGCTGCTCTTATGTGCCCGATGGAGACTCAGTGGCTCATTAATGTCTTTTAAATGTCCAACAGCATCTTAACACTGTCCAGAATTTAGGTGTAATCCGTTCAGAGAAAATTAAATGGCATTCAAAAATAGCCTCCCCTCGAGGGGAAGCATGTTTACATTTAGTCTGTGTGTCTGAACCCCCCTCCCCCCCCCCCTGCGCATGAACACTTCAGTCTGGTCGGGGACACCAAGGCGGCCCGGCTGCTGTGTTTAAAAGCAGATGGTTTCCTGCAGTCCTGCTGTGACCTGGTGCTGCCTGGCCACCCTTGCGAGCCGCCGACGCAGGCGGGGACAGGCGGCCCAAGTGTCTGTCCCCGGCCAACCATGCGCCCCAGGCGTTGGCGCGGGGGAGTGCCAACTAAGAACAGAATTTTATTTATTGGGGGTGGGGGGCAGCTCTTTTTCACGGTCTTTGTTATTACTGCCTCTCGTTTTCCAAAATGGCACCCTCCATTTGCAGCTTTCCTCAAGATCCGGGGAATAAAGGACACCATCCCTGTCGGGGGAGTCTCTGTGTGATATTAATGGGTCCTGTTTGTAGGCCAAGGGCAGCAGGAGATGAGGGGCTGTGAGCAGGAGGCTGGGTCAGGGAGCTGCACCGTGTACCGCTATCCAGGGCACTCTGGTGTGTGTGTTTGAGAGAGAGAGAGATAAAGGGTTACTTTAAGTGTAGAGTTTGTTTGTGCCTAGCGACAATCTTACTGCAGATGGTGAGCGATGAACCCAGCTACAGCTAGTTACAGGAGGGCCTTGCTGCAGTATGCCTGCCCCGTCACAGCACCGCTCTGACAATGCTGCATGCTGGGACATTCTGCTGCATTCTCTATGCCTGTTTGAGCCTGCATGGCTGGTTTGTCCTCCGTGACCCCGCCGTAGTCCCGTGATTCCCCTGGCCCACACTGCAGGCGTGTCCTCTGCTTTCTTCCCTGGCCTTCAGGCACAGTGAACGGCAGCCACAGCCGGCCGCAGAGCGAGAGCAGTGGGGAATTCAGCCTCAGTCTGGACAACGAGGCCTGGTCCAGTGGGAGCAGCCCTGTGCAGCAGCCTCTCTCCCAGCGCGGATCTCGCCAGAGCCCCCTGCTCCTGCGCAGGAGCCTGGAACCCCCCAGCGCACAGGCCAGGAGGAGGACTGCCTCACCTGGGAGCGAGGTGATGTCCCTGCAGCAGTTCCTGGAGGAGAGCGTTAATTTGCCAGAGGTGACCTACAAATGACTGTAGTACCAATCAGCACCTCTAGGGGGGCTTCGTGTGGCCTGCAGTTACAGCACATCACCACTAGGTTGCTTTATACTTTTATTTAATGTCATTGTTTTTTGTGTTGTAAAATTGACAAGTAAGAAATTTAATTCTTGGTTTTAAATATACCAGATCCAACACGCCCCAAACCAGCTCTGTAGGGTTTAGGCCTAGGAGATTATGGGGACCAGGTTACAGTTCTTGCTGCATAAGCTCAAGCTGTGCTGAGGGTCATTATCTCGTTGGAAAAACAAATGATTTTCAGTAGGTGTGTCCAGCCTTCACTGAATCTGGAGTTCTTGAAAGAGGGTAAGATTATTGCATTTTCCCTTGTACTAAGTGCCAGTGTGTGCTGGTCTCCCCTCAGAATGGCAGCCAGGAAACCCTGGCCACAGAGTCCTCTCGACTTTCGGCGGACTCCAATGAAGTAGTGCGGCGGGAGCGAGGCACGCGCGGCATCCTGCGCTCTGCCAGCGGGAGGGCGCCAGCCACCGATTCCACCTCTGAGAGTCGGGCATCTAAAGCGGGGCGTCCCAGCCTGCGTAAAGCGGAGAGCACGCGCGTCAAAGGCTCGAACCCCATGCGGCCTGCGCTGAACGCCCAGGGCAAGGCCGTCTCCGTGTCGGAGCGTTTGGATGCTTCCTCGTCCACGCTGCCTCGCGCCAGCAGCGTCATTTCCACTGCCGAAGGCTCGACACGCCGCACAAGCATCCATGACTTTATGTCCAAGGACACACGGCCTCCTGTATCTGTGGACCCAGCCCCAACCAAGGCCAGCCACCGGGGGCAGGCCGCATCCAGTGAGTACCCCCCAGCCCCCACTCCGGCCCTGCCCAAATCCACCAGCCTACCCCTGGCAGGCAGCACTGCCCAGGGCAAAGGTTCAGAACTCTCTAGCTTGGATTCGTTCCTTGGCTCCACATTCACTGTAGATTCCGTCTTTATGGACACCATTTTCAGTGAGCCGTCCTTCAGCAGTCCTGGTAAGAGCCAAACATTCCTGTCCCTCAACACCTCTCTGGTCAGTAACATCAGCGGGCCGCCCGTCAAACACACCTCCCGGCCCACTAAAGCCGGACACGAGCCCCAGCCGGTATCGGGCTCGGTTTCATGCACCCCTGACCGTAAGACTAACGGTGATGACACGGGTGCCGATGGGGAGGCTGCTGAGGCGCCGCCCCCCTCCTTGACCCCTGACGACAGCCAGTCCCTGTGGTACGAATACGGCTGCGTTTAAACGTAGGAGGCCTGCGACCTCGACCCTGGTGCAGATTCAGAATCCTCTCCAACCACTGGATCAGCACTGCCGCGCATTCACACTCCTGCCACTGGCAGCCAAACACCCATCTCCCAAACTACGGTTCTCCAAGGGAGAAGAACGCAGAACAAACTGTTCATTCCGACCACGTTCATCCATGCATGAGCAAAAGCCTCCAGCCGGGGCACCCATCTGCTGTTCCACTCCTGTGCTCCCTGCTTCTTTGACCTTATTTTATTTTTCTTTTATTTTAAATAAAGCACAGTAAACCTGTTTTGCATGGTTCTGTTGAAGCGTCAGCTTTTTGTCTTGTGGTTGACTTGTCCACGTGGTCTGTCTTCTTTAGTCGCTGTCTGGACTTTCAGGACTCAAGCGGGCATCTCTGACCCTTTTGTCTGGGTGGGGGCCTTGCTCTCTGGTCATGTGACCCTAACTCTGTTATTGCTGTTACTTCAGTCTGACTTTAATGGATTGGTGTGGAACAGCAGGGAATGAAATGATAAATGGGAGAGGGGCTCCAATCTTCAGGTTCAGTTTATATTTATGAACTGAGAAGTTGTACATAGAACATTAGTGTGTCATGGTTTAATAATGACCATTAGGTCCATTTAAATGCCCTGTGTAACACAGCAGGTGGGCAGTACAGCTGCAATGCTGTTTATGCAGGTTTATGAACAGGCACACAAAATGACTGCTTTTTACCTGCTTTGCTACTATGTGGACCGACATTGGTAATGTTTAGGAAAAACTCAAGTTGACTGCCCGTTTTGGGAGAGAGTCCATAGCAGAATCCTGGATTTCAGGCACGGTTGCGTTTCAAGTGAGACCAGCCGAGGATCTGTATGACTGACAGATCACATGAGCCACTGGGTAGCAGGAGGCTTTCGCATGATAATCGCAGAGCTTTATAGAATAAGCTGCATTTGTTTCGAGCAGCAGTGTCTGGGTCTTAAATAGAAGTGAGCTGATTACACGTGTAATATGAGGCCCTCATGCTGCATTTTACTGATGGTATAAACGGCTGTGTATTCACTCTGGTTTGTTCCTTCTAGGCCAGATTTAAAAAAAAAAAAAAAAAAAAGTGAAGTATATGCATCTTAAGGATTCACATTTTTTTTTTACTACTATTTTCCTTTATTTGCTTGTGCCCTTCATTCTCCAGTCACAGATGTATAATGTTTTGTGGGCTGTGTTCACCTTTTGCTGTGAATGTACCTCCTGCTGTTTTGTTGTGTATCCTGAGATTTCAGGGCCTCCGTCCTGAAGTCGTCCTGCTGCATGTCGGCCTCTCTGCATCAGTATAGGGTCCCCTCCCTGTGCGTGTGCCTGGCTGCCATTTTGATTCATGCAATCAAAATGAACATGTGAACATGCTGCTTTTGCTGTGGGTAAACAAATCTATTGGTTTCATTCAAGAGAAAGAGTTACACACTTTCCACAAGCCATCAGGGCTGTAGACATAGAAAAAAAAAAACTGCGCAAAAACATTTAAATAATTTAAAATTTCAGTTTTACAGTCATAGTTTCATGCTAAATTAGCTGCCACCACTGTGAGCAATACTAACCACATTAACGGAGTTAAGCTAGTGCACAGTCAGTGTTTGCTACTGGAAGGTGACTGGTTTTATGTGGTGACAGCTAAGCCTGCTGGGTAAACACTAATTTAGGGTGGCTGTCGGATTATCATAAAAGATGCACGGTGGTATAATGAATGGAGCTTTTGGAGGGGGGGTTGTGTTTTCGTTTTCCTCATCACTACCACAACAGCTGATCGTACATGTAACCAGCCGTGTTCATGAATAATTGAAAATGCCTTTATTCTGCAGATGTGGAAGGTTTTCCTGAGCGCAGAAAGTCAAAAAGCAGGAGCGGGGAGAGACACAGCTCCCAGACATAGACCCCCTGCCACTGGCCGTCGCCCTACTGGGCCCCAGGGGTGAGTGTCCTGCCATAAGCAGAGCGGTGGCTGTTTGGGGACAGCGACCGGGGCCTTAATCCCCCCACAGCACCTCACTGCTCGCGGTGTGAACCGGCCCTCCCTCCATGCCGGCTTCCTCTGCGGTGCACAAGGACGGCGACCTGGAGCCTCTGTGGGGAACCAGCTGGGACACTTTGCGTTTTCCTTCCCCCCCTCCACCCCCAGCAGAGGAGGTGCTTCCAAGCACAGCTATCATTGGCTCTTTTGTTTACCCCAGTTTTGTTATTCTGTTATGCTCTGTATTTTTTGTTTTTTCTTAATTTTGATTTACTAAAGTGTACAAACAAGTCTGTGTTGGGTGGGTTATGTGAACAGAACCTGAAAAGCATCCCTGCATGACGCTCCTGCCCAACAGGCTCCCGACACCTCCCCCCGGTACTGGGTGCTGGTGTTTTCACATGATTATCTCTCCTCTGCTAACTACTTTCTCCTGTCCCTCTTTTCTCTTCATTCTATCCTTACTGCCTCATCAAGGGGGAATGTTTCCCATCAAGCTCTGTTTCAAGCCTGTTTAAAAAAAAAAAAGGTCCCCTCTGGGAGTGTAAATCCTGTTTTATATAAACTTCTTAAGAATCTTTCAACTAGACTTTCCTATCATTCCTTGAATCAAGGAGAAAAAAGGACTCCGTCTTAGAAATTTTATCGTGGCAATTTTTTGTAAGTATTCAATCTGGCAAAAGCACTGCCGCACGACTGACAGACCACCGACGCACATGTGCCGGGGACCAGAGGTCTGTGCTGATGCCATCACCTGGGAAACAGAAACATGTTTTTCCACGGAGCGAGAGGATTCGTGCTGCCTCTTCCTGGACTCACCCCAGCCTCTGCCGTCTGCAGGCTGTAAAAAACAAGCATGCACATCCTTCTGACGTGGGGTGGCTGAGCTTCTCCGACCAAGATTCTGCGCAAAGAAAAGCATGTGGACGCCAGAGGGGGGAAAAATGAAACTGGTTCGAGCGTACCGCATGGAGCATTCTGTTACCAGGTGCCCCTCCCCTCCCAGGAATGCAGACCTTGTCAAAAATGTTGTCTCCCACAGACCAAAACGCCAGGAGCAGCACTGCACCTTTTTCAGTTTTACATTTACGCTGTGAGTTTCCATTTGTTGCTGTGGGTTCAGAGCGCCCCCTGGGACAGGCTGTGCAGGCCACCAGCTGCACAAAGGACCCAGCCGGTGTCTCTGTCCATTCTGATCGTTGCTCTAGTTGGGAATGACTGTGACTTTGAATAGTTTGTTCCTATTTTCCACTGTTACTTTTACATAAAGGCATTCTGATGTGATCAACCAATGCAACTGTTTGGTGTTTTTCTGTTCTCAAGCAGTCTCATGGACACATAGCTAAACAGCTGAATGATGCAGGATGCTGTGTTTTTAAATGAAGAGTTTGAGTGTGACCTTCTTCATGGGATTTGTGGTGGTCTAGGCTCTTATCATAGTACAAATGGTACTTGGCATACAAAACTGTTGAATGACATTGAGCAGCTGATGTTAAGCTGTGCAGGAGTCCTAAGCAGATGCTTACATGACATGTTAAACTAAACCAATTCATTTGTTTAACAAAGTAAAATACATGTTTTCTCCTGTATTGGCCAATCTTGTGTCAAAGGCTGTAACATTGTATCATTAGCTTGTAACCTTGGGGTCTTGTCCAAGACCAAATATGATATGGTGGTACAGCTGTCTGTCCTGTATGCAACAGGTTTTAATAGACATTTTCCTACATATACAAGTAAGCTTTGCAATAACATACTTTCACATTGTACATACGAAAATTACAAATCACTGGTAGTACTTCATGAATGATTAAGATGCATTAAAACCTCACATGAGAACATTGGGAACACACGACTCCTCGAGAATGAGCCTGATTTCCTCCACATGAAGTCGGAAGTATGAAAATGGAGTAGAATGGCATCCATCCCAGGAACCAGTGAGCTGCAGGTGATGGGGCATTTGAGGAGAAGACCATCAAACCCAGTTCTTCACTGCAGGAGATGGATGCTACACAAATCAGTGGTCATACGCTCACAAAACGTCAATATCCCCCCTAACAATATATTCTGCTGAGCATAAATACCTTTTAATGCCAGAAAACTAACAACTAAAATCAGTAGTTAGAGTAAAAATAACTGCCTGAATTACATTCTATAGCAAAAACAACTTGATTGCGGTTGGCCACTTATCAGCCAGCAACGTACCACATAACCGGAGCCAGAGCTGAGATCTCTAATCAAAGCTTTGCAGAATTGGTTCATGTCCTGTTTCCTTTAAGAATCTCAGTAAATCTTCTGGTATCAACCCCATAGTGGCTGCGTTGGTCATGGGGTGAAAATACACCCTTTCGTGACCCCCAGTCAACAGGTCGCTGTCCAGCACACATTTGATGCTTTTTTCCTGGTCGCAGAACAGTGCCAAAGCTGTGGCACAGCCTTGGGCCACCTTCAGCTTCTCCAGCATGACCGATTCCTCTGCAAAGCGGAGGTTTCCGCTGCCAACACCCAGCTTCTTGGCCAAGTCGTTCAGGTTTAGCTGACGGTCGTGTCGGGTGGACACAAGCCAAAGGCCCTTCTTCTTCTTATCCTTGAGGAAAAGGTTTTTCGTGATAGCTCCTTTAAGATGTTGCACGTGCGGCATCATTTCCTCCACGGTAAACACCTAATGTGGTAAAAAATACATTAATATGATAATCACACCTGAACAAGTTCAAATCATACAGTTTAGATATTTCTTCTGTATATAATTCAAACAAAGTTTACAATGTAGAACACATATTTCACTGTAGTGTTTTCACCGAAGAGCAGAGTTGGTGTGAGATGCGTTTATTATAATGAATTAAACCGTGTAGCTCGTAAAATAAGTGATTCAAAAGTAATATCGGATGGCAGATGGCTCCTTCTGGTGGTCTACTGTAGGTATCACAGACGCATTGCAAGGATTTGGTAGGAACCGACCGTTTTGGTTTCGGCGCCCTCTGGCGTCCTGTATGGGCATATTGGAGTCGCGTGCCACGACAGCCGAAACTTTGTACAAAAGCAGTCCATAGTATTAATACGTTTCTTAACTAATCAGATAGAAATCAATTTTATTTCTAAGCAGCGTCATTACCTCCGGGTGGTCAACGCAGACAGTTTCAATGTTAAGCTGCTTTAGGAACTCCTCCAACTCTGATCGAAGTCCTGGTGATCCCATCTTAAACTTCTATGAAAAGTAAAACTATCACTTTTAAATGCAACTTATTCGATGTAATAGAATCCTTAGACTACTTTTCTTTGCGTCGTTACTTGCCGCCTGCACCAAAAATCACAAAAACTGCATCCGCATTTTTGGCCCTAGTGCGCAAGCGTGACACAGCGACGTAAAACTAAACCAGTCCTTCGCTCAGATATCCTATATAATGAATGAGGTAAAATTGCAGCAGAGATAAAAATGCTTTATAATTATAGTGTTGCTGAGTTTTGTTTGTTGTATTTGTCTTCATGCAGTTATGGACTAGAATATACAAGTTTTCAAATATCAGGTTCCATTTCATTATATATGAAATATTATAAGTATAATATATGTTGGAATCACTTCATTCAGTATATTTACTATTATTTTATCATTCTAATTAAATTTAACAAGCAATGCAAAATTTATTTATCAGCGACCTTAAAAGACTCCAAAGGAAACAGAGAGATGCGTTGTGAATCCGGCCGAACTGCATTTTGGGTAAATGTGTCATGGCGCCACGCATGGTGGCGTTAAAATGTCATCTGAATATAACGTTGTGCACTTTCTCTCCTGCCGGTGTAATATTGTGCTTTAATGGTTTGGTGGTGCGTCGAGAGTCAGTGTGAATAAAACAGCAGGTGAGCGAATGTTTTCGGGAATAATAGTGTTTAACTGTTTAGAAGTGCTTTTCAACTTCAAACCAGCTCTTTGCATAAAACGCATTCATTTTAAAACAGTATACAGAAAGATTTAATAAGTACAGTGTTTCGTTACAAAATATATATTTGCCACATTACGTGCTGTTCATTTCGTTCTGTGTCACAAGCATCAAGAGGCGCTGTCACAGCTGTTTGGTCTCCAGGAACGTGATTTTTATGTCAGAACCCACCGGTGTGTGAATGTGTGTGTGGATGGGTAAATGTGAGGCATAAATTGTAAAGCGCTTTGAGTACTTGGAAGAGTAGAAAAGCGCTATATAAATGCAGTCCATCCATTTACCATCCATATGGTAGCACATAGTGCACATATCGTAGCTACTATACTTAGGCATGCATATATTGTCGTTATGCACCGGAAGCCTTTAGTTGTTCATGCAGTGGTGATGAAAATGTGAAAAATGGTGAAAAGTTAAATGCATAAAGTCTGGCATTCCCCACGCAGTCCAGGGCAACTTCTATGCAAGCTTTTCAAAGTAGCACAGTTATTTAACCGAACCTAACGCTTCACTGACACCTAGAAACCCTGCAGGTACTGTATAATGATTCATGCAGAACATAGCTGTGAGTCCATGTGCTGTGATGTCAGTAATTGCTAAGTAGTAAATGTTAAGCTTTTTGTTGCTGTTGGCAGTGAGCTATGATGAGCGTGAAGGTTCTCCTCCGGTTGGAGCTTCTGCTCTGCCCCAGCCGCGCTCTCAGACGGCTACATGCCCTGCCCTTCACGGAGGTACAGAGGATGATCTGGAGGGCCTCCTCCTGCAGCCTGACCCCCCTCAGACCGCCTCTGTGCTCCTTGCTCGGCCCCACCTTTGCTGCGCCTGCATATGCCTACCCCCACCCCCACACTCGCCTCTTGGCCACCAAGCCTGTAAGAATCTCCCCTTTCATCTCCTGCCATCACTATGATTTAAGATGGATGTAATTGTTTTTGAAATTCTGCACCCCCCCCCCCTTCTTCCTTAGAAATCATTTAATATCAAAAATATCTACCTTCTGGTGGTGGACCAGTAAGCACTGGTTCAGTGTTACAGACCTTTTTAAGTCACATCCTCCGTGATTTATTTATTTATTGCGTGGCAGTGGGAGATGAGTTTAAAGATGATATTTTTCTCGTCATCAGGCCAAAGGACATGGAAAGATCTCAAAACCCAAAGCGAAGCAGGAGCAGCAGGAGGTGGAGATCAAGAAGAGCATGACGCTGGCCGAGCTGGCGGGGGCCATGAAGAAGGACATAGGTTTGGATGGCTGGGGTCTGGGGACCTGGACATCCTGATTTTGATCAGCAGGTCATGGTGGATTTAGCGTCACCTCACCAATTTGCCGTTTCAGATCATGTATATGAAGCTCTTCTGCACACCTCCATCGACGTGGACTCCCTGGAACCCGACTCTGTACTGGAGGAGAAGTGGATAAAGGAGGTGGTCAAAATGTCTGGCATGAAGTTCAAATGGGCGACGCTGACGGTGGAGAGAGACCGGGAAAACAAGGACGTGGAAAGACAGTAGGGCTGTTTTTGGACATTGTCATCATATCTCTTCATGGGGAGACTCTAAGGACACTCTCAGCTTTCACTGCAGATATGACATCATGCCTAACATTGCAATTAATATATTCAGCTGTCAGAAACTGCATTTGTATTAGAGCAGGGTCATATTTAAGTCTTCACATCTTCATATGTGCCAGACCCCCCCCCGACCCCGCAGTATTGGTGTCCCGCCCCCCTGTCGTCACCATCATGGGCCACGTGGATCATGGGAAAACGACTCTGCTGGACAGTCTGAGGAAGAGTCAGTTGGCGGCCATGGAGGCTGGAGGGATCACCCAGCACATCGGGGCGTTCCTGGGTAGGGGGCGCTACTGAGCGGTATTCTTAAGGTCGTGTGAGTGGCAACACTGCTGCTAAATTCTGTATTTCTGGTGCTTAAAGGGCTTGTCCTGAGTCAGGCACTGCTTTTGTAACCATGATGGGAATAAATTACAAATGAACGTAAAGTGGTTTAGTTTCTAGTATAATCTGTGATTTATTATAATGAAATAGTGCTATTAAAGCCGGACGTTGTCCTGGTCGTGATTTGCAGTCCAACTTCCCTCTGGAGAGAAGATCACATTTTTGGACACGCCCGGACACGCGGCCTTCTCTGCCATGCGAGCACGCGGGGCCCTCGTCACCGACATCGTCATCCTGGTGGTGGCAGCGGACGACGGCGTCATGCGGCAGACCGTGGAGTCCATCCAGCACGCCAAGAAGGCGGGAGGTACCTGGCAACCCTGGCTTGTGGTGGGCGGTGCTTGTGGTGGGCGGGGCTTACGCCATGCACCGCCACTCTGACCTTCCCAGCGCTGTTCTG
>JAABNY020000063.1:3277854-3294117 GCA_015164015.2 Brevimyrus niger | reverse complement strand
CTATTCACCACCATGTGGTTTCTTCTGATTGTATTAATTTGTGAACTGTGCAATGAGACCTTCAGATTTTAAGTTGTGAACAACATGTGGTATGTTTTGACAGGAGAGGCTACAGTGCTGGCTGCTTTTGAGGTGACCATGGGTAAGAAGAAGGTTCCAGTCATGGGTTGTAGGGTCAAAAAGGGTGAACTGGACCGCAAGAAGTTGTTTAGGCTTGTCCGTAACACTGAGATCCTCTGGGAAGGTAAGATGACCAGGCTAACACTGTAGAACTATGAAAAATGTCAGTTTGACCTAAAATTGAGGCAATCCATCTAATTCATAAAGCAGATGATTTGACATTTATACCATGTCACTTTCTTGTAGGTTCATTGACATCCATGAAGCACCTGAAGAATGACGTGCAAACAGTGAAGAATGGGATGGAGTGTGGGTTGTCTTTGGATAAGAATGTGGATTTCCAGCCTGGGGATGAGCTGCTGTGTATTGAAGATGTGAAGGTGGAACAGAAAATTTCCTGGGATCCAGGATTCTAGAGGGATGTGGAGGTTGAACGAGGAAGAATCCCTCAAGGGATGTTCAATGTTGTATAAAGTGATGTACTGAAATAATTTAAAATTACTTTTAATTAAAATGGAATCAAGCTGTCACGTGTGTATTTGGATGTGCAACAACTGCTGCTACTGTATCCTAGTTGACAATGGTGTGGACTACGGACAGTCTAATAGGTCTACGATCGGTGAACCCAGTTTTGCGTTCTGTTAAAGCCAGAGTGAAATGATGAGACACGGCACAGCAAATATCTCAAGGCAATTTATTTACTCCAGTCCAGTCCATGCTCACTTGTCCTCAGGCTTGTTGAAGCAGTAAGTGAGGCAGCACTTGCCACAGTAGTGCCTGTCGAAGTGGCTGGCCATGAAGACGCCGGCGCCACACTCCTCGGCAGGGCACTCGCGGCGCAGCCGATGGATCTTGCCATTTTCGTCAACCTGGGGGAGAATTAAGATCATGAAGCTACATAGTCAGTCATCCTACAATGGCAAGAAGAACCTGTTAGCCTGAATGAGCAACTGTCTAAAATCAATTCACGCCTTAGTGTGCATCCAAAGAAATAAAATCACACCTTAATATACGACCTAACCAACTATTGAAGGACCACAAGGCCATCATCCAGAAGCGGCCGGGCACGGCAGGAGGTCCTACCTTGTAGTACTTGAGCACAGCCAGCTTGACCTTCTTCCTCTTGTGTTTGTTCTTCTTGGGGGTGGTGTAGGACTTCTTCTTCCTCTTCTTGGCGCCACCACGCAGCCTCAGCACCAGGTGCAGAGTGGACTCCTGTACACAGACAGGAGCTGAGCTGCTGTCCAACCCCAGCTATCCAGCAAAGTCCAATTCCCATCTCTCGACCATTCCATTCCCCAAGTCGGGGGGGGGGGGAGCCATCAGTGCAGAAACCACTCACCTTCTGAATGTTGTAGTCAGACAGAGTACGTCCATCTTCCAGCTGCTTGCCAGCAAAGATCAACCGTTGCTGATCAGGGGGGATACCTGCAAAGAGGCTCTCCTATTAGATGCTAAACCAGGTGATTTAAGGCCACCTAAACAGTGTTATATTCCCGCAAAAATTGTACAATGTACAAATTCTTAAGTATAAATCCATACCTTCTTTGTCCTGGATCTTGGCCTTCACATTTTCGATGGTATCTGATGGTTCAACCTATTGACACACATTGTGTTGTCTAGTCAAAGCTCATTCATCACTAACCCTGAAATTACAGGTAAGTGACATTTCGCAGTTAAGTAACAGACTTAAGCGCCATGGGCTGATCCTATAGAACGTGAATTTTCTATAGGCGATGGAATGTCACATCGTAACTAAATCACTAACGTACGGCTACGATTGCAAAAAATGCCGTAAAGCGATGGCAATCCACACCATGACCTGCTTATTTGCTTAATAAAAATTATCACTTCAGACTTGCACATTTTTTATAAATAAGCTAAATGCATCATAGGCCGAACACATCCCGGACACACGTGTGAATGAAATCACTGGCTGCAGCAATACTGAATAAGACAATTAAATGGCCAACTAAGTGACAGGAAAATACGAACTCCAACCCATTTACTTAAATTAACGTTTTTTTAATGATACCGATTGACATATCCATTTATAATGCTGAGCAATGAAGAAGGAAACCCGCGGCGAAACCCACCTCAAGGGTTATAGTTTTCCCCGTAAGGGTTTTCACGAAAATCTGCATTTTGGAACAGATTCCACCTGCATATAAAAGTAAACGGTACTTTGAAGAACACTTCGATCGCAAAATATCTTGAAAAAGCCAACAATATTAAGACAATTTTCCAATTTATACGGAGAGCCGCAACTCACCACAAGCCTCCTGCTAATGGCGGATCATGAGAAGAGGACCACACCGGCGCGCGACAGGGTTTTCTTAACGCGTGAGCAGGGACTAGCTGTCTTAGAAGTGCCTGTACAAAATACTCTTTTATTGATACCAAATATTTTTTATTTTACCTTGTATATAGTTATTAAGGTGTATTATTTCGATGGAATAAAAATTGTATACATTTTCATTTCAAGGCGCTCACCTTTACGTTTAAACTACATTACCCATAACCACCTCACGTCTGGATTTCCTTAGTGACTTTGCTGGATACGGAATCAAACTTCCGTTTATTTTTGTTTAGATGTATGTTATAGTTGTATGCTTATAAGGCCGCATAGACACGCTGTGAGGGCCAGTTTACATGGAACATTAAGATGCTGAAGTAAGAGCTACATAATTTTCGGAGTCCGGTTCATAGCCAGCAATTTCTTTTTTAATTTATGATATAATCACTAAATTACTATTGATATTTCTTACTAGATTTCGTAACTGTGCAGATTATAATGTTTTGCTTTTTATAAATCTACATAATTCAGCCTATTTTCAGACTGATCTATCATAATACATTACTCTCGACAACTGAAAATGCTACTATCTGTACTATTTTATTTAACTTTTTTTCAGGGGAAGGGGAGTCCTGACATCAGTTGAATCTTCTAGTGACAAAAACTTCTTAGACTCTGTGTATGAGTTCATAGAAAGCGAAAAGAAGCACCTGCCAGGCACCAAAGCTGATGAACAACGCTATATTATCTACAGTGCTGCATTTGATATGGTACCAACCAAACCAGAATGGGCTGAACGAGACCTAAATAAGGTTACCACCTAATCCATGTCAGGGAGGACACTGTGAGCTACTTCAGGTTCACAAACTACTGTAAAACTGAAAGGTCCTTGTGTTTGGCTAAATGTTGTTCTTGTGCTTTTACTGGTTTGTTTCCTTGATTTAAAGACTCATCCAGCTGTTTCACATTAACATTAGTGACACATGTATGGTAACTGAAGGCGCACGGCGAGAGCTCAGCGCTTAAATTAAATCCAGGTCCTTTTAATTGATATGGTAGTTTGCAAATCCTGCCCTAGCTGTGTCCTTCATGACATGGATGATCTGGTCGCCCTAGACCAGGGGTGGCCAATCTTATCCGCAAAGGGCCAGTGTGTGTGCAGGTTTTTGGGATAACCTGTTGGTCAGCTGTTCAAACCCAGGTGTGAGGACTTTTCAGCCAATCAGTCCTCTAATTATTGATCTAATTAGGGAGTTGCAGCGAAAACCCGCACACACCCCGGCCCTTTGCGGATAAGATTGGCTACCCCTGCCCTAGACCTACGGACCTCTGAGCGTATGATGAAGACAAATAAAGTTTGTCGGAACAGATGTTAAAGGGGATTTCTACCTCCTTTATTGCAGGTAATCGAGCACACAACCGTGTATAAAATGGTGCTTGCTGCCATCAAGAGGGAATATGACAATTTCATTCAGGCTGTGAAAAGAAAGCACTGGGATGCCCAGAGGGTCCAGGGAAGACTGAAATCCAGTCTCTCTGAGCCGGTCTCTCTCATCAACCACCACAAGAGATCTGCCCAGCTCCAGGAGAGGTCTGTTAGCATTGCACCTCACTTAATAACAATAATATAATGATAATGTAGCCAGACTTCATCAAATGATCCTTTTGAAGTGGAAGCCATTTTCTTTAGTCTTGCAGACAAACATTCACTGCCCTTTCACCACAGGATCACTATAATCCTGAAGGACACATCTGAGCTGCAGACTAAAATAAGCAGACTGAGGACTCTGCACACTCTACAGACTGAGAAAATATCTCCCCAGGAGGATGCAAAGCCCTTTTTCCAGAATCCAGGTATGAAGGGTGATGCCATGATGCTTATTTTCGTTCATGACTGGCATTTCATAAGCACTTTCTGTGGGGGAAGAATACACACTGAGGCTGAGGTAGTCAGGATATCGTGTTTGATTTGAAATTTCAAACCTGCCTATTGTATGTTGTAATAGTGGTGCTTGCCATTCTGCAGGCTTGTGGAATTAATGGTTTATTCACCTGTGTTTGTGGCTAAATCCAAGGCAAGCAATAAGTCTGACTGCTGATCTGCACATTCCTGGCTCAATGTGCCAAACTAGCCACAACTCTAGATGCAATAACGCTCTTTAGGTCTAACGGTGAAGGAGGTGAGTCAGGGGCACCTGGGCAGTTGGGAGGAGAAGCAGCCAGAGCTGCCCAGCAGCAAGGCGAGTCCACCGAGGTCCGAGCTGGACGGCAGGATGAGTGCAGAGACCCTGAGGGACCAGCTGCTCAGGGAGAACAAGAGACTAAGCTTTCGGTGAGAATACAGAGAATGTCCCCCACATGAGGGAGCAGAGCGCACAGGACAGGGTGTAGAGTAAACTCTGCCATGGAGGTGTACATTTCCTAGTCTAGTACAACACTGAGGGAACTTTACCCATTTTGGCTCTGAGAAGCATCTTTTAGTGATGCTCATATGCCCTCTAATGGTGACATGTGAGATTGCACAATTTGGTTGCTATTGGCTTAATTTCTTGTAAACTTAAGGACCGCTCAGGTGAGATGTTAAACAATACTGTCGTGTTGTCATTTATGATAGAGGGGGTAAAAGAACCCAACTAATTTAATTTCTCTGACTAGGAACAAACAGTTGAAGTTTATTAATGATTCTCTACGGTCCTGGGAGAAATCGAGAAGAGAGCTCCCGTTGATGGAGTTCCTGTCCTCAGTCGTTCGGAAAACTTCGGAGCTCAGAGGTTGTGCCATTTCGATGTGTCAGTGAAAAAGTTTGTCATTTAGATCCTTCAGTTGGGCTTCCACCAACACTTGCTCTGGTTAGCCTTAACGCGCTGTTTTACTGAGATAGAAACCATGCTGACATTGTGGTGATCATCATTGTATTTGCTACATGTTATTTGTTTGATTAAACCCTTCATGGTATTTT
The DNA here is from genome assembly GCA_015164015.2 of Brevimyrus niger. Taxonomy (NCBI): domain Eukaryota; kingdom Metazoa; phylum Chordata; class Actinopteri; order Osteoglossiformes; family Mormyridae; genus Brevimyrus; species Brevimyrus niger. The sequence continues at coordinate 3,288,742 of JAABNY020000063.1, read as the reverse complement.
AGAGGGTATAAGCTATTGTTGACGAATGGTGAAAAATCTACTGTTTTCCAGGTCTGGATTCTGACACGGAAACCATCATGTCAGTGGGCTCTGAAGAAGATGGCAGCGCTTCTAGGCTGCTGAAGGAGTGTGTTGAGCAGTTTGTCTTCCCACTGTCGCTTTTGCTGTTGACTGATGTTGGTCATGATGCTGCATAATGTTGTCTTCAGTAATTCTGCAGGCTGTCCTGCGTGGTCGGCATTTCATAGCAGGTGGTAGAAGGTCTTCGGATTGTGATATTCCTTCACATTGTGGCAATGTGACTGGCCCCTCCTCAGATTCAACAGGTTCAGAGAAAGTCTGTTCTCGGGGGACGATGAAGACATCCTTATCCCTGGCACCCGGTCCCCTCAAGAGCTGCCAAGGGACGTGGAGGCCATGGAGAGGATCAGCGGTGCATCACAGCCAGTCGGAAACGGTAGCTCTCATATGAATGTGCTTCATAGGGGGTTATAACTGGTTTCTGTGGCTGTGCCTTTATAGAGCCATCCAACAAACAGCAGAAACATCTTGCCGTTTTATAATTAATGTAAATTGTAATTAACTGCAATGTTTTTTTCCCTAAGGAAATCAGGTTGACTTGTTTAATTAGTAAATAGGATTTCAAGCATAACATATTTTTTAATTTAAAATTTTAAAGAGGTTTCATTACAAACACACAGCTATCAGTTTTTAAATAATCATGCGCTATTTCTCTCCCAGCCACAGGGGAATCGGTGTTACTCTTCATCCAGTCTTCGATGGCCTCGGTGCATGCTGGGATGCGGCTGCCCAGCGAGCAGCTGTCGGTGGCGCTGGTGAAGTACGCCTTGCAGCACGGCCGCTTGGAGCTGGTCGCACACTGGGTCACGCAGAAAAAGTGAGGATCAGACCGTAGCCTGAGGCTGTTTGAAAGTGAACAGATCCTTTAATCCTTAATGAGGACTGGTAAATATTTAAAGACATTTTGGGTGTTTGGGATGATTTTGTTGTGCTTTTCTGTTGGCCCCTTTCGGGCAGCATTGTGTCTCTGTGTGCTTTGGGCTCCTGACGCTCTTGTGACACAATGCTTTCTCACGCTTTGTGGACTCGCAGGCTGACCTGCTCAGAGACTCTGGGGGATGTGATCTGCTCGTACCGGCGCGCCGGCCCGCGGGTAGCCGACACCTGCCTAACCCTGGCACAGCTGGTGTACAGCGCCTGCAGCGCCCGCAGGAAGGCTGCAGCCTGTCTCTGCAGCAGGGGCATGACGCACACTGCGCTGGCGATGGGCCAGCAGGACGGGGGCTTCTCATTGGGTGAGGACTGTGGTGGTGCCCAATCGGGCACAGCCGGGCATGCCCCCTGCCCCCCGCCCCCCCCCCCCAGGCCCTGGATAGCCTTGGGTTCCAGGTATTCCCAGCACCTGCCAGGTGGGCCCTGGTTTCTGTAACTTTAAAAACATTTGACCACGAATGTTCAATTTAGGTCTGAATTATCACAAAAAAACCCTAATCTGGCTAACACTAATCAATTATGCGCAATTAATGTTTTTAATATAAGTAGTAGTTTTAGATACAATATTCAGATTTGATATGTAAATTCAGGTTAAATGCCGCCTCAGAATGCACAAGTGCTGACGGCTTTCAGCAAATGCCTTTTGTCCTTGATCTTTGTGCTACCTGCTGCCCGCTGTGGCAAGCAGCCAGAGAGGAGGCCCCCTCCCCCATCAGTACAGGAGGGGGGGGATCGCCGGCCGGGCTACTGCCCATCCCCCACCAGGCCCGCCATCTGCTCCTGACAGCAGGTGGCTGTCCGGTGGGCGTCAGGCTTACAGGTGGCTCCCTGGGGCCCGTCTGTGGGAGCCCAGCGGATTAAGGGCCTCGTGACGCCCTGTAGAGGCGTGATTGTACCACGCCTTTCGCAGACCAGCCACGCCGGTGTGTGAGCACATTTCTGGCCCAGTCCCCTTCTTGGGCTCACAGCATGTGCTAAATTAAGCTAAGCAGGCTGCCCAACAAAACCCTGCCACCATATGTCTACAACGATATTTGACATATTTGTTCTCCAGAGACACATCATGGAGCGGGAAGCGTAGCTCTGATTCAAATTCAAGTGCCCTCACCTACTGAAAATGCTCAAAAATGGTTTCCAGTGAAGTCCACCATGATTTAGTTTCTTCCCATTGGTATATGAGACGCTGCTACTTCACGTGCCTGTGTGCAGACTGCCGTGTCTCTGAGCCGTTTCCCGTTCGCAGATGACTGCTTGTACCTTGTGGAAAGCTGCCCCAGCCTGGCCCTGGTCCAGGGCCTGACCCTGGAGCGTCACGGCCGACCGGCTGTCCTCTCCCTGGGCTTCGTCACTGACGCCCTCCTGGCCAGTGGCAGGGTGGAGCTCGCCCTCCAGCTGCTGGAGGGCATCCGCCGTGGGGCTCCAGGTGAGCAGACATAGGCGATGCCACCCAGCCGGGCTGAGAGCGAAGCCCATTCACTGAAGCAGCTGGTTCGCGGTTTTAACAGGCAGTTTTACAGCCGGCACGAACATCGGGGTCCTCGGCCAGAAGGTGATTGTTATGTAAGGTGTAATATGTGCAGTATAGTACTCTAAATCACAAAAGCATGAACTTAAGGCCCATATGAAGATGTCGGTTTAAGCCGGCCTTCTGGAGTGAGTGGATGTGGACTTACCAGTAGTTTACAGTGACCCAGTAACAGCACAAACTGGAGAACAATATTAACTATAAATATTTCACCTGCACGTGACAGAAAGAATGAATGCTGTGAATCGGTGCTTGTGAACCTTGTCAGTCATCAGGATCAGTGTTGCTGGTAGTTAATCCTCTCTTGTGCGGTTAAATTATCAAGATGGGTTACACTTTTTGATAGCAAACAAAATGAATCGACATCGATCCATTTCAGTTCTTTTGGCAGTTTTATGGGGGAAGGTGTGTAGTCTCAGAGCAATCACTCGTGGGGCCACGTCATGCACCGACTCCGGTGGGTGAATCAGGGTACGCTCATTATGTTTCTGTCCAACTCCCAATAGTGTAAAAGTGATGTGGACGAAGGTGCATGCAGCAGTGCAGTGATGTCACTTCCTGTGAATGCGGATGCTGTGGCTGAGTCATTCTCTCAGCTCTCTGCCAGGCTTGTAGCCTTATTGCAGCTTTTAACCCCCCGGCGTTGCATTATCAGATTGCTCCCCCCCCCCCCGGTTCTGCCGCAGGTGCCCTGCAGGAGGCCATTCTGGACGATGTTGGATGGACACCAGAGGGGTGGGGTGAGATTGCCAAGCGCTGCAGAGAACAAGACCGGTCCCAACTGGCCCAGGAGATCCTGACGGTCCTGACCTCTCAGGACGGCACTGTGCTGTTGTCACCAGATGCTGAGGGAGCCAGGCTGATGGAGCACGTATTCATGTGAAGGGATGGCCACTAGAGGGAGACATGGGGCCAAGACTCTGTTTGGAATGTGACGTAATGTAATGGAGGGTGGGTGGGCTGGATGGATGGGGGGCAGGGCATCACAGTTCCAGCAGAGTGAATGGAACGCTCAGTGCTGTTCACCAGCTTATAATCCCCTGAACTGATGCGTCGGTCTATAAAGCACTCTCGACCAGTTAAACCAATAGCATCCCTTCCTTCCAAGCACCTAGCTTGCCATTGGCCCTCCTTCACGGATACACATTTCCCGACAACAGCTGCAGCTGATAGGAGGGTGAAGGTGGACTGGCAAGAAATCTCCAAAAATATAGCAGGTCCTTAGCTTTGAATGGAGAAGGGGGAGCAGGTATCTGTCAGCGTGAGCCCTTGGCCTGAATTATGTCACGCCTACAAGGCAGTTCTCTTGCTGGAAAAAGCTCCTGTAGCCTAACAAAGGAAAGCATTGTATGGTGTACAGGTTCTAGGTTTGAGTCCCAGGGAGCTTGCATGAATTCTAACCCTCACTTTGGATAAAAGTATAAGATAAAGGAGTTGAATGTGAAATAATGCACTGTTGTTATAATGCTGCCTCTTTTTTCCCCAAATGAGATGTTTTTTCAAGCACATAAGTGGCCGTAAACACGCCGCCACCGAAGGCCGCATTCTCAGTCTCGGCACGGCCCCCGCTGTCCCAGCCTCCCCTTTGAACGTCGCCAGTGTCCGGGGGCGGCAGTGAGAGGACAGTGGCCTCTGTTTCTGTGCTGAGTGCTGTTACACCAGCCCGACCTCATGGGTACAAAGGAGGGCCGGGGGGCTGGGGACTGCGTCAGCCCCAGAGACAGAGGCTTCATTGTGGTCCTGACGGATGGGTGGGGGGGGGCAGCTTGATCTAATATCAGAATTCAGAGTCATTGCTGTGCCCTCTGTAGACAAACACACTGTCACTATCAAGCTAATAATACTGAGCCCCCCAACTAACGCAGCTTTCTATTTGGGAATTTAGGTCATGTTGCTTAGTTGATCAATTTCAGACTTTACCCAGTTAGACGACTGGATCACTGGAGTGAAATAGCAGATCGTCCTCCCTGAACTTGAACCAGAAGCATGCTTATGATGTCACCGTTGACCCCCCCCCCCCCCCAAATGGTTACCCACCAATAGAAATCAAATCCCTTTGCACCTGATTTCACCCTATTTGACATCATCCTTTTAAAACAGCCTATTTTATTGATTCCCGTTGGATCAAACCAGTGATTGACGGCACGCGGTAATTCCACCCATACTTTGATGCATTGATACCTGGTTTGCCTTTCAGGTAGGTGGTTGTTTCAAGTTCGGACGAAAATAGTTCTAACCGGATATCATAGGGATGCTAAACAAACTGTTTCTTTGCTAAATCCCAGCTACAGAAAGACAGTATTCACAGGTGACATCACTGGCCATTAGGTATGAAAGCATTCTCCATGCAATGACAAATCAGGGTAATTGGTACTGTCATGAAGTTGTGGATTCATTAATGTTCATGTGAAACAGGAGATGCAGATGGACAACTGATCAGAGTAACGTGATTAGGGTAACCCCCAGATTTTGCTGAGCTGCTGTACATATTAATGGACTTTATACTGAACTGGACCCAAAGTCATTTTTACAGATTGTATCTGTTTACCTGCCTCTTGATTTGTGTAAAACAAATCATTCGATGCTGCACCATTGTAGTGCAGCCGGAATCAGCAGGTGCTATGTATTCCAGCGTTTGGAGGCCGTGAGGAACAGCACTCGCAAGTGATTCCTCACCTGGGGATTTCGGGATTGGGATGCCGGAATGAGGAGCAGTGCAGCCGTGCCTGTGTGCTCACAGGGCCGCCGAGCTGTGCACTGCGCCATGCCTGTGTGCTCACAGGGCCGCCGAGCTGTGCACTGCGCTAGCAAACCTTGACCCAGGGCCAACAAGACAGACTTCAAGCTCAGTTGTAGCAGATTTTTTTGCAAGTCATATTTGGAATCTCTAGCTGGTTTCCAACAGGACCCCTCCCTCTGTTCCCGCATACTCTGATACCTTTATTATGGGATGTGTCATCCAGGCATAAATGCCGTTGGAATCGTACTACAGGTATGGGAGAGTTTACAACTGAATAAGGGAATGGTGTGTGACTCCTTCAGGTTTATCTGATGTAATGGCCTCTGCATCGCAGTCTAAAGCTTCTGTGTTGGAAAAGACAGGTGGCATCAAGACAGTGCTGCAGGGAATCGGTGATGTGATCCAGTGTGTGTGTGGGGATTAGGGACCAAATGCCCCCCATAATGCAATAAATAATAATAACCTGTTATTTTTACATTGCAAACCATGTAAAAAAAAATAAAATGTTCAGGTCTCCACAATCAAATTATGGCTAAGGTTAGGGCTGGGGTGGGGTTAAGGTTGACATGTTGGGATTAGAGTTTCCCCCATAAAAGGTATAATTACAAACCTGTATGTGAGTGCATGTGTGTGCGTGCAGACGGTAGCCATGGAGGCGGGGGGGTCCAATCGGATGTGAAAGCTGTGCCAGCAGAAAAATGGGGAGGGAGAGAGGGAAAATGATATACAAACAGAAAAATAATGGGAGAGCCTGTTATGTCAGCGTCTCCATATCCTCATCGGCCCTGCTGACTATCATCCCCTCCCTGCATTGGGGGGGGGGGGGCAGTGTGGAGCAGAGCTAGGACTGGGTGGGTGGGTGTATGTGTCTGTAGGTCTCTCTGATGGCAGTGCGCAGCTGCGGGGATAGATCAACATCAACTCGCTGGGCAGAGACACGCAACCCTGTCTGGTACGACAACAATGTCCCTGGGGGGCGGGGGCGGGGGGGTGATTACTATCTCAGCTCGTGTCAGCTCTGTCCTACCCTACGACCGCAGTCCACGCAGTCCATCGATATGATTTTATCAGGGATCACATGACTGCGTATTTTGTGAGAGACTCGCTGGCCCTGTGGGCTTCTGTTTGAGCTTTGGGTCCGAGTCGCTTGGCCCGAGCCCATCTGTGGGAGGCGGGACTCCACGTTTCACATGTGGGAACTTTGACTCGAGGCTTGACGCCGAAGAGCGCATTAACACATGGAGTGAATAGTCACATAGAATGTTCCAGAAGCGAGGGCAGCCACTGCGCCTATTCTAGTACAAATTAATGTCCCTCTAATATGAGAAGCAGCACAAGATTTTTTTTTGAATATCTGTCTTAAATGCCCTGAGCCTCATTTTAGAAGATTCTGTAACAATTCAGATGTTTGTGTTATGCTTTACATTTGAGCTGAGTATTCAGGGATGTGACGGAGGCTGTTTTTTATCTGAAGCACAGCAAGCATGAGGTGATGATGCTTGCCGATGAGTCCAGCAAGGCTGTTTGAAAGTTCTTCCTGTGTTCTGCCCTGTTATGTTTCCTCGTTTAGCAGATATGCTAACTACCTTCATTCTGTTTGTTCGAAGTGTCTCTCCAACCTGGACGTGTGTCACCCATCATGCTGTTCTCACGGACCCCAGTCGCATCCTTGGGGGGGGGGGGGGTCTGTGCGGGGAATCGGATTCCTCATCAGGTTGTCGGGCTGATTTGGCTGCTGTCCATCTGATAGCAGTTGCTGCCCGGAAGCCAGCAGCGTGGCCCACTGTTTATGTTTGTCGCACCCTGGACTAGAACTCTTTGTCTAATAAATTTGCCTGCTCGCATTTGAATATTGCAGACAGATTCTTACCAACTCCTGTTCTGTTATTCACGCATTTCGGCCATTATTATTTCGCAGTAAGCATGTCGGATGTCTGTGCCTATATTTACTCTGAGCCTGCTGTCTTTTTTTAACTATAATAATGGATATTTTTGCAGTCACTGGCATAATCATATTAACAGGACTGAGCATTGTGGCTGCCAGCCCCCACCTCCTCCACACACAGAACTTCTGTCACTCCCTCCCCCCCCCGACCCCAGCAGGCTCTACTGCTCCCAAATAAGTGTGTCAGCTAAACGGCAGGATAAATAAATGTCATTTGCTATGAAATCCCACAGCACTTGCTGCCTGTGTGTTGTTGCTTTGTGCCTCTGACGAGGTTCGTGTCCGAGCTGGTTGACGCTGACGGCTTTGGTTTGCCAGCCTCCTGTCATCCTGCGGAGCGATGTCACTGTCTAGCGGCGTTTTGCGGTTCCTCTGAGCCTTTTTCTGGTCTCCAGCAGCTCCTGTTTTGTCCAGCAGTCCTTCCTCGCTGATGAATCTGATGCCGTTTCTGTATCCCGGAACCGCAAACCCACTTGCGCGCCTTGCATTTGGCCCCAGTGCAGGATTGCAGCAGGTTCTCTTGCGCCTCCCCCGCTTGCTGCAGTGCTGCTTTCCCCCCCCGCACACCCCCCCCGCCCCCCCATTTTATAATTCCTCTGGCAGCGCTGCCCCATTTCCCTGCAGGACACTGGCGTCTCCTCGCTGCCACCTAGTGCACCTTGTAGGGTGCAAACTGATCACCAGTTTCTTACAGGAAACATCCTCCATTTAGATGCAGTGTGGATGATAATCGCATCCTTGGGGACTCGCAGTAGGCCGTTGGGTTTGTGGATAAAGAAAAAGCACTTCAAAGAGGGTCTTACATGAATCATGTCTTTTTTAGGCCTTTCAATACATAGCAAGTGATACATGCACCCGATTTGCATATCTAAAGAACATTATCTTGTGAGGCAGGAATTGTCCTAATTAGACGCGGATTTATCTGCCAACCTGGCATTACCCGAGAGCGTCCTCTCCCTGACGGATCTACGCGGCGCGTTTAGCGGATCGCTAAGCGCTAGCTGGAGACATCCAGCAGTCTGCTCCGAGTCGAGCTGTCCTGGTGCCGTTTTCTGGGGCATTCAACAGGCCCCCCCCCCTTACATTTCCACTTCCCAATGCCCTGTGGGTATTCGGTATTTTTTGGTAGCTTTTCTAGGCCTGTTTCTTGTTCTGGAATGTACCCCTCCAGCACCAGCCTCTCACACCACAACGTCTCAGCTGAGCCACATCTGTAGCTGTCACCATGTTCAAAGGTTGAATGAGGACAGACAAACCAGCTCTGGAGCCTCTGCCTCTCGGATGGAGGCTGCATCCTGTGCTGGGGGGGGGGGGGGTTTGGTAGCAGAGGCAAGGGTTGAGGCTGTGCCTTTCCCATGCTTAGTGATGTGGGGGATTCCGAACCTGCCTGCTGGAATTCTGGCACTAGTCTTGTGGTCACGATCGCTGCACGATCAAAACAAGCAGGTGGTGTCTATTTGCAACAGGTTTTTATTATGCACAAGCAGATACTCGTCCTGTTATTAACTACGCAAGTGTGCTTGTGTAAATACATGTGAAGAAGTGCGTTTCATTAGCTGCACACACGGTCCGAGTCACACCCTAGGTGTCACAGACTGCACGTTTTCGTTCACAACAGTCCAAACAGACCACAGGTTTCTCTGCAAGCGGGTGGGTACATCCATAACAAGAACCACATCATAAATTTACATAATAGTGACGTCAACGAGTTACATACAGTCTGATAATAAAGCAACATTGTGGTTGTGTATCAATATCATTTTTTTTTTTCTGTTGAAAGAACTTATTTGATGGGTTGATTGTGAGAATGGTGGTAATTATCAGAGCGACATACACGCCTGTGTGGAAAGTGCAGCATCCCCTACAGGATGGGCCGTGTCAGGCACTCTGATGAGTCATTGTTTGAGACTCCTTCATCTTGCAGTAGTCAGATCAGCCTTGTGATTCCAGTGAGGCCGAGTGCCCCAGCCCCCACCTCGCCCCCTCTGCATCCCTCCCCCTCCATGACTTGCAGATTTCTCCCTCCTCTTCCTGCGGCTGGCAAGCGATTCCCTTTCCTTGCCTTTATGTTCCTCCCCAAGCAGAAGGGAGCGATCGTCAACGCTGTGGCTGGCTGACACCAGCTGGCTTCAGCTCCCTGGTCTCAGATAACCTTCAGACGGCGGTAGAAGTGTTTGGGGGAGGGGGGGGGGGGGGTGACACCTGATCCGCATGCTCATCACTTACTGAATTTTGTTGTGAAAAGCACCTCCCCCATCATCAAGCTGATTAAGGGCTCTTTTTTTTTTTTAGTGGTGTTCGCGAAGAGGTGGGGGTGCGAACGCGGCAGCTGCCAGGAATTGTGGGTAGGCTGCATCTCTCTGATGATAGGTGATATAGCACAGACTAAAGTGTCCTCTCGTTGGTGGGAGTTCTCCTGTGTCTCGTGGGCCTTCGAACCCATGTCTGCTTCAGAACAACAGCCGTTTGCAGCTTTTTCTCTCCGCCTTGTCTTTGTCTTTGATCTTACTAGCTTTTGTCTCAGTAGATAAAATTGTGAATTCCTGCTTAATCAGACTGGAGGTTTCATCAGCGCAGTGGTATGTGGATGCACGTAACGTTAGCACCTGAATCAAGAGCAAAGGTTTGAAAAGGTAAAAATAGAAATATATTATAGAAGGCCATAATGCAATATGATGCATGGTTACAGATATGGGCCTGTAAACTTGGTATGTGCCAAACCTGGAAAGCCCCAGTTTGATATCCAGGTGAATAAACGGGTAACTTTGCCGCTTCTTGAAGAAACGCCAGGTTAGGAACTTAATGAAGTGAGTAAGGTTTGGAACACAGCACATTAAGGCAGGGGTGAAGAACCATGCATGCGGAGCGTGTTCAGTTCCCTTCCCCTACGGTTCTGATCTGAAACACAGAGCCTCCGCACGCCTCCGTTTCATTAATTAGCACGTTCTGCCACTGAATGTCATCAGACCGGTGCAGGGGTGCAGAAAGACGACACCGCCTGTGTCGCTCCTCCCAGGCCAAAGTGGATTAGAACCCGACCCTGATGTTCTGTAGATCTAAGCACAGATAATATATACTTAAGATACGCTTAATTTACTATTCCATGTAGACAGGGAGGCCCTTCCCTGGTAATAACTCTGTGTTAGTGTTAGTGTATTATGAATTGGATGTGTGCCAGGCACTTAATCAGGACCTAGTTTTAAAGTTCAGTCCTTTCATACAGGGGAGGGGGGGAATAGGAGCCCCCCCAAACATTGCTGCAAGCCTGGGGAGGGGGGCACTGGCAGTAGCAGTGGCAGTCCCAGGCATTGTTACCTGCCTCGTCGAAAGAGGCTTTGAGGTCCTGCAAGCAGTGTGTGCCCCCCTCCCCCCCAACCCCGGCACAAGGATCAGCCAGAATGCCACCAATTCGAGGCCTTCTCCTATCTAGCCGACATGCAGCTGCCCCAGTGGTAATAAGGGTGCTCCTTAAATGGCAAAGCAGCCCGCATCTGGCTGACTACTAACCCATCGCTGCGTCTGGGCGTGATTCACGAATCAACGTCTGACTGCCCCATGCTCCCTCATCATGTCGGCCTCCGTGGGCCGGCAGATAAGGCAAACAGGGGCCACAAAACACGTGACGCCTGTTCTTTGTCATTTCTGATTTGTCGCTTAATGCGCC
>JAABNY020000063.1:3262800-3277754 GCA_015164015.2 Brevimyrus niger | reverse complement strand
GGCAGATAAGGCAAACAGGGGCCACAAAACACGTGACGCCTGTTCTTTGTCATTTCTGATTTGTCGCTTAATGCGCCGCTGGTGTCATGGGAGCGTCCGTCATGAGACGGCCCTGGACGAGGGGCCCGATTAATGCACAGGCTGCCCTGAGCTTTGCCCGTCGGCGCTGGTAAACACGAGCCCCCCGCCCCTCCTTGGGAAAAGTGGATCGGTGAGTTAAATTGGAAACAGCTGAGCGTCCATGATGATGTCAGCCGAGGGCCCGCAGATAAGTCAATCCACCCCCGCCCTGGGCGATGTTAACAGACAGGCTTATGCTTAATTCATCACGGTTTGTTAAAATATCGCCAGACTTTCAGTTACAGACCACTGGCCTCAGTGCTGCCATCCAGCAGTGCTGTATTTGAAACTAAACACGATGTTGTTATACACGGCATGATCCCAGCAATTCGTGGACATGCTTAGTGCGGTGCAGTAGGGAGAGATTAAATATTAATGTAATTAGTTGGTACTCTGGAGGGACATGGGTTGTGTTTCACTTCAGTAGTTAAGGCCTTCACTCCTGCAGGTGGACAGCCTGGCCTTGGTGGGCTCTGACCTTGACTAGAGTGTCGGCTCTAGGCTGAGATCTCAAGGTCACCGCAATGGCCCAGATCCTCTGAGCGTCTGTGCGTGGCCATCGCCGTCAGTGCCAGACTGCTGAACCGGCTCAGTGCTGGGCTTAAAAACACCCACGGTTAATGGGCGTTGTAACAGTTCTGGAGGGGACATGGGGTTGTCTTTTGTGCAAAGGCTAATTAGTAGCCTGGCATGTTGAACAGAGATTGGCTATTAATGCATTCGGAGTCTCAAAGTCAAAGGCAATTTTATTATGATCTCCACATTACACAAGTAATGTATCAAAAATGAATCAAAATGGCGAAGCTCAGGGCCCACAGTGTAATAAAAAACTAAACAAGTGTGCAAAGGACATACAGCAGAGTGCAACTTAAGAAGTATACATTGTGCAATTTGTGGTAATGTGCAATATACAGTGATGTGCAATATTGTTGCAATAATATATATGCTTACATGTGTGTAAAAGCTGGCTTAAGTAAGTTCAGTATATGAGGGGTCAGGAGGCGGTATCTATGTTGTGGTTGTTGTTATTATTATTATTATTATTTTATTATTATTACTGTTCTTCTTCTTCTTCTTATTATTATTATTATTATTATTTTTTTTGGTGCTGGCAAGCCGATGTCACAGGCCAGGGGGAACCCAAGGATCGGACTGGGAAACACTGAGCTAGACCACTCAGTACCCCCTTGCCGGCGGCAGGAGTTTCCACTGGGCTGGAGTCCTGCTTCAGTCCCATGGAGGGGTGACATGGTGGATGTGGTGTATGAACTGCACCATCGTAGGCACAACATTCCATCTGCCACCCACACAGGCCGGCGTTGACAGCCGTCTGATCGATGGACTTTGTCTTTTCTGTGTCCATGGCTCACCGTGCTCTTAGCAAACAGCCCCACTCGTTTCTCAATATTGTTAGCAGGCCCAGGGAGGGTTGGGCAGCCCGTTGACCTTGGACTCCCAGAGGTTTTCTTTCTCCCCACTTGGGAGTTTTTGCTTCTTCTCCTCCATTGTCACCTGGATTCCTTTCTTTCATTTCTTTGTCTTCCTGTTTTCGAATTATTCTGTACAAATGAGGCAGGAATGTGTCACACCACACCCATGTAACACGCCTGTGGGGCCTCAGTTGTGAATGGGGCTATATATGAATGAATTGAACTGAATTAAACTGGGACTGAGAACTTCGTCCCATGAGCGTCACTGAGAGCCAGTCTTCTCCTGAACAGACCCTGAACAGGGTCCACAGGGCAAAATATCTGTTTGTCAAATTAATATTGCATAAATATAAATGATATGTCCCTGGAGAAAAGCTTCCTCAGATAATTGTTCCTCAATGAAAAAAATGACTTTCTGAGCTGCTCAGTGAGTGTGTAAACCATGCTGGCAGACAGATGTATGTCTACACAGATGTATATAGCCCTGGATCTGCCTTTGAATGACTTATTAGGTTCTTTGTTAAAAGTTGTTGTTTTGCTGTGTAGTTACAGTGTAGCTCCTGTAACAATACCGCTTGTGCTTGTCCCTGGGCATTTATTGGAAGCACAGCCTAATTGCGCTGACGCCTAGTTGACTCTAGTTGGCTCCATTCTGTTGAGCTGTTCTATAGTTCTTTTTAAAGTAGAAGTTTTCAAGCTCTGACCAATTTTCAAGTTAATAGATTGCGATGTGTGATTCTAATAATAATGAATGAAACATAGCATATACAGTCTTTCCTTCTGATAATCCATGCATATTGACACAGAACACCGATATCTCTTGCATTTAGACCAATCAGATGGTGGTGACGCAGTGGTCCATGTCAGCGGGGTCATGACTTGCATACTTCACGATGGAAGTGGTTGGTAGTACGGCTCGGGTACGACTCCGTTCTTGGTGGCAGTGGAAAGGCACCGTTTGACAGCATATATGTTTGCAATGTGCTACTTGCCTTGCTTGTACGCCGCTTTTGGACAAAAGCGTCTAATAAATATGTAAATATAATGTGATGAATGGCAGGCATATGGTTCGAGCAGCGTGCGTATTTTGGAGCTCCACAGCAAATTAACCTTGATCTGGCTGCTCCTGATATCTCAGTGTTGGCATCTGTGCTCGCGCTTCTTTGTCTGCTTCAGCGTAGCCAGAGCACGTCCGAGACGATGATTCCAAAGGTTGGCGGCAAACCTTCGCATTTCCCAGGCAAGCCTCGCACTACCACGTTGGGTACAGTCATCTCACAGCGAGCGTCTTGTCAATAAAAACCTTTAACCTTACTTCAGACTGCAGAATCACAGTCGCCGTTTTGTATAATACCGCCTTTGCACCGGAAACTGCTGCGCAAGCTGGTGGGTGAGACCCCCCCATGCCAGATGGCGAGACCTGTCCTTTCAGTGCTGCAGGTTATTGATCGGCACCCCCGAGCCCGCCCCCCCCAGGGCAGCCTGGCAGCTCCGGAGACTCCCCTTCTCCCCCCAGCAAGAGGAGTCATTCCGCACATTCCGCCGGTGGCTCGTGACTCGTCTCTCGGCTGTGGCACTGGGGCAATAATTTTCCTCTCATGTCATCAGTCACTGGGCTTTCGAGCTTGCTGGGTGACACTTAAATCAGCATTTAGAAAGTCATGTAATCACCCTCCGGTTTTCCAATCCTTTTGGTCTTCAATGACTAGGGATTAGTATTTGTTTTCATTTTTATTTTTACCCCTCAGATTTTTTATTTTTTTACCATTTTTAGAATTAAAAGCCACAGAGGGAACTGACAATAAAAATAAGTCATGATGACATAGACTAATTCCAATAGACTCAGCTGACACTTTGGCTGCTGATCTCTTCATGTGCTACTTTTACACGGTATTCCCGTCCCAGGCGGGACAGCAACTTCACACCCGGACACCGGTTCTGCTGCTGTTATGGCAACCATCGCGTAGCAACTGATCTATACACTATGGAATTGATTTTTATTCATACAGCATTTTATGGCCTATGCTTTCACTGTAGGTATACATGTGCCTGACTCCAGTTCTGAAGTCAACAGCACCCAGGCATTCCTTGTGTGCGAAAGAGGGACTGGGGATCCGGAGGGAAGCGGGCACATATACTCAGCCTGGAATTAGGAGGCGTGTCACATGGGAGCTGCAGCTCTCTCCCTATTGGTGTTGCTCAGAAAGGTGTGACCTGATGGCAGCCTGGGTAATGAATGAGAAGTCAGTAAAGTCACCAAATAGGTACAACAACAGCATCTTACATTATTTTAAAGTGAGAATGTCACATATGAGAACGGCAGCGTACGCTATTTCTAAACGCAGAATTGCACGTGACACCTGGTAAACAGTCACGTGCTAAGAAAAGCGCCGCATTTTTAAGCTGCGATTTATAGAACATTTGACCGGTTTTTGCCGCATGACGTGACTCCAGGCTGAATACGGAATCCCTTTTCCTCCACTTTCATCAGCTGGGAATTACACTCATTACATGCCTCACACTCTAAAGCAAAAAAATAATTTCCAATCTGATGCAACCCAAAGAAAAAGTGATGCTTCCCGGACTTTTTGCTGCGGGATGTTCCCTCTCCCACCCCCTCCTCCATTTCCAACTTGGTGAGCCAGTATCAAAAGCTCTGAAATGAATGAACAATCGATGTGAAAATGCTCCCATTGTGCCCTGGGTCCATGTCCGTGCCTCCCTTAAATTAATCTCCATTCTTGGTAGGAACCTAAGCTTTGTGATTTGAGGGAGAAAAAAAAATTGACAGGAACTGAGAGTCTAATAGAGAATGATGATCAGCCAGGGCTGAATGATGCTGTTCTCTTTTACTGGACAATCCTTCTGAGTTACAAAATAACTGATGATCTAACTATGAAATCCAGCGTTCGATGACTGCTTTCTGGTTTGAATCGATGAGAAACATCACGCTAAATGGACACACAGTTACTGACTGAATTGTATACCGGCACCTAAGGATTAACTGGGTGCAATAATGCGACTGAATGTAACTGACCATTCTCCCAAAACATTTAAAGATAAGGGGGAGCCCTGTCAGGCTTGAAGTCAGCAACTGGTGAGATATGAGGCTTTTACATGAACCTGCGAGCCAAGGCACTGACAGACTGATCATGACGATGTGCCACAAGACTGGTTACTGTGTGTAAGTGAGGCCAGGTGATCAAAGTGCGCATTAAAATCAATACCATGGAAACCATGTTGGTAAATATGAAAAATGCTAAAGAGTGAATGCAGGTTCCGTGCTCCGGCAATCTAAAATCCCACTAAATACTTTACCCGTTTCCTTTTTCCGGATAGAGACCGCTTGATACCAAGCCGACAGCCGCAGCGGTAACCTGAGGCTGTCTCTGTCCAGCCAGCCAAGACGGCTTCAGGAGAAATTTTCAATCTAAGCACTTTGTAGGGGAACCTTTATGCACAAACCAGTAACGAGGAAGACGGAGGAGGGTCCGCCACAGCAGGGAAAGGATTAGTAACCCAAACATGTAAAACAAACAATTTCTCATGAAATGTAGTACTGCAGAATTTAAATGCTTACATCCAACAACATATAGGCCCTCATGCATGAACTGTTTTTCTATGCACAATTTTGTAGGAAACTTGAACGGATCTCTAGTCCTGGATAAGCAACAGGACAGCATCAAATTTGGCATTCATGAAAAATAACCACAGAGAGCTTCAATAAAACTGGAGCATGTGTAGACAGACAACACACTTAAATGTGTATTTCCAGCTAGCAGTCATATCATACCTTATTATTTGCAAGACACCGTTGGCAGGGGAGTTGAAGAGACTTTGATATTACTGTTGTTTTGTGTGGACCAATGATGCCAAATTAAATATGTGTGTTTGTGTGCAGAGCACTGGGACAACTATGCTGCTCTTCATAAAAATAAATTTAATTGGAATTAAATAAAAACGACTCACAAAGCATAGTCTATTAAAAATATTTAGTAACACTTGAGGGAGCACAAACAATGTAATACTATACTCTTACAAAATGTATTAATCACCAAGAAACTAAATGTCAGTTATGTACTGATCTGATGTTCATTAATCAATAATAACGACTCATGTACTTCAAGTGGTTACTATTTGTTTATGATTAGTACTTGAGTAGTAATTAAGTTAATAAGTAACTTGTCCCCTCTCCTGTAATCTGTTACTAAGTATTTTAATGATACCTTATAAAGTATTTTTACTACGTTTGTATAGAACAATGTAGCTTCTTCCAGGAGTGCAAGTTAATCTAAGTTCAGCGGGTCGAAAGTTTAATTTGCAACACACGAGTTACTAAGTCATGATATTTAGATAAACATAAAGAAGCGACGAGAAGTGGCGCGATTATGAAACTTTAACATGTACAAACATACACTTCGTACAGTCTTCTGCCGATATATTTCCTACCCCTAGTATAGAATTTGTTGCTCGTTCACTTTTTAATGCTTGATCGAACTCGCTTTCTTTGATAATCATTTAATTATTCAGATATAGAAATTTTGAGGGAAAGTTTCAAATAATCTCAAGGGCGTGTCAACAGCTCGACCTTTGCCCCAGTTCTTAAATAATAAGCCAGTTGAGCTAAATAGTGAGTTATCAAAAAAAGAAGGCTCAGTTTTACCTTTATTCAATAAAACTTTAGTGTACAATTAACTACTAAATATTTTCATCCGATCTGTGTAACCTATTGAACTAGGATGACACTTTCACATTATTACAAAGATAGAGGCACCCCATCGAACAATCCTCACGCGTGATACCCATCGAGCAAATCTAATTTTGTATATGGGGATAAGAGTTACAGTCACTGTGTCGTCGTTTTATCCGCTGTTGCACGTAACTCTACTTATCTGCAGCTCCAGAACGGCGACACAACCTGCGCTTCGCCCAAGAGACAAGAGGGGCGCGGCGCTCACGCCAGACGTGCTCATGCCTCCCTAAATGGGCGGGGCGGGTCGGTGAGAGAGCTTCTCAAACATTCATTGGTCAACCGTGACATCAGTTAGCAGCGATTGAGTGTAATTGGCCACCGAGCTGTCTCCTCTATTTCAATATTCTGCAGTGGTGGCGCGTTACTGTTGGAGAATCTCCTGAGCAGCAGGGCTCTGCTGTAACGAGGCATCGTGGCGCACTTGTGCAATTTCATTCGGGCTTGATTAAATAAAGTAAAAAATACAGCTCTACAAACAAATTGCTTACTGGTACTACATTGTGGGGGGTCAGGGGTGTTTAAAGATCATACAAGCAGTCAGCTCCGCTTGAAAGGGAAAAATCCCCAACTTGTAAAGATGGAAGACGGCGACCAGATATCCTCCACGACACCTTTCGAGTCGGGCTTTGATGATGGCGACTGGATGGCGGACTCCCGAACGGCTGGCACCCAGTTTCACGGCAATGAAGCTGTGGCCAAGGAGGATGACGATATCTTAGACCTAGCCGGGGGTGCGAAGGAAGCCCTGGAAAGACATAGAGCCGCCACGCATGACTATGGCTCCACGCCGTTCGAGCAGCCTCAGAAAGCCGCCGACCCGTCTCCGACGCCGCCGGCATTCTTGGACGCTGGACCCCTCTTCGGAGATGCCGGGGTGAAGCGGATGCCCGCAGCCGGGGAAGCTGCGGACACGCCGCCTAAACCGCAGGTGCCCGAGGCGGCGCCGGTGATCCCTGCGAAGAAGCCCCCGTCGCCTTCGCCATCTTCCGGTAAGTAAGCTTCGGCATTAACCTGATGTGTCCCCCGGGGTTCGTCAAACTAATCACAGTTCCTCATCTAATTGGTAAAGAAAAACATTTTGTATTAATCGAGTGCTGGGGATTGGCGACGTTTGGAGGAAGTTTCTGGAACAATGGCTCCGATTGGCGTATATGGAGCGATGCGCTAGCATGCCGAGGTCCTGCGCTTGCAAGACCGCTCCGGGTCGCTGCCCTCCTCCCGCTCCATCCCGTTTCATTTAGCTGGCCTGGTTAACCCGGTCAGGCGTAGATGGCTGGCGCTGGTAACCAGAGCACCTGGGGAGCGGGATGGATGAGTACGGCCGCGGCCCACCTGTCCCCCCCCAGTCCTGGGCGTGCGGGGGACGCGCTGCGGTTGGGCGTGAGGCGCTTCGGATGTGGGGCTGGGGGGGAAATGCCCAGTCACGGCCAGATAAACATCGGGACAAAGGAGTTTTAGTTCTCCGAAAGCCATTTTAACCAGGTTGGCCCTGTGGCTGCTTTTGCGTAACGCACACGAAAGTGCCTCCCAGCGGTGTCTAGGCTTTTAGGGAGTGCCGGGGCTTTGTTGTCGCGCTGGCGGGGGGAGAACGAGGCAGGATTGCATTTCAGCCTCTTTCCGCACTTCCATCCTCCCACCCTGACAGCGTGATTGCCGGGACCTGGCGAGCCGTGCTATAGGCGCCTGGATTGTTACAGCATATGGATCTTGAATAGTACAAAAAGCAGAGTATCGACATGCCCCCAAATGTCCGTCTTTTACACCATTTGGACGGGTTTCTATGTACGCTGTCATATAAATGGCGACTCGCCACCAAGAGATGGACCTTCTTTGTATGGGCACATCGCCTAGCGTAAATACGACGTGGTTTGGGGGGTATCTAAAAATTTTCCCACCTGCCAGGAATCAGGGGGTACCTTTAAAAGTCGGGATTGATGTCAAATAACTGCGTTATGAAATAAACTGGTGATGAGTCCGGAGATGACACTGCATTTAAGGGGAGCGGCAGGGAGGGGCCGGCCGGCTGAGTGGCGGCACCTCGGAGGCTCTGTCTCTGCTTTCCTTCCTCTTTCTGGAAGAAGTGCATTTTGGACATTTTGTTTTTGCAGTCTGTTGTAATAGGATGATGGTTTCTTTTCTGGAGTGTTATGCCGAAAAAAAGGGGTAGATGGGAGTTAAATTACGAAGACTAAGGGGAAGAGCCTCCATTGGGCCGCATCCTGCTTAGTGTAACTGAACTGTTAGACAATAGGTGGAGGTGCATTATCAAATATTTATCGAAAGTCTCAAAGGGAGAAAAGGATTCCTGGCATCCAGTGCTCATATAAAATGACTTTTGTTTTCTAAGTGTGTGAATTTGTAAGGTTTTCATGTGAGGGGCGTGTCTACTCAAACGGGAGGTGATCTTTTTGCCAAACACTCTATCTCCAGATGGCGGCTTGCTTGTTGTGTAGGGCTGTTTCCCGGCCCTCGGAAGTGGCCTCATCTTTCAGAACAAAAGCGGTTCTTCCTGCAGTGGTTTTTCGTTGACTGAGGTGTTTCTGAATGTTGTGCCTGGGCTGTCGTTCGTGAGTCGAGTGAGCTTGTTTGGGTCCCTCCCAGGATGTTTTTTTGTGACCAAAGGCAGGCCTCTCCCTGCTGTGTTCAAAGTCTCTTCCACTGGTCACGGCGCTGTTGGCAGGCCTTGCGCGTGTCTGCATTGTCATGCTCCTTCGTCCCCTTCACTTCCGCCTCCCTTGTGGCTGATGTGACTCGTGTAGTTGGCTGTGTGTGTTTACGGTTTCCTAGTACCACATTAGCATGGCTAACTGCATCACCCCCCTTACCCCCCCCCTCCCCGGTTTATCTTTGCCTTGGCTGTGTTCGGCCCATCATGACCATGAGTCAGTGTTGCCACAACAGCTGAAGTTGTCCTGCCAGAGTCCATATCTAGATAACCGACTTTTCCGCAGACGCAATCTGCCTGACAATTTTTTTGGGTCTCTTTGTGGTGGCATTTGCCTGATTTTTTTCGCTCCTTGCAGTATATGTCCTGCTTACCCATTTTCGACATTTTGTAATGCAGAACCTCAGCGGGTCTGATCGATTAGTCTTTTGGACCAACAGTATGCAGGCAAAAAAAGATTGATTGTCCCTTGTCCGCTCTTAATATTTAAACTGAATGCATTATATTTGTGGCTTCTGGCAGGGCTAGAAGTGCCGTTTCACCCCAGGAGGAAGTGCAGCAGCAATCTCTCCCTTTTAGTCACACATGTGAAACGGTTCACTTTTTAATGACTGTTTTTTTTTCCCCCCTGCTGAAGTGAATAGCTGGTAGGCCAGTGAACTGAGTAGGCCACTGTGTCATTTAATATGTGTTTGAAAAGCCTTCTCTTCATATCAAATTGGAAACTGCCCAGCATCCCCCGGGCCACGATTACGGAAAATCCCCCACGAATCAATGATGATTTTAAGTTTTGCGATCGATAGAACTGCGGCGTTTATGTTCTGTGAAATGTGCATCTGCTGTCCTTAACATGCAGAACCACGGGGCTCAGTCTGTAGGAGTTTGGCTTTGATTATGCTGTTGCCGAAGGAGTCTTTAAATGATCACTGGCAATGATGAGAGCCTTACCTCCCCATATGAAGCGTTTGGTACGTTTCGTGATCCGTCGTAGGCGTTTCTTTTGCCTTGATTGACCTGTACTCATCACATGGAGAAAGCCTCCAGCGATGCTGTCTTTGAGGCGACAACTGTAGTTAAAATATTAATAAACCTCCCAGCATGGGTAGACTAATTACAGTGAAGAGCTGCTTACGTCTCTGCTTATTTCGGCCTACTAGCGCATAATTATGAATCCGCATGTAGCAGCGCTAAATTTGAAGAGTGAACCATTTTTATGTGTGATTGACGACTTGTGCGCGGTCAGCCCATATTTCAGATGGAAATAAAAAAAAAAAACCTGTATTAAACAAACCGGTGAACCTGAGGGTTTGAAAAACATTCAAGGTTCTTAAAGGCTCTTATGAATTGGCCGTTTTAAATATTACGTTTTATATTAACTCGCTTAATTGTGTAACTATGCAACTTTATGGTGCTGAGCATTGTGTATTCCGAGTGATTAATTCTCTCTTTATTATCTTTAGGTTCTTTACTGAAACGGTGGAACATTGACAGAAGAGGTAATCAGTTTTGTGAGGAACTTTATTAGAGAATATTCTTTAAAAATCAATCAATCATGCATGATCATCGGGCTCGATTTGATTGTTATTGATTATTTTGGTGACTAATCAACAAATCTGAAATTTATTGAATATTTACAGGATACATGGATGGTTTTTGAATTAAATGACTGAATTGGTGGAATGATGTTCATTGTCAGCCAGTTTATATTTGCCTCATTTAAAGTAAAGATTTATAGTTTTACTCAGGAAAACAATCTGAAACGTGTAATTTTTATTTTTACCACCATTTAATTTGTATTAAGCTAATGATTCATTAAACTTCATAGCTGTTTTACTGTTTTTCAAATCATTGTTTGTGTGTTACCTGGTTATGAATTGGAGCAGCTGTTTGGTAGTTTTCAACTGCATTGTTTTGTCTGCTCATTTCAAACTGGAAAAAAATTGAAGGTTTTAATGTTGAAAAATTTCAACTCCAGCATGGTTTAGCAGAGTAAAAAAAAAGGTTGCAAAGGTTGAACTTTCAAGATCAATAAGAGATTTTGTCTGGGCTTCTGTGTGTCGATGGTTTTGTTGATTTGCTGCATATTTGATGAGGAACGTAATGCTTATTCCCTCTTTCGTTTAGTCATGCTATGTGTCTGGACTCTGGAATGTAGGGCATGTTGTCTATCACAAGGTTGTCTTTAGTTGTCTAAGCCTTGAATGTTTTTAATGCTAGGTTGTACCTGATCTATTTTTAAGTTATTGTCTACATATCTGTAAGTTTCATTTTCATCCATTACAAGCTGTATTTTAATGCTGAGTTTTCATTAGCTGTTCACTTTTTTGTTGATTTTTTTTTGCTATAATGACAGCTTAGTTGGCTGTCAAAATTGTCTGAGACGGATTCATGTTCATAATTGCATGACAACTTATCTTAAGTCTTTAATTTTGTGTGTCTTTAATATGCTAAAGAGCTCTCTGTTTTAAACACAATGATCAGTGAGGATTTTAAAAATATGTCCTGATGTTACTCATTGATGTGGCTTGATATCAGCCTCCATGTCTAGATAATTCCAGTTTGCCTTCATTACAGAAGTACATAAAAAGCTGCATTTACTTAGGCTGTTGTTGGGCAGTTGTCTGCTGTGAGTTTTCTTCTTGCTCTTTGCCAGTTCCTTAGAAATTATCACTATTGCAGTGCTGTTTTCCTCCTGGTCCCTCTGTCCTTCCTGTAATTCCTACACGCTGCATGCTTTGGTATTTTCCCCCAAAGCTTGCTGGGACTGGGGTCCCTCCCTCTGCCGTCCAGATCAGCTGACCATATAAAACCCCGCTAAGCTGATCTTTTTATATATATTTTTTTCCCTTCCAGATGAGCCCACCTTTCCTCCTTCTGCTCCATCTCAAACTCTGATGCATTCTTCTGCAGGCAAGTTCTCTCTGCTTCCGCTTACTAACCTACCCTTGTGTAGCTCCAGTCCTTTCCTTGTTTCCTCTGACCCTGTCTCCTGGGGGTGGGCCTTCTCTGTCTTCTGAACATATATATATATATATATATGGTCTGCATGCAGAGTGTTTTCTTTCAGGCAGTACTATGCACTCCTGTCTGTTGCACTTCTGTCTGTGTACATTGTGGTGTTACTTGCAGTCCATCCTAACGTAGCTGTTTTTCCTGATTTGCATGTAGTTTTGTGCCTCACTGTTCCCTTGGTCGTTCCCCTTGATGATTTGCATAATTTATCGATTAACAGCTTCTCTGTGCTTCTTGGGCACCTGCACCAGGGCTGTTCTAGGTATTAAATATTGACTAAACAGCCACTCAAATTCCTCTAAATCGGTGCTTCCCAACCCAGTCAATGGAGACCCACAAATGGTCCGCATTTTTGCTCCCTCCCAGCTCCCTACCTGTATGCGGGTAGCTGAGGACTGGATTGTGAAGCACTGCTCTAAATCGTGTTGCTGTCACTGATGGGGTTTTCCATGTTGGTGATACCTACTTGGCCTGTAGCATGAAATGTGACTTGTGTGGCATTTTCCTTTCTGTCTATGTGCACAGAGGGCAGAGCTCAGCCACTGGGGCAGGAGGGTGATTCTTCTCAGCTTGGATCTATTGCACTTCCTCCCTCTCTCTCTCCTCTTCATTCTCCTGACTCTTTGGAGGAGCTGTCTCTCTCTGAAAGTCCCAACCAAGCCCCTGTGGCATCGGGGCCCTTTGGCTTCGGCCTCACATCTATAGAGTTTTCTGAACGGCCAAGCCAGGATGTGCCTTTGAGTGAAGAGGTGAAAATGTTCGAATCTTTTGCGGTGTCAAAACTAGGCCTGGCTGGTGATGATCATAGTCTCTCTGGTGGGTTGGACAAAGACAGTATGAAGGCAGCCACTTTCTCTCCTGGAGAAACTGATCGGTTCTTAAGCTCGCTTATGACCTCGGAGGTCGATCTTGGGTCCAAGGTTGATCCTGGAAAGTCTGGGCGATGTGAAGATAGTGGAGTTGCATCCTCTCCTGATGAGAAATTTGGCAGTTCAGTTGGGTCTCATGAGGACGGCAAAACTGATAGTGGGAAAGAAGGGTTTGATAAAGATTCAGAATCTGGAGAATCTACTGGATCAACTCCGACTCAGTCACCTATTAACCCGAAAATCACTACTGAGTCTTTCCTTTCATATGCACCTTCTAACCCAACAGCAAAACCGGAAGCTCCACTCATTGCCTCCTGTGGTTTCATGAAGGATGTAGATGAACCAACAAAAGACATTTTCTCACCAAAAACATCTTGGCGGGAAACTGATCTGCTTGCAAGCAAGCTGGAAGTTGATGATGGTTTTCTGGCTGAGGTTAAAGCCTCCGGTGCCACAAAGAATCCATTCCAGGGATTCTCGCCTATAGGGGATTCTATCAATGTGTTTCCGCAGTTGGGTGAGGCAAGTACGGATATCTCTACTGATATAAAGGGTGTAAAAGTATCTGAAAGTCCCACACCAGACTTGGTACCACATGCACATGAAGGTGAACCCCAAGATGCTGCTGTGAATAAGCCAAAAGAAGAAGCAACTGTTGATTTAGTCCAGATGGCTTCTGACCCTGTAAAGGATTTGCCTGATGTTCCTGTGCACTCAGTTTTAACTGAAGAGTCTAAGGAACCTTCAGCACCCCCATCTCTGCCAGATATTCTGAAGTCCTCTCCTCTGATCCCTGAAAAAATAGATTCGGGGTCATCAGAAGCAAGCTCAGATAATGACCAGAGTCCAACGGAGGAAGTACAGATGGACAGTGACCCTATGACTTATTCCCCCACTAACCCGTTTGCCTTTGACACTAAAATCTCGCTATTGAAGGAAATGGCTGAAGAAACGGAGGCTCGTGCTGCCGCCAAAGAAAAGCTTAATGTTGAACCATGTTCCGAGAAAAGCTTTGGTGCTTTCGATCTGGTGAAGGAAGTGGAAACAACCAAGGGCAAAGATCTACCTGCAGTGGAAACGGAACAAAAAGACTGGAATCTTTCAGGTAATGATTTGGGCAAATTTGGCACAGAGTCTAGGACCTCTCCAGCTTTAGTGAACCTGCCAATCGGCTCACCTTCCCAACATCTCGCAATGGCAGAAGAATCTGATTCTGAGAGTCCAATGACGGACTCCTTGTCTCCAGTGCTGGAAGCGATGGCAAAGAACCCCGCAAGTTTTCAGATTGAATCTCAGAGCAAGCTCCCTGAAGAATCCAAAATCTCAATGGCTACCGTGATTAAGGGAGTGTACATGGAGGAGCATGAGACGTCAGAGCATGAAGTCTCATCTGAGGAGTTTGAATTCATAGAAAGGCCTCCAAAGGGTGTAATGGATGAATTCTTAGAAACATTGGATAGTGCAAAGTTTGCAAAAGCACCAGAGATGGGTACGGATGATGATGCTTCACCAGGGTTTGGACAGGGAGATCTAACCACTGATGTCGAGTCAGCACTGGAGTCTCAACAAAGTTCCTACATGCTCCTAACACAGCCCATCTCTAGAGCTTTACCCCAAAAGCTCAAGGCAGATCTGGAGAAACCATTCGAGCCTTCAGAACTTGTGTACCAACCCCAAGAGGCTGCTGCTCCTCCGAAAGTCCCTCTTGTCCACTGTACATCAGAAGAGCCTGAGAAGCCTGCTCATCCGCAGAAGACTGAGGACCTGGCAGCCAGTATGACAGCCCACACTGAAGCATCTACAGCTGCTAGCTTGGCACATCTAGGCACAGAAGCAGGTAATATGAGCATGGATGTAGACTTCTGTTCTCCCATACTCATTCACCATAAAGGGTTCTTCCTCACCATAGATCCCCCCTCCCATACTCTTATTTCAGTCTTTTGTTTGATTCTTTCACCCCATACCATTCTTTTTTTTTTTTTTTTTCTTTCCTACTTCGGCATGCTAACTCATTAACTACTCAAGTCTGAGAGTGGGTGTGTGCGTGTGCATGTGCTTTAGGTTTTGAGCGTGAATTCATAAAGCTGTACGTAAAATGCTGGCGT
>JAABNY020000063.1:3250581-3262700 GCA_015164015.2 Brevimyrus niger | reverse complement strand
TTATAGACCTGGATCATATCCCCCCTTAGTCTCCTTTGCTCAAGGCTAAACAGATTCAACTCTGCTAACCTCTCCTCGCTTAGTGTTCATTCTCGTGTCTCGGTAAGTATGAAGATGCATATTTTCTCCCTTTAGAAATATGGAGATCATTGTTTAATTCAGAGCTGGGAAATGCCCAAAGGATTGGTGAGATGCCAGTCCTAATTGTGCAGGGAGGAATGGCACTGAGTAACAGTGCAAATAGTTTTTGTATTAATATGCTAAAGAAAAGTGGTGACTTCATCGCAGATATGTCAGCATTTGTGAAGCCGCTTGACTTGCTCTGCAGAGAACGATTCGGTGACTGTGCAAATGTGGGCACAGAGCTCTGGGCCTGTTGAGGGATTGCAGAGGAATAATGAAATCCACTTAAACTTTTCCAGCCAGACGCCACTGTTTTGGTTCATTGATCTTGGAAACTTAATAACTGACTTAAGTGAGTGAAGGTCCTTCTGCACAAGACGCACAGCCTTTTTGACGGCCTGGTGTTTTGTGTCGTGCCTCCCCTGAAGCACTCGAGCTTTGTGAGCTGCTCAGGGCGAAGCGGCACAGTGGTGACCTGGTAGGCGTGTCCACCCTGCTTGGAGAGAAGGACACTTTATAAAGCATCTGGGTGCTGAGCCTCGGGGTGTGTCCTGTTCTAATGCCTCCAGAAACGGCATTCGTGCAGGTTTGCCATTATGCTGGGCGGGGCTGAATTTTTCTTAATATATAAAATGAAATTGTTACAGCGTGCAGCTGGAACTTTTTATAATGTTGAGAGATATAAAGGGTGTAAGAGAGGAAATGTAATGTATAATGTAAGAGAGGAAATTGCGATTTTTTTCCATAGACATTCTTTTTTGTAAATTGTGTGCCATTCTTTTCATGCAAAATGTATGACAGAATTGGTTTTTGCATGGTTTAGTGTGGATCTAGTGCCCCCTAGTGTCCCATGGGTGTTAAAGTTCATTTTGAAAATACGTGTTACAATAAGCCTGAGCTGGTTACTTAGTCATGCATGTAATTTTTTTGGTGTGGTAGTTTGTTAGTCATTGACTTATTTTGCTAGTTTGCTGATTATTAATTTACTAGGGGATCTGGTCTTAAGTTTTTTTTTTCCCTCCCTCCTTCAGTATCATTGTAGTAAAGTGATTCTAGTATGTCTGCAAGCAACCCATTTTATTAGGTTGGAGAATATTGATGAGCAGTTAAATGGTATGCTTGGTCGTTTCGAATTAACTTGTTGGCATGTAGCTTGGTTTTGGGTGCAAGTTCAGTGCTAAAACGGCCACAGTGAGTGTATGAAATTGACCAGTTTTTCTGAAGGTTCTGCGCGTGTGTGATAGCAATGGGGATGGGGTGGTGGTTGAGAGAGCAAGTGGGAGAGAGAGGGAGGGAGGGAAAGACGGTCAAGGAAGAAAAGTTTAAAGTCACTGCGTCAGTCGGTTACTGGCTCATGCAGCCGTCGGACAGTCAGGTGACCTCGATCCTGCAGCACGGCTCCCGCCAGCCCCAGAGAGCTGCGGTGTCCTCAGTGGGGGGGGGGGGGCGCTTGCCTTCACCGCACAGCACAACCGTCGCTCTCATAAGCCACCCCGGTCTCGCTCGACACTTCCGAGGCGGAGGCTCTGGAATGCCCAGCTGAATCCCCCCCGCTTTGGGTTTGAGACGCTCCGCCGTGGGAAAACAATATGGACAACCAGATTCCGAGACCCTGGAAGGAGCACGGTATCTCATTTCTGGGGGGGATTTGTTATCCATAGCATGAAGGTTGAATTTACGGCTTTATTAATTTGGGGGGGAAAAGCTGCATTTTATTTGCTGTGGTCTGTAGCGTAAATATGAATAGCAAGCGAATTGCGATATGACATGGTAACTTTCAGCTATTGATGTTTCTGCTTGGGGTCCCAGATGGTGCTTATGCAGTGCTGTGCTTTTTATTGAATTTGCTCGAGCCTTTCGAAACGCAGGGAGGGTGTTTTTGCCAGTGGTTTTGCATCAACCTTTGGACAGACTGCGCCTCTCGCACCCCCAGGCGCTGTGCTTGTGCAAAGTTTAAACGGGTAGTCGGCACTTTTCCAGCTGAGTGTTCGATTCGAGTGTCGCATCACATGACCAGTGATTTACACTGCCAGCTTGGCTCATCTTAGCTGGCCTGGGTCACATACCAGGCTTGTTTATCAGTATAATATTAATCAACAGCTGGATAAAGGGTTCAATGCAGGAATCTGGGCTTGTAAGATAAGATGGGACTTTATTGATCGCACATTGGGGGAAATTGTGCATGATCTGATGTCATGCTTAGATCAGGGGGCTGGTTTTCCATTACACAACTGCAGAATCCATAGGAAATATGGCATCAGCCAAGGTTGCAATGTCTGACGCGCTAGATTGGGAGCAGTGCCTTAATGGTTGTGCAGACCCCGCCTCTATATTAAAATCCATTTAAACATGCTGATGGACACATCTCCTGTTTTGCCTATGCCTTCCCATGTTTAATCTAGAACTTCGATATAGATGAAAACTGGTATGGCCTCAGATTTGGGTGGTGGTGGCTGGGGGCATCGCTGTACCTTTAAGATGGAAAACAGGAGCAGGAACACCGCTTGGCGACCGACACCACTTTCTGGCATGTCTTTGAGCCGAAGGTCAAACCGTTATCATAGTTGAGTAATGAAGTCTCCGGGTGCTTAGTCACGACCGTCAATGAGCCCGTCTCGCTATGGTGGAGATATCTGTAGTCCTCTTTAATGACGATACAGGAGTGAGGTCCCACAGCATGGCTTCTGCCACGAGATATGCTTTTGCAGTTGTCTCTGTATTCTTAGAGGGCTTTAGGTTTTAACCCACCCATTTTTGACGGATATTCAGTAGGGCGTGTTTTTTTATGACGTTCAAGCACAAACCGAGATCATTTTCACCCCCAAAGTTTTGTTTTGCTGCCTGTTAACGTTCACCAAGGCATTCATTGGACGCTGCATCTTGGGGGGGGGGGGGTGATCAGACGCCACCGATCCAGGCATCTTTAGCTTGGGCTCCTGTCGGGACTCTTTATTATGCTCGTATCAGATTCGTGTTTGTATGTTGTATTTTATTTCGTGAGTCCGTATCTGCCATACTGCTGCAGATTATCCTGAAACGGATGTTATTGTATATGACGGTTGGATTAGGTTATCTATCCTATCTCTGCAGGATAATAGTAATAATTCGTATTTTAAATGTCGATTATCAAAAAATAAAGTGACATGTTTAGTGTCAGATGCTGGGTCTTACTGCAGCGTGAGTGTATACATGCGAGTTGTTTTTTGTCCTTTATGGGAAACGTCTAGTAATCCCATGTGTTTTTTATATATTGGTTAAGATTAAAATGTCAAAGCCACGTTTTTCCCCTCCGCATCATTTCTGTGCCTGGCAGCGCCGTCCTGGTGCCATTTAAAGCGCCGGTATTTCCCAGCGCCGCCGACGCCATCGGGGCTTAAAAACAGCCCGGGGCAGGGAGGAGACTGGCGAAGGGGCGCGGGGCAGTCAGTCAGAGGCGGGGGGCAAATCATCGGCGCGGCCGCCTGACCCGGCAGGAAGTAAAAAGCCGCTCGGTGGAGTGACGGCGCTCGGAGCGCAAGATGGATGCCAAGCTGGGTCGGTGCGCCGCTTCGCTGCCTGTCTGCCTCCCACCCGTATCGGGGCGGCTCGACGCGATTTAAATGCGGTTTACGGTAACTGTTAGCGGGAGAGGAGCGGTGCGGCGGGCTGCTGTCCGTCTCCCTTCCCCGAGGGCTGCGGGGGTCGTAAATGCGAGTCCCGTTTTGTAAAAAGTGGATTGATATGGAGAGGCGTGTAAGTGGGTGAGATCCGCTAATGTCCGGGTTATTTATAGTTCTGCCTGTCTACCTGCAGAAGCAGACGGACGCGGCTTTTAACTCTCCATGTTAATATTATGGACGGAGCATCGCGACTGTTTGCTGCGGTTTTTGGGCTGTTGGTCGACATCCGCGTGCGTTTGCATCGTTCGCGCCCGCAGTGATCCGACGCTTTTTGCACTTCCACGGGGGGTGTTTGATTAGCTTTGATTTACACTGCGTTGCCACGTAATTTGATTAATGGATAATGTTTTAAAGGTTGCGGGGTTTGCCAGGGCTGTAAATGGCGACGGCAGTGGAACACGGCCAGTGAAGCTCTTTGGAAATTGGAAAGCAGGTCGGAGATCGGTTCAGTTTTAGCGCTTCTGAAACGGATCTGCCTGAAATCCTCCCCAATAAACAGGCATGTCGATGAGGGCTGTTTCGCTTCAGCTTAGGTAGGTCATGCAGTTTAACGATTGTGTCTGTGTGCTCCAAAATGTGGAGTTAAGGTCAAATCATAGTGAGGAACGTGTTAATATGTAATCAGCTGAGCTCACTTGCTTTTCAGTCCCTCCCCATGTCTGGCATGGTAGTCAGAAACTGGTTCTGTAAACGTGCAGCCCTTGTCTGGTTGAGCTGGAGGGTCACAGGTTCACTCACAGCCCACAGTGTTGCTATTCTGGTGGCTGAGGGCGTGTCCTGCTGTTCTCTCTCTGCTCAGGCTCCCAATATGGCCTTCCGCATGTTGGTGAGGCGAGCTGAGCAAAACGGACCTTTAAGAATGCTGGATGCTGGTTCCAGTCCTCCATAGAAGTTCCCCGGTTGAAATTTGATTTGGTCCTTAGTCACCCCAGGCAAATGTCAGGCTGTAATAATCAAAAGACTCAGCTAAGCAGTTAGACGTAAATGTCCCTGTGTGATTCTGGGGGTGGGTGTGGATTCCTTCTTGTTTACATGTTTAAGGTGGCTGATTACGGCTTGCCGTGTGATGGAGGTCTGTTACTGTTTTTGACACCATCTCCCCCCCCCTTCCCCTCACAGTGGTGGACCTCTTGTACTGGCGCGATGTCAAGACGACGGGCGTGGTGTTCGGGGCGGCCCTGTTCCTGCTGCTCTCCCTGTCCGTCTGCAGCATCATCAGCGTCTGCTCCTACGTGGGTCTGGCCCTGCTGTCCGTCACCATCACCTTCAGGATATACAAGGGCATCCTGCAGGCCGTGCAGAAGTCTGACGAGGGGCACCCTTTCAAGTGAGTGGGGCTGTCACCGGGATCTCCCAGTTTTGACCCTGGGCCGGTGCCCTTTGTACAGTTTGGTCTGATGTAATATTAAAGACGACGAGAATTTTACATTTAAATGGAGCCGCCTGATTTTATTGAGGAAAATGGCTGTACAGCTTAGTTTTAAATGGGGAAAATGTTTGACTTTTAGAGACTGATAAGAGCCTCTTTCGAGCCGCACTCGTCACGCGGATGTATTTGAGAGAGCTGGTGTATCTGTATGTCACTGGCACAGTGTGTGCGCTGAACGCCTGGCACTTTGCCCCACATCCCCAGGGCTTACCTAACCCAGGATGTGACCCTGTCTGAGGATCTGGTGCACAAGTACAGCGACATGGCCCTTTCTCACCTCAACTGCACCCTCAAGGAGCTGCGACGACTTTTCCTGGTGGATGATCTGGTGGATTCCCTGAAGGTGAGATGCTGCTGTGCTGGATGGTGATGATGATGATGATGATGATTTTGGGCCCGGTGCTGCATCTCTGCTGGTTCTTGTGTCCTGTGTCAGGCCTAGCGGTTGCTTTTCCATGTTCCTCCTTGGTCCCGGGGTCTCTGCTGCGCTTGCCTGTAAGCTAGAATGTCAGATTTGTGTGAATCTCAAAGCCCACAAACATCTGAACATGCTGTGGTCCCCCAGCTAGAGGGGCAGCCGTTCTCTAGGGCTGCCGGACCCCCAGCTCTTACCTTTTGCTGTTGTCCTTCCCCCCACTACTTTTTAGTATCTGCTGTGTGTTTTGCTTATTTGTGCACGTTAGTGAAGCCGTGTGCTTCTGGTACATCAGCCTCAGTTGTTGCTTGTTAGCTTCCTGTAACATGCAGTGTTACCATAGCATCGGCGGCACTGGCATTCTGAGGGCTACCTGCCTTGAGCTCTGTGCACCAGAGTAGTTCTGCTGCCTGCTCTTTATCCAATAGTTCTTGTGTGAAGATGCACACATATATGAAAGTGAATCGTACTTCCTTTTAAATTGTTTCTGGTGTTCATAAATATGTGAAAACCATACAGAACGTGGAGGCCAGCTGAGGCCTCGGCGGGACCCAGGGGTAGCGGTAGCTTGGGGGCCCTTCAGGCTGAGCTGGGAGAGCTTCCCTCACACAAAGGGCCCTTTTTAGGGAGCGATCGGCTCCGCTGCCCCAGGTGCTTCCCGGTCACAGTGAGCCCTTTTCACAGCTTGTGGGCCCAGGAGTTTTAATGAGAAGCATTGTGGTGCCGTCTTTGCGTGTGAAGGAAATGCGCGTTTAGGGGGGGGCGAGTTTAACCCTTTCCGCTCATTTCCCTGGGCGGTGTTTGCACACATCACTTCGAGGTGTCTGCAGATGGAGGTCATACATTTATTGTTTAGCTTCACCAGTCGGCCCTTTTTGATGCCGCCCAACGGGGGCAAACATTGACGCTCAGTGCCCTTCTCTTATTATCCTGGCCTCAAGACAGATCTGTCTTCTGTTGATTTTACTTGAGCAGCTGGTGCTTTTCGTATTGGGATGAGCGGAGTGGTATTCTTGTTCCTTTTGCACTTGGGTCTTTTTGATCTGGGTTTGCCATCAGCGCTGGGTCTAGCCGTGTGTCTCGGTCTGTGGCGGTCGATGGCTGCAGCCATGAAACTTTGAATTGTCGGCTGCATTCCTGCCGGATGGACCCCGGCGTGCTTCGTGTCCCACCGGATCTGGCCAGTGGCGGCGGTGTCCTTATTTGGCACTGGAAGGGGGGGTGTGGAGTTTCATGGTGACCCGCTGACCTTTTCCTAAGGCTCCGTGCGCAGCCTTTCCTAGCACGGTCTCTCCTAGCCAGCTTACTAGCCCGCTCTGCAAGACGTGGCCGTCTTTACCAAGCTTCTCCCCGGCTGCCGTCTCTCCCTCGCCCCCCCCCCCACTCCCAGTGCTGTGACTGAGCCGGGCCAGGGGCGTAATGCTGCTTCCATTCCTGTCCCACAGCCGTCATCGTGAGCCATGCGAAAGATGCTGTTCCGGCTAATTGGCTTATCGGGACCAAGCGCTTAAGTAGCCTGTCGGGCCTGTGCTGTTACTGTATAGAGGTGTGACTGTACACATGCTTAGTCGATGTCGTGAGTGGCCTCTGTGTACCAGTTACAGTGGCCAATTCAGTCTCCTGGTGCTGTTGACCTTGTTGCTGGTATTATGACTGTTTTAGTTGGGTGTATTAAGCGACTTGGTATTGGCTGTTTTTCTGTCATCTTAAGTGCTAAAGGAAATGCCCCCTTTACAGTGACGCGTCACAGGTGGCCGTGTTGGTTGAGTGGTGACAATGACGCGTGTGACCTCTCGCTGACCGCCTATGTATTGACGAGTCCCTGCCTGCTCCTCTCCCCCCTCCTGCAGTTTGCCGTGCTGATGTGGATCCTGACGTACGTCGGTGCCTTGTTCAACGGCCTGACTCTGCTTATCCTGGGTAAGTACCAGACTCGTCTCCATTGCTGATGTTGTGATGGAGCCTGTCCATTTTCAGGCTTTCTGGAAACATTTCTCTAGTGTGATGCCTGAATGTTTTGGCACGTTACGGATGCAGAGGACCGCTTTTGGGGATTCGGGGGGGGGTGGTGGTGGTGAAATTTGCCGGACGTTGCCATGCAGAAAGCTTGGCATGAAGACGCCGCATGTCGTTCATGTGATTCACATCCTCCGTCTGGATGTTCTGCTTTGTTTAATGACAGGACCTGATCAGTCATGTTTGTGATGGGCTGAGTATTATGGTGCACGGCAGGCGAGTGCTGAATGTCTGTCTGTCTGATCCAGGCTGCAGCGAGAACTTCACTCATTCAGGGATTTCAGTTATTGGTGTAACTGTCGTCACATGACTTACGATGGTCCTCTGCTCTCCAGCCTGTTCTGCGTGGTTATTTGGGCTTTTATCGCCGCGCTTTATTTCGATGTGCCGTAAAACCCCTTTTCCTTCAAGATATTATGGAGCTAAACACAGGTGGCTTTTTGATTCAGGCTTAGATTGGGGCAGGAGGGTTTTGAGCTTCTGGTATTTCAGGAAAAGGGCTAAAACCGATTAGGAGAGATCTTTCAGAGGGCTGCGTAGGGGCCGAGGTCTTGAAGTGTTCTCAGTGTGTTAATGCGGTTTTTGTTGGACAGGAATATCTGTGCTGTTGGTTTTTTTTTTTTTTTTTTTTTTTATTTGCTTAATGGTGTCTTATCTTTTTGGTACAGGTCTGATTGCTGTGTTCAGCACCCCGGTAATTTATGAAAAACACCAGGTAAGTACCATGCTGATGTAGGCTTGAATTCTCCTCTCTTCAAACCAAACCCAGAAAGTATGTTCAGAAATATGTGCTTCCATGGCTAATTTACCTTGCAGTTTCAGCTGTAACCACAGGGGGCAGTTCACCCTCACTGGCTGGTGTGTCACCTGTGGGCCACCACTTATTGTACCCTCTTTATCCACCTTTCTCACTCCGTCTCCCTCCAGGCACAGATTGACCATTACTTGGCTCTGGCAAGAAACCAAATCAAAGACATTTTTGGAAAGTACGTGTCCGATGGCTGTATCAGGGGTGGGCGGGGGGAGGTGTCAAACGTTTTGCCGTGATGTTTCAGTGTTGGCATGACATTTACAGTCTGCTTGCCTTTCGGAATGCTGAGGCTGGTGTTCTGCAGACATTCCTGAAGCTCTGCTGTTCCTTGCGTGTCTCTGGCAGGATCCAGGCTAAAGTACCGGGGATGAAGCCCAAGGCAGAGTGAGGGCAGCGACTGGAGACCCCCCCCCCCCCCCCGGGGTTTAGGGCCCCGCCCAGGTCACAGCCTTCACATTTCACACACTGTCTGCAGACCCCCCGTCCTAGCTCATCAGTTCTAGTGCTACGGCAAACTGAACGTTCGTTAACCAGCCGTGACTCCCCCCCCCCCACCCTCTCTCCAAACCCCCACCGCAACTAGCTTGTGAGCCTTATATGCCACTGCGAATAAAATTTTGATTCAAATTTACCCGAGTAACAGAGGAGTATGAGATGAGAGCATGGAGCTCGGTCTTGGCCAGACTTGTTCGCAGTGTAAGAGAAGGTGACTCGTTTCTCCTTCCTTTTCCTTCCTGTCACCTGCTGTCCTTGTGGTCAAACATGAAGATTGGCTGCTTTTTTTAAAGGGGGATGTAACACCAATTGAATGGTACTGGGGGGAGGGGTTCGGTTTTTTTCGGTATGATTAAAACTTAGTGGTGTTGTGATTTTACCGTTTTATTGATTGACTATGTAGTATTTCACAGGGCTTCTGGCTTTCTTCAGCAGATTCACAGTGGTGCAGACCTACTTCATAGACCCTCATGCTTCTGAGTGTTTCAACAAACATTTAGTACTTTTTGCGAGAAACTACGTTGTTGTTTCACCACATTTGCAGCTGAGTATTTAGGGGAGGAAAACTTATTTAAAAAAATATTAGTTTACACACACAAAAAAGCTAAAAAAAAAGTCTGTGGACCCAATATCTAAAGCTGCAAAATTATGTAAACTTGGGAACTTCAAGCAGTGTTTGTTATGCAAGTAAATGTGAATGATACTTCATACCGTTGTAATGAATTCTGCTGAGACTTGTCTGTGGAATGCATTGTGAAATGTAAACTGATACCAATAAAGCTTATAGACAAATGTACTTCTTTGGCCTGCTTTCTTTCCCTGATTCCTCTCGTGTAAAGGATCAGCAATGTGGGGCCACTTCACCAGTAGTGCTGAAGTGGCAGGAGAGAATCTGTCGATTTCAGATGTAGGGGATGATTAACTTTTGGCAGGCCTCCGAGCACCCCCCTACTCTCCTGACAGATGCCACTCTGACCGCAGTCTCCTCTGAAGGATCACACCGTTTTTACAGCACTGGGATCCACACAGACCACAAGATGGGCTAACCTGTTGGCCATGCCAACACTTCTCCCAGCAGCAACCCAGGTTTCCTTGTTGATCTCCAAGTATGGAGCCAGTATAGAACCTAGGTGTAATTCTCATTTTCTTCCTTGTAACATGTAGAGTAATGACTGAGATTGGCCATCCCTGACAAGTATTTATTAATCTGATCTGCATAGGGCTGGTGTGTTTTCCCGGCAGCTCCCTAATTAGAGGACTGATTGGCTGAAAAGTCCTCACACCTGGGTTTCAACAGCTGACCTACAGGTTATCCCAAAAACCTGCATACACACCAACCCTTTGCAGATAAGATTGGCCATCCCTGACTTAAGGGAACATTTCCCTACAGGGATTGCTTCATGGCCTCCCCAACCTGCTCTCTGGAGTCTAAGGGCTTTGCTATGTGGCAAGGCTGGGTTTGAACCAGCTACCCTCTGATCAGAGGGCACAGGCTTAGCCACTTACAATTGGTGCCCTTACTATTGGTGATTTGTTTTTATTTGGCCTTGAGTGCTGTTGTAAGGATAACAGCCCATTTGTTAGTGCGGTGTTTCCCAATGCGGTCCTTGAGGACCCAGTCGGTCCACGTTTTTGCTCCCTCGGGGAACAGGGAAGGAGCAAAAATGTGGCGTGCCTGTGGGTCCCTGAGGATCGCATTGGGAAACGCTGTTAGTGACTACTAGCGCTCACCATGAATTGTGGCTAATTGTAATAGAGTAATAAAGAAGACCAGACTCACTTAACCATCTCTTTACTGTAAATAGAACATTACTTTGCACATTCAGTTACATTAATTTAAAAAAAAAAACCCTCATTCATACAATAACTTTGCCTCCATTCGTTTCCTCTTAACACATTTTTTAAATTTGAAAAATAAATTTTCATGCACAGAGAATTTCTCTAATTTACAATTATAATACAATCAAGTTCAGGACACGCTAGACAAATCATTTACATAGAAAAAAACGTACAAAATGTAAAAACAGTGGACAAAGATCAATATTCAGTAGGGACCCACACAACGTTCATTACAGTTTGCTTTCAGGCGGTAGCTAGATACAGTGAGACGTCACGGCACAGGCTGATTATCGGACGGCACAGACGGGGTAGGAGAGCAGAGACGACTGTCAGAGTACAGGCTGCATAGTTCAGCTTTGGTGTGTCTGTACTTCCTTTTCTGCACAGGAAGTTCTGTGTCGAAGTGGACAGCTGAAGGTTGCGTCGTTCACTTGTACCAGTAGCACTATTATCTTTGCACTATTACCATGACCTTTGTCACTACCGTTCCCTGGCGGACGATCTCCTTTGTTACTTAAGGAATGCAGTTTGTTGCAATTGTTGACATGCGTAAAAAGGGACACCCCCCAGTTAGCTAGTTAAAAGTACAGTACTTGTGCCTGCCGTGAGTCCTGAGCTTTCCCTGTGATATTTGGATATTAGAGGAAGAGCTAGCTATCAATATGTAACAAAATATGGACGACTAGGTGTTGTGCAAAAAAAAAAAAAACTCCTTTCCTGCATATCAAATAACTAATTCTTAACACTATTGAGAGCCCTTGATATGCAGTCTAATAGCACCAGAGGTGTACAAAATAATCAGAACCATGACACTGAAGGAATACGATACAATACAAAAAAAATCTACAAAAGGCACTTATGTTTCACTGTCAAAATAAAGGCTTTCACATAATTAAAAAATAATGGCCTGAAATGAAAGATCTCACATGTGGCTCTCAGTGGTCATAAGCAAGGGGATGGGGAATCGAGGTTTTGCCACTTTGTGGAAAGCGGATGGGAATGTAAACAGGTTTTTTTCTTTTAAATTTAGCAGATTGCCAAAAAAAAAAAAAAAGATAAACGTCTGTGGCGAGAGTGTGGTCTGGTGAAGCAGGCCATCCGCCTACATGGCATGTCGTTGTGTGGCGGCCCGCTCCTCTAGAAGGTTATTGCACAGCGCTAAGTCCAGGCCGCTTCTCCTTAGCTCGCGCGGGCCGTCGGCGTCCTTGTTTGACGTGACGGAGGTTCGGGTGCAGCATCTGTTTGAGGGTTGTAGCAGCTAGACACTTGTGGCATGGGGATATCCTTGTGATGCAATGCCAAGGGTGTCCGTGACCCGTCCCGTGGGGGGGG
>JAABNY020000063.1:3240273-3250535 GCA_015164015.2 Brevimyrus niger | reverse complement strand
GGGAGTACAGGTGCCATAAAACCTTGACCTAACATTAAAAAAAAATCCTAAACACACACTAAATGTTGATTTATATGAATGATTGTAAAGAATGTTTAGGCTGAGAGGGACGATGAATTAAATTGTGCAGCAGGTAGGACCAACCAATCAGATGTCATGGTCCCACCTCCTCTACAATCTTATTGGTTATCTCTCTGAACCAATCATTTTTTGTTCTGCCCTCCAAATTTTTTTTAGAACTCCCAGGAGCTAATATTTCAGCCACATAAACTGTGATACCTACCCCCCACTAGTAAGCAGTAATCCCTGGCCTTACCTGCAGTCATCGCCTCCTGTGCTTATCACGTATTTGTCGTCGTAGGAGAAGCGTATGTTGGTCACGTGAGCAGAGTGCCCAAAGTATCGCTTGTGTTTGGCCTGCAGGGCAACCAGGCAAGTGGAGGTCAAACTCAGTTCAATTTTTTAGCTCAAGTAGGAGTTTGTTGACATGAAGCTCTGCTACGGGACTGAAAGTTCGCGTTTGCGAAACAGTATCTTAGTTTCCTATATATAGAAGTTCAAGCCAAAACAAAGCTAAACGAAACAATATGGACAGCAGATCCGTGTCCTTCACTGATCACCACACACATCTGACAAAAAAAAGTCTTTGGTGTTTTAAAAAGTGACTTACAAATTTCTCAGTGCAGGGGAAGTCAAAGAGTTTGACAAGGCCGAAGTCATCGCCGGTGACCACGTTCAGTCCAGCGTGTGAGACGCAGGCACAGTTCACGTCTGCTTTGTCCGCGTTGCGAGGCCAGACGCCCAGCACCTCCTCTCCCAGGGTGCTACAATGAGACATACGAACAAAGCGGAGCGTGAGAAACCTGGCAGAGACGCTCGCGAGCGGTTGTGAGAGCCCCGCTCACCTCGTCCACGTGGCCCAGGTGATCCTCTCTACAAGCGCCTGCTCCGTCACCAGCTTCCCCGTGGGCACCTCATGTACCTGTCGCTTGTATGTACCTGTGGACACCTGCCAAAGCCATCGGAGGACTCAAGGTGAGCACAGCAGAACCTCTGTTGCAGAAGCGAGAGCGTCACTCCAGCTCATTGGCCACCCCTACACTTCCGCTATGATAAATTCAAATTTAAAAACTTTATTTGTCCCCGAGGGGCAATATACATTCTTAGTAGTTTTGGTTTTAGTATCTTTCTGTGGTCGAACAGGAGACTAGTCGTCTGAGCTCCATGGGTATAAACGTGCAGCTGATTGACTAGGTACAATCACCCCCACCCCCCCCCACCCTGAGCATTCACTCAGTCTGGATGTGTGTTATTCAGTCCTGTTCCTCCATAGACACCGCTGGGGATGGGATCTGCAGAAGGATTCCACATTAGTGGGCTCTCCGCTGGGGCGCTGTGCTATAAATAATCATGACCTGACATCCCCAGGCCTAAAAATAACCATCAGCAGAGTCTGCTCAGCGACGTGTGTGTGTGTGTGGAGGGGGGTTTGTTTATACCAAGTGTCCCCATAATTGTGATAAAACCCTGTTATTTTGACATTTTGGGGACATTTTTCAGTCCCACGCAAGGGAAAACTCAATTTTATAAAAATCAGTGACTGCAATCAAAAAACTAAAAGTGCCAAAAGTCTTGTATTTTGTTTGGTTACTTATGGTTATGGTTAGGGCAGGGTTAGGGTTAGGGTTGTCATAGTTAGCATTAGCATTTTTCCCATTGAAATGAATGAGCGGTCACCATAAGGATATGTTAACCCTACTGTGCGTGTGTGTGTGTGGGACGACCGCAGTAAAGAGGAGAACCTCAAGGGTAGAGGCTGATTTCTACTTCTGCGTTGAGCCTAACACCGTAGCCAGAGTGTAGGCTGACACACACCTCCCCAAAAAGGTGACTCTGCGTCACCTTTGGATCCCTATGATACTGGCTGCCAGTGCTCCGGTAGAGCGGCGCAGGAATGTTGACACAGACGTACACGGTGGCTTAAACGCCGCAGGCTCTGCGTACGGTCAGGGCATAGGCTTGACACAGAAATACAAATCAGCCTTATGGTGGCAACCCCAACATTCTCTGGAAATGTTGAAACTGGAAAGATGAGCAGGCCTAAGGCTTGTGAGACAGGAGGCAGTTTTAACGACCATTTGCCAAAACAAGAGTTAATGCACAGAAATTCCAGCTGGAGAACAATCTGTGCATTCAGATGATGCCCCCCCCCCCTCACCACCTACCTGAATGTACTTGCTGTCAGCAGAGAAGTCCATCTGGATAATGAAGCTGGGGATGTCCTTACAATAGCCAATGCGGCTGAGCGACGGCCCCAAAGTCAGGTCATAGAAGTCGACCGTCTTCTCCACTGAGCCCACGGCCAGGAAGCGGTTATCAGGGCTAAAGCTGAAGGGGGGGGGGGGGGCAGGGACAAGGTGACCCCAGATCAACATGGACACTTTGACACTGTTACAATTTATAACGGACGGCCATGTTGAGAACTGGACATGATGTAGTGTTGAATCTTCATTCAACACTCAAGCTCATCGTTGCTTGAGTTCCTTGTATTGGAGACATTTGTAATTTTGGTATTGTAGTATTTGTTATTTGTTATTGGTATTTAATTATTTTCTTACTGTCCGGGAGTAACTGTAACCAATATTTTCCTCAGGGATCAATGAAGTATTCTGAATCTGAATCTTCATGGGTATTGCTAGTCAATGAGGTAGATGTAGTAAAGTTTCCGTATCAGAAGTCTGATGTTCACTCAGCAGGTTAAATTGTTTTTAAATAATGATGATTATGCAATACTGAGCAATAAGACCATACAGCTCACTGTTAATTATGGTATGAAATTAATGTGGTAAATCTTTAGTATGTAGCTTCCTTGCTAATGTAGTTTATTGCCATGGTTACCATTATGTCAGCCAGCACAGCTGATGTGACTGTTTGTCGCTAGCCCTCTGCTTTTCGCGGCGGCTCACCGGACGTCCTGGATGGCCGTGCTGCGGTCCCGTTTCTTGCCCCACACCTTGAGCGAGTTGACGAGCAGGACGATGAACTCTCCGTTCTTCATGCCGATGGAGACCATCTCGCCGTCGGGGCTGTAATTGGCACACTTGGCTGCATGCCCCAGACTCACCTTGTTCAGCAGTTTCTGATGGTGATCAGGTGGGGGGTGGGGGGGGGTCAGACGAGTCAATCATAGCTGACAAGAACACAGTGCCGTGAGAGAGACCGTCTGCGCAGCCATAAGGGATCGGCCCAGTCAGCATACGGAATAACACACAATTACCTCAACTTCACAACGGCAAGACCGTCATACAACCAAAAATGATCCGCTGTGCATTTCCCCACTTTAAACCAGTTTGTGGGAGTCGCCCAGTCCCCACGTACAAAGACGGCGGGCTGATTTCCCGCCTCCCACCTTGTCGGCCAGATCCCAGATACGGATGGTCCCGTCGTCACTGGCGGAGATAAACATGTCCTTGGCTGGGTGGGTGGCCAGACCCCAGATCTCCCCCTGCATGTGCCCGTTGGTCAGGATGTTGGAGGCGGCGTTCTTTTCTCCCACCTCGATGATCTCGCCGTCCTTGGTGCCCACCAGGATTTTGCCCTGGGGGCGGGAGGCCGTGTCATTTGAGAGGGGATCTGACCCCGTGAGCCTCACTCCAGTGCGTGCGGGGGCCCCGGAGCGGCTCCTCACCTTGCCGCGGCACACAGACCTCACGCACTCCACCGGCTGGCCCGTCTCCAGCTGGAACGCCCGACAGCGCTTCAGCTCCTGGTCCCACAGCTTGACGGCCCCGCCCTCCTTCGTTCTGCGTCAGACAGACAGACCCTCCATATCCGCTACAAACACACAGCACATTTGCCACTGAGGCAACGATGCCATTCATCCCACAAATAGATTTTAAGTCTTGTCTAATATTAATCTACAGAGAATTTTTAACGATGGACGGTTATTTAGTTGCAAAGTTAGTCTCAGTCACGCCAGGGTGAGAGAACGACTACATGACAGAACGCTTACAGCCGCCCATCAGGAACGACTTCACACAGGCGACTTGTCGACTCGCTAGAAAGTGCGGCCACTGAAATGTGCTGCATGTCCCCTAACGCTGATTAACCAGGGTGGTGGGGGATACAGGTCACTCCAGGCAGGTGGCGCAGTGGTGACCGCAGAGGGTGACAGGAATGCTGGGGATGCCCTAGCTGTGACCTTTGGTATTCCGTTTCACAGATACTGCTCATGCTATTTTGGACGGTCACATGACACCGGACCTACGCAGCCCTAAGCTCAGTCTGAACGCCGCGCAGAGGGAAAGCGGGCGAAGCCGGAGAAAGACGCCGCCGACAGGCCGACGTGGAAACATCCAGACATGGAATAAGTCTCCTGCATCCCAAGCGGCTGCAATGTCACATTAAAGCGGGCAGTTTGGACCAGCTAGACGTGTAAATCCGCAGAATTGGAGGAAATCGGCCGTGGCGCAGCTGAGACTCACGGCCTCTCCTTTCCGCCGGTGACGATCAGGCCATCGCGCAGCGTGGTGTACATGGTGAACACGGGTCCCGTGTGTGCCTTGGCCACCACACGCACCAGGAAGTGCTCCCGCCACACGTACACATCTCCGTTTATTGCACCCGTGAAAGTGAGGTTGTTCTGCGGGGACAGAAACGGCAGCGTCAGCATGCCATGGGACAGACCAATCACCAGTTAGATGCAAACCCGTTAACAATACAAAAATAACCACAATGAAATAAAACCTAATTAATAACCAAATTAAAAAGATAATCAAGATGGCGTGGTCCAAATGCAGTTCTACCTGCTCCAAATGGATTGTGCTCTTACTTAGTTAAAAGCACTTCCCTGCATGAATGTACAGTGTCTGTTAGCGCATGTGACAAATAAAACTTGAAACTTGAAAAATGTGCAAAGTGATTTGAGTGAAATCTCAGAATCTGCCTCCGGCACAAACATGCAGCTGTAGAGGGGATCAGGGCAACAATCACGCCTAGAACTGTCTTTATTTCAGTCTCCACCAGGTGGCATAGTGACTTGGGGGCAGCACTCACAGCACCGAAGGCCACTGACAGCATGCTCTGCATCCGCGCCCCCTCCAGGCTGCCCAGCACCCCCTTCCTGTACATCAGCGAGCCCCCCGCCAGCGTCCAGAACTTGACGTGCTTCACGCCCACGGACACAAACTGTGAGTCCGAGTCAGGCCGGAACTCCACCACGAAGATGCGGTCCATGTGGCCGGTTCTGCTCGTCACTTTGGCACCTAGGAGGATCGGCAGAGCGGATCCCAGCGGGTCAAACAGAAGATCTCGTGGCCTTGATGGACAAATACTCTCAAAATACTGAAACGAACCATTCTTGGTGGACCTGCGTACTAAGTGGGCTTTCCAGGTGTCAGAAACCAACTCAAAACTGTTGAGATTTCTAAATACAATGCTTAAATAAGCAAAATCAAGTTAACTATATAACCATTAGGCTAATAGGCTAACAATCAGAATGCTGAAGTCTAATTGCCCAATACCCTCATGAATGGTTAAATATTCTGAACAGACTGTTCAGTGACACAGTGATTTGAATCAAGGGCTTCAGTTTGCTCTCAACATCGGTATCAACAAAATCCACCCCCCACCTTCCTTAACAAACACAGTAGTCATACAACACTGGTAGAGGCACATCCTTACTGTCCATACCTAAACCTACACCCCTGATTTGATTCGATGTTAGCGAAATATGTGTACAGACCAAGTACTCGCTAGAAATGCTAACAGTCTAAGTAGCAGCTGGCTACGCTAGCAGCCTGAGGGTGGGCCGGCTCGGCGTGTGACCTGGCTCACCTTCCTGCCAGCGCCACACCGTTATCGTGTGTTCAGGCTCGACGCCGACCGTCAGCAGAAGCTTGCCCGTGGCGCTGAAGTTGATGTAGCCAATGCCCTTGGCGTGGGCACAGCGCAGGATGGAGAGAGTCTGCTTGCTCATGGCGTCCCAGATGTGGACGGATGGGGTGGTGCCTGGGGAGGAGGAGCCCGTCACTGTCGGGGACGTCTCAAAGGACAAATCGCTCAGCTGCGATAGCGTGACGGACTCTCGCTGATAGGGCCCCCGACCTCCCATCTCCGTAGATTCACACCCAAAGCAATATGGCCGCCGGCAGATAGCAAAATGCACCTGAAGTTTGAAGAGCTGCCCACAGCCTTTTCAGGTAGGCGGCGGAGAGCATCAGCACCTCTCCTGAAGGCACAACAGCACTGCCCCCCCCCCAGCTTTCAACTTTTCACTTCCCCTCACAGCTGTATTTGACTGGAAGTTAACGGATGGATTTATGTCGCGGAATGACAAGGGGGGGGAGGGAGAAGGGGGCGGGGGGGGCCTGGGGGGGGGGGGCGCACACTCACTAAAGCATGCATCTCGCCATCTGGTTAGCGAGGAGATGCTGTCCAGCATGCTGAGGTAGGACGTTAATGCTTTAATGAATTAATGCTATGTAAGAGCAACTGTCAGTCAAGTCAGGTGCATGTGACCATGATGAGGACCATGTCAGCAAAGGAATCCCCCAGAAGCTCTCCAGGTAGGTACAACCCCGAGACTATCACAGTAACCACAATAGGGAC
Source organism: Brevimyrus niger (assembly GCA_015164015.2). Classification (NCBI taxonomy): domain Eukaryota; kingdom Metazoa; phylum Chordata; class Actinopteri; order Osteoglossiformes; family Mormyridae; genus Brevimyrus; species Brevimyrus niger. The sequence continues at coordinate 3,243,926 of JAABNY020000063.1, read as the reverse complement.
CACCCCTCACCTTCTCCCAGCGTCCTCTTCAGCAGGTCATGCTTGGCCTGAAGCTTGGAGATTAGACTGCTACTCTCCAGATACTCGCGGAATTTCTGTGGAACGTCAAGGAACAGTTTTTGTAGCTTGTTAGACTGCCCCATGTACTAATAAAGATCTCATTTGGGCGGCTCTGTTACAGCACGGCAGGGCAGGAGCAAGCCTCAAAGAAGTGACCCACATTCTGCAAAATAATCAAATAATTAGACTAAACCACAATATTAATACTGCAGCTCGTGATTCATGCTGCTCTGGTTAACATATAGAATATTCTTTTCCTTTCAAATTAAAAGGAAACGTTAATACTTGGATTTCTACAGTTATTTGTGTCCGTGATTTACTGCAGTACAGCCCACAATCCATCAGGGGGCACTCACCATGAAGTAGAACTGCTCTGTCTCCTGCTGGTTGGCTCTCCTCTTGGCGATGCTGGGTTTGCTGAGGTAAGTCTCTGAGACAGTGGACTTGACGGACTCCGTGGAGCGGCTGTGGTGGAAGCTCTCGGACACATCGTAGTCCTCGATGGTCACCATGTCCTGTATGGTGGTCAGTGTAGCTTCTGAGGTTTTCTTGATCTGCAGCCGGAGGTTGGCGTTAGCACACATCCACAGAAAAGGCTGACAATCCCTCTATGGCGTTGTTCAGTCCCAGTGCAATTTAACACGACATGCTGACCCATGCTATACTGGAGCAAGCAAATGTCACCAGGTTTAAAGACTAGGCTTTGGCACTGGCATTCTCAGAGCTGATGCGCAAATACACTGGAACTGCAACCTCTCCTGACTTCCTTAACCTTTCATGTCTAAATCGGGGAATAGGGAAGAGATAAGCTCCCCAGGAAGCCGAGTCCTTGACAGAATACTTTGCTGCTTTCCTGCAAAAATATTCCTGTAACAACCCACCACACCGAACACAATGAATGACGAAGCACTGGAGCTGTAGCTAATTCTAATCACCGTTAGGGTGCTGTGATCCCATCCAGTGCACCATGTGGTCTAGGGAGGCAAAAGCAGAAGCATGCCGATCCGCACAGGATGAACCTGCCAATCGCTTTGCTGGGTGCCGTTGCAGTGGGTTATGGCCACCTGTTGCACACTGCACAAGCCTGGAGCGGGACCCACCGCAGCAAACAGGCCACCTGCGGCTTAATACAGGGCCAGTGCACGCGTGCGGTACAGGGAATGGATGGTGTGTCGCTCGTGCAGTGTCATGCCCCAGGTTACAGCAGTCTGAAAAAATCCGAGTTCATACTACAGAATGAAGCTTGAGCGAAAGTAGTAACTGCAAGTTTCAAGTCTTCTCAGGGTTTTAAAACAAAAACATAACTTTCTTTTGTAAAACTACTGAACTGATGTTGGCTTTGTCTCACAAGCAATTTGGACAATAAATACAGTACAATGCCATTATAACTGACTTTAAGGGATCTGGCAAAACAGTCCATTATATCCACAGTTGCTGTATGCCCAGAATGCAACTACAGGACACCATTTACTCATGCCACACCCCAGCAGACACACTTGTGACATAGATTATTATATTGTACGTGTAGTAATCCAACTTTACCTGACCAGATGCATGACTATTAATAATCCTGACTAGGTATCTGAGCTGGATATCACTGGCACGCCACACGCCTTGTAGGCGGAACTGCATGTCCATTATAGCTGAACAAAACAACAGCTAAAAGAAGCCCTGGGGACCAAATTGTTTGTCTGTTATAAGCGAAATTCCGTTAAATGTGAGTCTGCTATATCTGATGCTTTTTCTGCATGTTCTTATGTTCTTAAAGGCACACGGCTGGGACGAGCGGACCTCATCCATTATAGATGATATTCCATTATAAGCGAGTCCACCACTATAACAGGATTTTACAGTATGGTTAATCTTTACCTCTGCCTGATCACATTTGTCATTGAAAGCACTATATAATTCTTGTGATAATATATTACAAAAAAATCAAAACATAGGTGGAATATATGGACCTCCTATTAGGTCAGGGTGGGAAGATATTTTTTTAAACAGTTTTGCATTCCCTCACAATCCCACTACACTTGCTATTTGCTGCAACGTGACGGCAAGGATGAACCTATGGAATGCGTGGAAAAAATATATTTTCTCACCCTGACCTCTTAGGGGCTCCGTAGTAATATATTTTGAAACTTTGAACAAATATAGATGAGGTTTCCAGAGATACTGATATTTATTGTTTTGAGCTGAACAAATTGAAATAACGATGTTTACATACATGTCCCTACTGGATATAGCTTGTCAATTTTGCACATGCACAGTCAATGCACAAGGTTTCCACTAGACAAAAATCTGGGCTACACGCTCAACGACTGCAGCCGTGTGCAGCCAGGCCTTGATGATGATATTTACGTTAAGTCCCATCATCAATAACTGAAAGCACACAGACAAGTGAAGTAGGAACTAGTCTTAAGGCTTCCGGGAACCACAAAATGCCACGTTTAAGAAACCATTGACCTGCCAAGGTAATTTTGCTGATATAGTTCTGGTTATCAGTGATTACTGCAAGGTCTTCGAAAAAAGGCAGATTGGTCACAGGAGTCAAATGTAAACAGTTGCATTAACTTCCCATCCTGCATGCAAGGATCCACAGACCAAACCATGGGGAGGCTGGGGAGGTGTGGACGTTCGGGCCAAACACAGATGATATTCTCATGACTGGATAATATTGAGATCTTTAGACCCCAGGTGATGAGTCCTTGCGTAATCTTGGGTAGTCTTTACACATTACACCACCACTGCCACCCTTCAGATGCACTGTCGCACCATTATCCCATAACAGAGTAAGAGGGGTAGGAAGCAACTGACACGCTCATGCAAACAAGAGGGGAAACTGGCTGAGAAGATAATCATCTGCTCAGATCCATGGAGCCGTGAAAAGGATGTGACTGTGAAAGCCAGCATTAAGGGACATAAACAATAATTATCTTCAGAACGGTTGCTGACTGCGCAGTTTCCAGATTTTCGGCATAGTTTTGTCAGCAGCACGCTTGTGCCTTGAACTAAATATGCGATAGATCTAGTGCTGTACAATGCTGACAGTAATGAGGCAGCTATTTTATAAACGTATAAAGGTGCATCAGCGTTTCTGCTGAATCGACTCCAATTTTGCCTCAGGCGGCTATAAGTACAGGTAACGTAAGAAGAAACAGGGAGACATACAAGACCATTCCCCTGCAGATACAACTGCAGAATGTTCCCCCATGGAAGTATCACCACGGCCACCAGCCACTCCACTACAGCCTCTTTGAAGCACATCACTGTTCCCAAAGGGCTTTACTGGCCACCTGGAGAACATCCTCACTGTAGCTCAGACTCTTGTTTCACCAGGATCTCCATGACCTCAGCCTTGAAGATCCCACATATTGATCAAGTAAATCCCTGATTTTAACACTTCTCACTTTTCACATGAGTTTCTGGACACACTTGTCTGGACTGCAGCAACACCAAACCGACCCAACGTTTCTGCCAGACCCACTTCCCTCCCCCTCCCCCACCCATCCCCACTCGACCCGCCTCACAGCACGTATGTAATCTCCCTTTGACCACTGGTTGATGTCTCGCCGCCGCACCTACCCCCCCCCCCA
>JAABNY020000063.1:3220242-3233699 GCA_015164015.2 Brevimyrus niger | reverse complement strand
GGGGGGGGGGGGGGGGGGGGGGGGGGGGGGGGGGGGGGGGGGGGGGGGGGGGGGGGGGGGGGGGGGGGGGGGGATGTTAAAGTGGACCTCATGGGAACCAGAGCAAAAAATCCCTAGAGCAAAGAGTCACAGTGTGAGACCCTTGCTATGAAACTAATGGGGCCAGTTTGGTCACCATGCTGGGAACTAATCGAGGGATGAAAACAGCACTTGGTAGCTTGTTCTGCTTACCCAGAAACCCATTTTTAAGGTGGAATATAGTCTTGATCTTAGCCTACAGGCTCACTGCTTCATGGGGCCGAAGGATGACAGGATGAAGAAGAGACCGAAGAAAAGAATCATAGACAGGAGCAGAAAATAATGAGATTCAGAAGTGGGGGTGGCAGGTGGAGCACGGTCACTCCTGAGCCCGAAATCCCACCCGTGCTAAATGACCGGCGGACATGTGGCCCACAGTGGCGTGCGCTCATACGCGCCGTGCCTTCAGGGGGCGCTCCGCCAGCATCCCATCGTGTCGGATCTGGACAGGCCGGGCCGCGCTCCTGCGGGGTGAAGGTGAGTGTGCAGATGTGGGTGGACGATCCCGTCACCGAGAGCTTACTGACACCCGAACCACCCGGCGTCTTCGGTTACAGCTCGGACCGTACGTGACCTCGTCTGATGCCAAAGACGCTAAGAGCCCGTTTGGCCGAAGCCCCCAGGGCATGTGGTGCCCCCGCTCCTCCTCCCATCTGAGACACATGCGTTCCTACGGACCTCATCATGCAAACAATATGATACGGTACCATCCGATCGGTCCTGACCTCTTTGCCCTCTACGAGGAAAAAACGTCCATCTGAAATTATTCATTACTGCTGAGTGTCTAGCTGTGCCAGTCTGGCTGAATCCGTCACGCTTCCCGTGGCATTTTTTGCATCGCGGGAAAACCCAAACACAACAAAACTCAATATAACATAATTTGACTATGATGTGACAGCAGCAAGAAAGAAACATTCGGCCTCCCAACGACCAAACCAGAGGTCATCTAAGACACCACGATATTAACCTCACATCTGAACCGAACAAAAGAAATGGGTTAATAGCGATGACTATTGGGAACGTCAATATGAAATTAGCACGAAGCAAGCAGACCTTGCCAGGAAATTAGGAATCCTGCTTTGACATCTTCTTACAATGTGAAAGAGAAATTGTTCCGGGTGAAACATGCAATTGAGTAGGTGGTCTGACCAACTCATCCAGCGCTGGGGGAAAGAAAACACATACCCACTAGGTACATAGTAAATTCCCAGTTGAGGGAAATGACGCAAGTTCTACGTGAAATGAGCAAACTGCGGTTTGAAAATGAAATTGGACATTTACAGGCGTCAAAAACAAGAAATGTGAAATTTCAGGCCTTTCACTTTGCAATCACAGGTGATTAAACATGATAATACCGCGAAAAGCGACATTTGTGTCTCCAGTGCGTCAATCCGCAGTGCAGACTGCAGTGCAGACGTTTTGAGTGGTCTTGTCTTTTTTCTAATGTTAGGCAAATACCCAGTGCGATACCCTGTGTGCGTTATCACTGCTGAGCACCTGTGCAGCCATGCTGAGATCCACTCTCGCATTGCGAGGGGGTGCAGCAAATACAGGCACAGTCAAGTCACAAGCCATTAGAGAAGGAACTGTGAGACTTTGCCAACCTTGGCAAACAGTTCTGCAGGTATTAAAATTTTAATTATTATATGACATCAAGTCAAAGCAAGTGGATTTTACGTTTAAGCATCCAAGAATTGAGTCGGTTTCATAAGGGAATTGGTCCTTGGCGTAAAAAAAAATGTATTATGTATAATTTAGTCAGTACAGCATTCACTAGGATTATGGTCCATTTTCATGAGGTGTGACACATAAGAATGGCCCTGGTGGAAGGATACAAACCATGTGGACAGGTGAAGGGACAATTTTGGTGGCCAGGAAAGGGTACAGAAGTTGTTATAGGTTCAGGAATCTCCATAGCTGGACTGCCACAACGTGTTAGAGGAAGATTTAGCTTTTATATAGCACAAGGGTGGCCACCTAATCCATGTCAGTACGAGCTACTTCAGATTTTCCAAACTACTGTGTTTGGCAAAATGTTCCTCTTGTGCTTTTACTGGTTTGTTTCTTTGATTGAAAGACTCACCCAGCTGTTTCACATTAACATTAGTGACACATGCATGATTATAGGAGACTGACCACTCAGCGCACATCACAAACTCGGTGCTTAAGCGAAAGCTGGGCCCTTACAATGAAACGGCTGAAATGGTAGCTTACAAACCCAGTCATGGCTTATAGTGTCCCTCCTAACATGGATCAGATGGCCACCTAGAGTGTGTGGCAATCCATTACTACGCCATGTGTGTTAAATGGTGCATGAAACAGAGACAAGGAGAGAGAGGTAGAAAGAAAGAAAGAATGCCAAAAAATCAACAGAGGAGTGGAACCAAAAGCTCCTGAGTAGGGAGGAAAAAAAACCTTGGTTGGGGGTCAAGGTCAAGTAGCTGCTCAAAGAAGGTGAGATCTTACCGTTTCCTTTAATAAATATCCAGTTACATTTATTAAATATGCAGCTTCTTAGCTGTAAAAAACCTAGTTCAGGTTAATAATATCTTAATCCTCACCCACTGAATCGCTTATCACCCAGCTCAAGAAATTCAGAGAAAAATCCCACTTATCTGCCCTGGAAAAACAATATCGCAGCAAAACAGAAACTTCCACTAGATGGCGCTAAAAAGCAAAGAGAGATCAGGCAAGCGCTCCCTACCGTCTTACAGAGCTACTTGGGAATTACCTGCAATTAATACAGAACCAGCCTGTTAACATAATGGTGTGAATTTGTTTTATTCAAGCAGCTGGCAGAAGGCAGAGGTACCATGGGTGCGATGGGAGCATGGCATTGTGGGTAAGGGAGGTGAGCGGACGGGCATGGGCGGAGTCACAGCCATGAGGGGTGTACCTCTCCTCTGGTGACACCTCCTTCTGCTGCTGGTGTGGCTTGGTACCCGACATCTCCCGGATGCTGACAGCGTAGATCTTGGTGGTGTAATCGATGCTCCTCTCCCTGGCCACATCACTGTCGTAGCCTGCGGGGGGAGTTTGGGGGGGGCCCATCGGTAAGAGGCCAGTTGTAGGATCCTTCATCAATATGCTTAACTTGGATCGTCTAATCATCTAAATGCAAATCCTTTCTTCTCCGTGTTCATGGTTAAACATCACCGCACATTCAGAATTTTCCAGAAATGCTATAGTCACTTTCAAGGAGGTGCATCCCCACGCCCAGCAGTAACCTTTACCAGTACACCAACCACGCATTTACGTGGGGCCTGCAAGCCTCTGCTGCCCTCTATTGCCCACAAGCAGTCATGACACTAGGGGGCACCTTAAGTGACTTCTTGAGTTAACATCCCAGCCCCTGCTGCGACACGGGAGCCATCACACCTCCGTCCTCGTCAGTGTCGTTGTCGGACTCCTCGCTGTCCACAGGCTTGGTCTCGCGGTTCCCCGTGGCCTCGCGTGCCCAGATCATGAGCGCGGTGTCGGCTCCGCCCACCGTCAGCAGCGTGCCGTCATCCTGGGCCCAGCGCACGTTGGTCACATGGGCACTGTGACCCATGTACTTCTTAAATTTGGCATATTGACCCTGTGAATTGGTCGCATGGACATGATCCCTGTGACAGTAACCACTGTGAGGCCACGTGACACTAGGGCTGGGCGATACCTCAATAAAGTACCATGAGTATTTAACAGTCATCTCGCTATTAGTTTGAACGGAAACGCTTGTTATCTTGCATTATTAACGGTTACAACAAATTCCATCGAGGTTTAAGTCTGTTGCTGGTAATTTATCGTTATATCTGTAACATGCTCCATAATTATCAGTAAAACAGTCACCTTGACTGGGTAGCTGAAGAGCTTCAGGAAGCCAAAGTCATCCCCAGTGGCCAGCAGCTTCCTGTCTTTGGTGAGCGAGGCAGCATTGACGTCCGTGATGTCGCTGTGCGTGGGCCAGATGCCCTCGCAGGCGGGGCCCAGTACGCATGTCCAGGTGGCCCATTCCATCCTCTCGATCTGGGCGGGGGGAATAAGGCCGCCCACAGAACCGAGAATTGGCAAGAAAACCCTCAAAATAAAACCGATAGTGACCATATTCACATTTAAATTATCAGAATATCAGAGGAAACGATTTAGATTGGTGTCAGGCGTCGGGGGACCATGAACCCAGTCACTGTCCCTTCCTTACATCAGTGGTTCGAATGGTCTGTCTCTTTCCTCTTGGGGCCTCGAAGAACAAATGCTCTTTGGCACCAGAATTAACCTGAAGCAATTTACCTGCAACACAGGGAACATGGGTGACATGTAGACCGGTGGGCGAGAGCAGGCTGGCAGGGCGAGAGCAGGCCGCGGGTGAGAGCAGGCCGTGCAGGGCGAGAGCGGGCCGGCGGGGCGAGAGCAGGCCGGCTGTTTGCTGGACTCATTCCAGCTCCCATGAATCACAATGACAGACCAACTGGTGGGAACAAACTTGCAGGCACCCAGTGTCTCAGAGATTAAAGAAAAAGTCTAAAATTAACCTACGAAGGAGGAAAGCTCGCATAGCAGAAACTGGTGTCTCTCACTGAATGGGTCTGCATATGCAGTGACGGTGTTCATGCATGTGTGTGGGGGACACATATTCTGGGGGCCCCGTTGGCCACTACACTGTGGGGCACCCCAAAGGGCCTTTTTCATTGGGGTCCTAGAAACAATCGATCCGCTCTGGTGCATACAGGGTGCCCCCCTGCCCCTCCCGATGTGTCGAGTGCCACTTACCGCGGGTGTCCCAGTCAATGTGCGTGATATAGCTGGACGCTCCCTTGCAGATGCCCACCCTCTTGCTGGTCAGCACGTTATAGATATCTACAAAATTGTCGTGTGAAGCCACAGCTAGGTACTTCCCAGCATCTGCGCAGAGACAGGGTGCAGCGTGGGACCAGAGGCCTCAGGACCAAAGAGGCGGTGAGCACCCCCCTCCTAGCCGACCAATCAGCTGCCACAATGGGCAAAAGAGGGTACACAATGGGCGTTTCTCAACACGCATATTTGACAGTACTTGTACCCGTTTGACGTCATCTTCCATTGCTGAAGACCAGTTGCAATACTAAGAACAAAAGTGCAGAGGATGGTAAAATACCCTGGATGTCGTTCTCGCCCAGCCTGGTGCCCCCCAGTTCATTTTTGGGAGGCAAGTTAGTAAGACTGCTCTTGCCAGGAGCACAAGTACAATCTTTGCATTCTTGGTATTGAGAAACGCCCGCTGCTTTGAGTGACTTCTTACTAAGTAATGATGACACTACAGTCATCACCCTCCGGAGAAAGGTGAGGCCGGAGAGAGTCACCTTGTGAGAACCTGATGTCGGAGATGATCTCCTTCCTGTGATGGAAGGACACCATGTCCTCCAGAGTGTCCGAATTGACCACCAGGAAACTGCCGTCATTTAAGCCGACCGCCAGGGCTTTTCCGTCTGGGGAGAAGGCACAGCACCGTCCTCCTGAAAGCAGAGAGGGGGGGGGGGCAATGGCAGCCCAGGAGGGTAAAAACACGTTTAGCTTAACTCTAACTATGCTGGATTTTATTCCTCAATGAACGGCTCAAGAAAGGCTCACAGGGAACCGCAGGATTGTAAATTCCAATGGAGAAAATGGGAGACAGCCATATACCAAAAATTGGGATTATTATAATGGTAAGAATTTATTTCCCTGTAGAAATAGGCCAATGGATAAAACGCCAACAAAACACAATGGAATGTGTATTTCAGATACGACCAGGATCTGCAGGGAATACAACTCTCGGCCCCCAGCAGCCCAGCTGGGGACAGAGGTGGTGTTTACCTCCACTCAAACCACGCATTTACATGGAGCCCCCTGTTGACCACAAACAGTCACTACACTAAATATTAAATAAACAGATTCTTTATTTAGGAGATGCTGAAGTAGCATGTTTTGTTCTAAAGTGAGAAGATTAAACATTCAGTAAAACAACACAGACCTTTTTTGAGCTTGCGGACAGCGACCATGCGGTGATTGGGGAAGAGCTCCCAGATGCGGAGGGTCTTGTCGTCGCTCACTGTGGCACAGATGGGGAGCAAAGGGTGGGCCGCCAGGCCCCATACCTCCCCCTCCATGTGACCCTGTAGTAATGGAGACAGACTGTCGCGGGATTGGCTCCAAGTTGATCATGTGATCATCGATCTGGAACTATGCTTCCCCTATTGAAATCACAATGCCGCCAAGATTACATATTAAACATTCTGTGTTTTGCAAGCATATTTCACATTTCAATGACCAGTTCACCGAGTTTTCGAGGTGAACCGCTACGTTAAAAGAAGGCAGGGTCAGGGAGCCGCGACGATGAAATCACGGCTAACCTTCACCAGACTAGTAGCGACCAGCCTCTCAGATCACCATGGCAACTTCGGAGAGCAGTCTGAGAGTCTGTATCATGGGGTTACTCAACACGTACGGCTGCAGCAGTTACACACCAGATAAGAAGCGTCTTGGTGTTCAGGGACACGGCCAAACTGTACCAAATGCCTTAAGAAGAAGCCATAGCCGCAATGGCGTGCCCGCACCACTGCCTCATGGGAAGACAGGATCACATGACTGACTGGCTGGCCAGTGCGGTGGCAGAAAGAGAGGGGCAGGCTCACACTCGTGGGAACTGGGTCATTGTGATTCCGGACAAAGCTTTCTGGGATACTAGTACAAAGTCAAAAGAGACCTAAAGCCTTGAGCAGTACCATCAACGTGGCGGGTCTCAGTCCTGAGAACGCCGCGTCCTTGAAAGAGGCACCTAGCCACAAGCTCCAGAAAAATAAGCTGTCCATAGCGACAGGGCAGCTGCTGGTGGCATGTCCCTTTAAGTAATCCTGCCCCCTCTGTGAGTCCCGCCCCCAATCCAAGCCCCGCCCCAAACCAAACCCCGCCCCCACACACCTGAACCAGCAGAGTCATGGGGCCGCTCTTGTCGATTTCAAGTATCTCTCCATTCTTGGTACCCACCAGGATGTGGCCGTGGCCCAGAGTGATGGCACGGATGGAGGGATTATCCTCCAGCAGCAATCCTGCAGCCCGAAAACACCCATGAAACCCCAGAGATGCTTTCCACCCACCTCCATTCATAAAACAAAGGCTAGCGCAGTACTGTAAAGACACCCAGAGGGTCCAACAGCATTTGCTACTACGACATAAAGACATCTGATAAATACACTATTTGCACCTGCAAATACACAAATCAGACTCTCCTGCCTTATTTGGCATAATCCTTGAAGTGCCACTGTGATTACAGAGACGGCCAAAAGATGGCAGCATTGACAAAGCAAGGAAAGAAGTCAGGGCATCAAGCATCAAATCCTGGACATCGCACCTATTACTTAGGGTAAGAACTGCAATGATACTGTAACATTAGATGCCCAGCATGAGTTTTAACAGATGTCAGAGTAGAAGCTGAGGTAATGGGTCCGTTCTTCCTTGTGCAAGGTGTTCTCTATAAATAAGGGCAGGCTGCTAGTGTGAAAGTAGGCTTGTATGAATGGATTTCTTGAGTGAAAAACTGCACAATAAAAAAATGATGCATATAAGGTGCCAAAGTAAGAGGCCCCCCCCCCCCGGGCTGAATCTGTCACAAAAACAGGATGCCGATTTAAATCAGTGGCCTAATTTTACCAGTCGCTGTAGGATGAAATAAAGTGTTTATTTTCAGGGGGACAGGCACTAATCAGCACTCAGTGTTTGTTTGACTCACTGTTCAAATACACCTGCTAGGTAGAAGTGCAGGTGAGAACAATCTGGGGAAAGAGAGGGGGGGAGAGAGAGAGAGAGAAAGGAAGCGAATGAAAAAGCAAGAAAAAGAAAGTGAGACAGATTGACAGAAAGAGAAAGAAAGAAAGAGAAAAAATGAGAAAGCGAGAGAGAGACAGAGAGAAAGAGAGAGAGACAGACAGAAAGAGAGAGAGAGAGAGAGAGAGAGAGAGAGGGAGAAAAAGAGAGAGAGTGAGCTCCACAGCTGGCTGTCTACTAACCATGAAACTGAAGGACTCATTTTCCTTCTCTGGTTTTCTGGGCGACTTGGAGCAGGGATACAGTTTTGGGAATGGAAGGGGGGAGCCCCGGTGAATCAAAACCAGCCCCATAAAAATCACGAAATCGTCACGAATGAGCCCAGTCCAAACAGTCACTCAGCAAACGGCCTCAAAAGACAAACGCAAAGCCTCTTCCACATGACCCACTGGCTGCCTTTGCCGTTACGGGGATTTTGATCAAAGCTATCCCATAATATGCACCACAGGCAACGGGCCATGCCGATGGAAGCTGTATTCAAGCAGATGAAATGCCTTGTGTCTTACTGTCTTGAGCATGGTCCAAATAATTAGGCAGATGAGACCATGGGACAGCTGAAGCCAAAGTGGGTCCCTTACAGCAAATTAAAACGGTAATAAAGACAAGCAAAGATACCAATGAAAAAATCTGAACTGCACCCTGCACTGCAACCACAAGTAATTACATCCGACAAGCCTTTTCCTTGACTGTGGCTGTTCTCAAGCTGCCCTCTGACCCCAATCACAATGAGAAAAACATATTCTGTTTTTTTTTTTAAATTTTGCACATACAATTCTCAGAAAAAATGGAGAACTATACTGTAATCTAGCAGGCTAAGTACAAAACAAATTGCAGAATTATCTTGTGTTGTGCCTGGAATATTACTTTGTGTTTATTTATTTAAACATATGACCATATCTGTTTTAAACATGAAATAATTCCTCCAGGGAGTCTGCATTTAACCAGCTGGAATCATATCTTAGTCCTTGACTATTCACATTTCCATTCCATTTTACTGAAAACAAGCCATGATAATTGGGGAAAATATTTACTTGTTATGCACAAAACTAATGCTACTAATTTAAAACGTGCCACTTCCTTTTTTCAAGCCATCACACATATTATATATTCCATTCCATTTTCTCTGGAAAGTGAAAATAAATTTAGTTGGCACTAAATACACAAAATAATGCAGATTAATGAGCATATTAACTTCAATATGCATGATGTTGACAGAAAATCAAAAAAGCATTTTGGATGCCAAGTTCTGACCACCTGCCACATGTTCAGCCCCCGAGAGAGTGAGGGAATTAACTTCTGGGTTGCCTGCTTCCAGTGCTGAACTGGGAATTACGTTTTGATATTCATCACATTGAGGTCCCTCTACGTGCATAATCAGTACGCAAACAATTAGCTTCCTATTCCACGAGCTCAGCGGCATATTCAAAACAAGAATGCTAACATCTTAAAAAGCCTTTTTTGGTTGCAGTCCCTTCGATCGTATGCTGAAAAGATCAATGGCAGCAGAGCCAACCGATTAGGTTTCTTCACCGCCATTCCTTGACTTGTGCTGGCTTTGTGATACTTTGGCGTTGTTTACCAAACATGCGTCCTATGTAACACATTCATCACATATTTGAAACCCTTGAAAAATCAGTATGCTGCCAGACATGTAAGATTAATTCTGCAGAAAAAAAGAGAACTTCCTCTGAGCTGAGCAAGGTAAGAAACAGCACTAGGTCAAACCAAGTGCCTGGCAGAGGAAGACATCATTGAAACTTGAAATTTTGTCCCAGGACAGGGCTGCAGCTGATTGGTCTGTCAGGGCTTAATGTACATTTATGTTAGGTCTGACTTGTAGAAGAACTGAGTGTGCTTTCACAACCAGAAGTAAGAAATGCTGAGGCTGGCTCATGGGAATTTTACTTACACAAAATGATCTGAAGGGAGAATGAAAAATGATTCGTTCTGAAAGATAACCAATCAGATCTTGGTCAGATGTCAGACCAACCAACCAATCAGATGTCTTAGTCCCACCTCCTCTAGTTGCTTGGACCCACCTCCTGTACAATCTGATTGGTTATCTTTCTGGACCAATCATTTCTCATTCTGCCCTCAGAACACTTTTGTAAGTAGAACTCCCACGGGCCAGAGGCTGACCTTTGGATCCAGAGGAGAGTGCTGCTCTCTTGATGGCGAAGGTCTTCAGGCACCTGTCGAACATGTCGTCCCACAGCTCCACCACGCCGTCCTTCCCACCTGTGACAAACCCCTACGGACAAAGTCAAAGTCAACCCAGTGCATCAAGGACCCCCAGGCCACCAGACACAGCACGGCATCACAGGCAAACGCACTCTCACATCGCGGAGTCGAAAGCGATGAAAAACAGTCCGTGTGAACGTGTCACATCACAGACACTTTTAAGAGAGATGTAGGCTATTCACCATAACTCAGCCTGGGACTGAATCACTATCTACAAGAAACAAACAATGAAGAAAAAAGCCAGGCATGTTCAGGTCTGTGAGGGAATCCATAACTAAGCCCGTTCTGAACATTATTGTATTTTGCTTTAAAGCAGCGGTGGCCAATCTTATCGACAAAGGGCTGGTGTGTATGCAGGTTTTTGGGATAACCTGTATTACTGCCGTTCAAACCCAGGTGTGAGGAGCCTTCAGCTAATCAGTCTTCTAACAGTCACACACTGGCCCTTTGCGGGTAAGACTGGCCACCCCTGCTTTAAAGCAACACCATTTGGTACTATGAGATACCTTAAATCTGAGTCTCTGTCAATGGTTCTCAATGGTGAGCCTCATTTCATTGGTGTCAGGCCATTTTTACTAGAACACTAATGAAGTCGCAGCAATTAAATTCAAGTCTGCAAGCTGCCAATTAAGAAAACACATTTTAATTTGCCCATGTTAATAAATCCACCTTATGATGCTGTCCTGTGAAGAATTGAAATGCTTAATCTGCTTCCTCGAAACTCTACGGTTATGATGTCCGTTGGGCTCATTTGCCGTTCCTATAGCAAAGCGCCGATGCCATTAGCTGTACATCTGGTACAAGGAGAACCCTGCGTATAGCTTGATGGTTCCTGCTCAGTATGGTGATCACTTTCTCAAAAGACACTTGTTGTTTTCTCCAGGTTTTACATACCATTCTCTACACTCCCAGCAAATCTGAAGGTGTTTTTTGAGAGAAGAGGGACAGTCCCTGGAGCTCTTGGGCGTTAGGGTCTTGCTTAAGAACCCAATAACAACATCATCCTGCTGCCTCTGGGATTTTAACAGAACCGCAGCCTGCTGAGCCACACATCTCCCCAGACGACCAAATAAAACCCCATCCATATTTTAGTTCCCTGCAGTTACCCACCTCAAATATTTGCCAGGTTCTAAAATCAAGGGACAGGCACAGAACAACAAGCTCTCTGTGGCCCTTGGACCTGGCAGGACCAGGACCTAATTCGATTTGGCTGGCGCCAAAGCAGCCATGCAGTCCAGACTGAAGGACTTCATCAACAGGAAATAAATCCTGCAGTTAAGCAGCCAAAATGGCCTCAATGGAATGGATAGGAGAGATTGAAAAGATGGTCTCCAGCTCACGGCGTGTATTTATGAGAGAATGCGCTACATTTAATTAACAAATTCATTTCATGCTTGGGACAGTGCACATCCACGGGGGAGGATCAGGATGTTCTGCTCCCATCCATACCTTGTCTAAGGAATACATGGCGAACACAGGTCCATCGTGGGCTTTGATGGTCTTCAAAAGCACCACCTCCTTCCAGATGTAGACGTCCCCGGTGGCGGCCCCCGAGAAGACCAGGTCCTCCCCTCGGCCGTAGCACACCGACATCATCGTCTCCGGCTTGCCCAGGTTGCCGAAGACCCCCCGCTTGGAGGTGAGGCCCCCACCTGTGGAAATAGCATGGAGGTCAGAAATCAGGCCCGCCTCAGTCCCTAATGGCAACCTCACAGCTAAGCCGACGTGACTCGCATCCGGAAAACCAACTCTGGCAGAAGGCTGCAGTAGTCGTCAGATCACGTAACCGAAGTCCGTTTTATCTGTACGCATGCCCTACCGCTGTGTTTCTGAACCCATTCGTCGGGGATCTCCAGACAAACCTTTAAGCTCCCTCATGGCCCTCAGCCAATCACACATATGCTTGGAGCTGGGAAGGAGCAAATATGTGGGCTGTCTGTGGTGGACTGGGTTGAAAAACACCAACTTAGTAAGAAGGCTTGTGGCCAGCCTGCCCTCTTCAGTCGCGTCCCCGAAGTCATCAAACATGGTACCTGCGTGTTGCCAGAAGCGGATGTGCTTGATCCCCACCGTGACCAGCTTGTCCATTTGAAAGGGGCTGCACTTGACCACAAACAGCTTGTCTTTATGGCCCCTGGATGTGAGAGAGGACCTCGACTCAGACTTCATTATAACATCTGCACAAACATACCAGATTCCTGGGCTGCTGTTTGCCACGAGTCAACAGTCTGACTGTAATAAGACTAGTGACAGGGGAAATGACAGTCAGAAGGCCAAGCCGGGTGTGATTACTGTGCTTCTCGACTAGAACTAAGTAACCCACAATAAGTGGGTTAAACCGCGCTGTGATTGGCGGAGCGTGATAATCCCCCGGCGGCGTTAAGCCCCACTTCCTGTGTTCCGCACGCGCCCCCAAGGACGGCCCCCAGTACCTCGCCGTCGCCAGCTTCTCGCCCTTCTTCCAGTCCCACACCACTATAGAGTGGCTGTCATCAATCCCTACAGACACCAGGGTCTTCCCATCTGCTATAGAAGGAGAGAAGACAGATGATACATGCATCCTACAGCAGTAGAGGTTGTGCACATGCCTGGAAAGATGCACAAGTAAAGAAAATGGCCAGTCAATCCATTAGGTGGCATACTCTATATAGACAAAAGTATTGGGACACACCCCTTAATTACTGAATGCAGGTGATTTGTTCAGCTCCATTGTCACCTCTATATAAAATCAACCACCAAGCCATACAGTCAGGTTTACAAACATTTGTGAAAGAGTGTGTTTTTCTGAAGAGCTCAGTGAATTCAAGTGTGGTGCTGTCATAGGATGCCACCTTTGCAATATGTCAGTTCAGGAAATTTCTTCCCTGCTGCATATTCCACGGTCAACTGTAAGTGGTGTTAATGCAAAGTGAAAGCATTTAGGAAGAAGAGAAACTCAGCTACGAAGCGGCAGACCGTGTAGAATCACAGAGCGTGTCGCTGAGTGCTGAGGCATGTAGTGCACAAAAGTCACCAGCGCTCTGTTGGTGCCTCTGTCATTAACTCCAGCACAAAGTTGGCGTGTTGGGAGCTGCATGGAATGGGCTTCCACGGCCGAGCAGCAGTGCCAGGCAAGCCTCACATCACCAAGCGCAGTGGCAGGAAAGCCTCACATCACCAAGCGCAGTGGCAGGAAAGCCTCACATCACCAAGCACAGTGCCAGGCAAGCCTCACTTCACCAAGCGCAGTGCCAGGCAAGCCTCACTTCACCAAGCGCAGTGCCAGGCAAGCCTCACATCACCAAGCGCAGTGCCAGGCAAGCCTCACATCACCAAGCGCAGTG
>JAABNY020000063.1:3198685-3212080 GCA_015164015.2 Brevimyrus niger | reverse complement strand
GGCTCTGTCCCAAAACAGGGAGAAATCCGGAATAAAAAGCAACCCAGATTTAAAAACACTAAGCAGCCCATCCCCCACCCCCACCCGCTCACCCCCTTCCACCCACTCATCCCATCCGTCTCTAAGGTTCAGGGCTGAAGCGAGCTGTATTTTAATTTCATTTTTGTTTTTAAAAGGACTGGAAATCTGGAATTTTCAACAACTGAATGTGAACATCATGAATATTTTATCACAGTCAAATTTTCTGTTCCGAGGAATAATAAACATTTCTTTTGGTTGTAACCCAGGTTTGGGTGTTGAGTATTAGACACCTGAAGGGGGCACTGTGTGGCTCAGCACGTTAGGACACTGTGTCTGTTATATAGAGGCCGCACAGCGATTTTACTGTGGGGTCCTGTCAGTCGTGCCTTAACCACAAATTTTTCTAGGTATCCAGAAAAAATCTCGCAAAAATAAATAAAATGTCAACATAAAGCCCTATCCCGCTGCTACATAACCCCTCCCCCCCCCGGCCATTCAAACGTACCCCTGAATGATTGGTTCTTAATGCTGATTGTTATTGAGCTCAGCTGACAGGAGCATTGAAGGTAACATGGGGAGGAGGGGAATAATGACTATGTGGCGCCACCCCCCCGCCCCTCCCCAAAGGTTTGAAAAAGCGACACGTCGGGAAGCATAACAACAGCCGGGAGATACCCGTCACAGAGCCCGGCTATTACAAGCTTTTGATCTTATGTTATTATAACCGAATTGGACAGGATGATAAATAAGCACAGCACAGCGTGACGGCGTGTTTCACGTAAACCGACGCTGTACGGATTTAAATAACATCGTACGCAGTGTTAGCGGCAGAGTCGTGGGTCCCATCTGACGGGAGACAAAGGCGAACCGTTAATCAAAGACCGTGAATATCATATCCGCAGGAGGCCGAGTCCTTCTGCCACATTCTGCTTAAGCCATATTTCCGATCCGGCCTACGGAGGGATCGCGGATCTGCCGTTTCACCCCTTAGCCCCCCCCCCCCCGCTAACGGCGGGCCAACGACTCACAGGGCATCCTGTAGAAGATGCGCTCGCCGGCTCCGTCGTTGGTCTGCAGGAACTTGCCGTCCACGGACCAGTCGAGGTGCGTGATGAAGCTACCGGAGCGGTTACACTCTCCCACCTTCTTGTAGCGCTGGGACACAGCGTAGACGTCCACCAGGCCGTCGTTGGAGCCCACCGCCAGGTAGGCGCCGTCCGGCGAGAACTTCATCTCGTGGATGACCTCCTTCCTGTCCTTGATGTGGACCACCTCGGTCATGTCCCTGCGGAGACACGGCGACGGTACGGTTTGGCTCCTCATCCCCCACGTCACCCTCGTCTCCTCACCTAGAGAGCCGGGAACCGCAGGGACCGAAACGGCTGCTGTGAAGCCGACGTGAAACAGCGCGACTCTTTAATTAAGCTCAGCTCCTTCGTCTTAAACACAGGCTGCCACAGCGGGCCTGAGGATATCCCGCCTCTCTACTTACCGTCGCTTCACCCTGCCGGGTTCATTAGGCACTGCATCCCTCTGCCCATGTCCCTACTCAGGAGCTCCATTAAGGGGCAGACCTTGGAAGGGCCAACACTTTGAACCTTGGTGCTTTAAAAGTCCGAGCCACGGCTCTGCCTCCGTCAGAAACCTAGATTAGGATGCTGTTCATGTGAACACATGTAGGGGGTGCTGTGGGGCTCCGCGGGTTACGCCTATGTGCCTGTGTTCAGAAGTCACGGGTTTGAATCCTATGCCCCACACAATAGCTGTTGGACCCCTGAACAAGCCCCCCCCCAAAAAAAAAAAAAAACTCCATGGGTGTTAGATAAATGGCTGACCCTGCACATGAACACCAAGGTTTATTCTGACTTGTGTGGGTACGTCACAAAGCATGATGGGATATGCAAAAGCAAGCATTCCAACGTGCCTGTACAGCATTCCAGACCAGCCAGCCATTACGGCTTTTTTCTTGTTTCAGTTATGTTTCGTTTAAAAAAAGATCAAATCAAGCTGTGAAATCCTCAGCCCTGCATCATACGCTGCCTGGATGTGGAATCTGTTAAATCTGTTTAGAATAATGTATTGCTTGGTTCCCATCCCAGCAAAACAATTAACCAAATGCAGCAATTGCGCAGGCTGTGACGGTTATAAGTGGGCGTGTGGGGGTGTCTCGGCGAGGGAAGATTATCTCTGTGCTGAACCGAATGGAATAGCGTCAGTACTGTGGCCAGTGACGGGTCGGAGCGCTCGCTGCTTTCTGGCAGACACCCACAGAGCACACGCCCGCCCGGAATTATTCAGGCGCGTAACTCGATTACTGCATGATGCGATCGTAACCAGAGGCTTGTAAAGTCACAAATATACCCTGTGCACAGTCTAGACTCGATGCCTGTTTTGATCTTCTTCCCCTGGAAACCACACCCATCCGTCATGAACGCGGGGGAAAAAAAATCACATGTTAATCAATGAGAAAAAAAAACTGAGTGTTTGGAGGCTGAGGTTTCATACTTTCATTCTTTGATCCTGGGAAAATTTATTACAAGGCATTTTGATCCTGGACACCAAGCCCTGACAGAGGTCCTGAGAGAAAGGTCCAGGATACGGCTTAGCAGCTACATACGGGAGTGTGAAGGCTTGGCTTAGAGGCCGGAAATGCAGTGCTGTGGCAAAAAGTGCCTGAAATTGGGGGTCCAACATGAATCACCCATGTCAGTAAACCTGCACACTCACAAGTCACCGGTCGCAGCTATTTTTTTGGGTATACATTGTGCATTTCATTTCTGGAGCACATGCCGTTTTCCAAAGCCATGTGTATTTTTGAGAAAGCAAAGATCAGCCAATCACAGGCTGCTCAGGGCCTTGCTCGCGGGTGACATCACTCTGCTGACCATGGGGTTTGAACCGGCGACCTAAAGGGCACAGAGGACCCTAACCCGAGCAAATAGAAAGTCTCAGCGAAGAAGCTGACGCCGGAGTGTGGCTCTGTTACTGTGCAGCATTTACCTGACAGCACTCTGTGTCAAAGTAAAAAAATTATATAAAAAATCTAAGCTGAAAGACACATCAGCATGTCAAAATGTGAGAATATGCCGTTTCTGTCGATGAATAGAAACAGCACTTCGATCAAACGCTGACACTGTTCTGCGTGACATGCAGCATTCTCAGGGACTTGCTCAAAAACATCCTCGTTAAAAAGCCAGCGCCGCCACAGAAAGCAGTCCTGGATTCTCGGCACACTTTCGGCCGCCGCTGGGTCACGAGGCGGCGTGCGGCGCTGAAACACGGCCTTGAAATGTGAATAATGTTTCTGTTTATTTCCTGCGCTCTTCATGGCACACGCTGTGGAAGAACGCGGAGGCGACATAAGCCAAAGTCAAGGGGGAAATACTCAGCCATCTTTACCCCTTCCGCTTCCTCCTGGTTCTAAATCCCTTCAATTGATTTAGGGAATAATATAAAAAAATAAGGGAAAATTAAAAAATGACTCTTTAAAATGCAATAACAGCCAAGCCTGCACGAGAAACAGTGCTTTTGCTGAGAGAATAAGGGGTATCAGCCAAAGCGTGGAGTCTTAAAGAGACGGATCTCTATTTATGCTCATCCACGCTTTGTAGGGAGGATTAAAGGGGAGAAAGACCGGCGTTTCAGAGAATTCCAGTCCAATTAGCCGCACCCCCGTGGTGACCCCCCCCAGGATATAATTAACGGAGCTGACAGAGACAGTGACCAGCACCAGCCTCGGTCGCCTGCTGGGCTCCGTTTCACCGACCGTGCTGCTCAGGACCGTGTCTGAAGCAAGAGCAGCCAGATCGATATGAGACTCCATTTGTTTTGTTTTTCTTTTTTTTTAATTGAAGATTAGAGCTGATGTAAACGAGTCTCTCCCTGTGGCCCTTGGGGTGGTTTTATTCGGAGGATGGGGGGGGCAGCAAGTGCCCCGCCGAATGGCTCATGACTCAATTCAGACTCAAGTCACAAATTTGATGATTCGGGACTCAACTAGGCAAAACTGATGAAAAGACTTGGACTCAACTTGGACTTGAGGGGAGTGACTTGAACCCGACTTGAACTCAGGAAGACTTGAGGTTATAGCCCCCCTCTGGATACCATAATGTTTTATACTTTCAATGTATATTAATTCTCTGCTGTTTGCATTTTCAATTAGCTGATTGCAAGGACTCTGGAGATTGTTGGAAAGTCACTCCTTGCATGAACATGGACGTAAAATCTGTGTGAGGACAACGGTGCGGTTGATGAGAGAATCTCCACGATCTCTACCCATGAAGAATGTATCCTACAATGTACTGTGGTGAGTTTTTGCTGCAACAAACTGTAATCACTAAAGGTAAAAAAAAAGGTAGAGACTCAACTTGACTTGGATTCAAATCACAAACTTGATAACTTATGACTTGACAGCAAAAATGATGGAAAGATTTGAACTCGACTTAGACTTGAGGGCAAATGACGTGAGACTTGACTAAGACAGCAATGTTTTGACTTCAATCTTTTTCCATCCCTACAAGCCACCAGGGGTGATCCTCAAATTTTAAAATGGGGTTGTTGCACCGCTAGATCCTGTCAGCAGCAGGGTGCTTTTTGTGGGAAAAGGTAAATTCAAGTCGGCCATTTTTCTAATGCTATAAATTCAAGGAGCTGTTAGGAATCCATCGGCTGCCACTTAAAGATCCTTCCGCAAAATGTGCACAGTATGGGTCTTACTAAGCAAGACACCAGACTTTCACTGTGTTCTGGGATCTGTTTTATAAGTCTTCTTTTTTATATAATCTGTATTTCCCCCACTCATGTTACATGAGTAAAATCAATGTATCCTATACCTAGGGCCACAGAGGCTAATTTACAGGCACAGCTGAGGATTAAGCTTAATCTTCCACATTCTGGCGAGGGGGGGTGGGGGATTCCTATCATGATACGGAACATTTGTAAAACCTCATGTAGAAACACAATGACAAACCACATTCCAGTGCACTGCAGTACATATAGTATATGTCGTAACCATAAATAATGTGTGTGTGTGTGTGTGTGTGTGTGTCGGGGGGGGGGGCACGGCTTTTGGGCAGCTCTCTCAGGCTCCTACCTAACACGGAGCACGGTGAACGAGCCATCCTTCATGCCCAAAGCCAGCTGTGACCCGTCGCCATTGAAGGCCACGCTGCGTATGGCCTCCTCCATGTTGCAGCGGGCGATGAGGGCGTGGTCCACGAGGCTCCACAGCCTGCAGGGGGCGACGCAGAGCTCACAAAACGGCCGCTCGCGGCCTTTCCAAACGCAAGTCCGGGAAGACGGCCTGGCGCTGACAGTTAACATTCACACAACGCGGCTGGGGGTGACGAGAGCCTAGAAATCCCACCAAAATCCTTTGATTCATCTCACTTGGCTTTAGCTCGGCCCATCATTCCTGTACCTGTGAAATCAAACATTTCTGGACCCGTCTCTTGACCTCCCATATTCGGAAAACGATGGCGCCAGTGACACCTTAGCGGGGGAATGGGACATGGGCTTCGTTTGCAACTTCCTCCGAGTTCTACTGACAGGCAGAGGACGCTCTCTGCATCCGCTCGCCGGCAGTGAACATCGGCACCCAGGTTCAATACCCCCCCACCCCCGCACTGTTTGTCAGTCCCCGTGTCTCCAGCTGCTTAATCTGCGGCGTCTGTCTGGCTGAGACCGGAACGCCTACGCAGCAGATCCAGCAGCTGCATTAATTGGGCCCTCAGCAGAGGTGCTGGCCTAATGGGGGCGGGGCCTGTGTATCCTGAACCTCGCTGGGGATGCCATTAAAGCCAACCCCGTCAGACCGCATCCTCAACGAGTCCGCTCATTACCCATAAGCCCCTGCTACCTGCCTACTCTCACTTTGATGCCAGGCACATTAGCGGCATCGAACCTTCGCGCCTGACTGTGACAGAGGCTAACAGCCCCCGCAGAGCGTCTGATGGGCTCCTTTCTCACTCGCCGATATGCTTAGATCTTCTGATCAATATAACGGCATCAGCTCATTGAAGCCAGTTTTCTAACAAATAGTCCAGTTTCTGCAATCAAACCACATGCTTAAAAAATTTAAAGTCTAATTTAAAACGACTTTTTCTAATCAGTGGATTTAATCTGATAAAATGAACATTTAACCAAAATGTTTACTGGGGTTTTTTAAAAAAATTTGTGTTAAAGAATGTTTTGCCAATCAACAGAAATGTTACTACGGTCAAATCCAAATATTTAAAATCCATGTCAAGTCAAAGAAGGTATTTAAAAATGACTAATTTAGTTGGATCAGTGGACTTAAGATGCTACAATCCACATTCTGCGCAAAACCATGTGGTTACTGAGATTTAAAACATTCTGTGTTAAGGAATGTCCACCCAGAATAGTCCACTTTACGAAAAGGACGGGGGAAGGAGGGAATCAGAAGCGTGCACTGGCCTGACAGAGCGGTCGTCGCTCCCGGTGACGGCGAGAGGCTTCTTGGGGTGCACGTCCATCGCCCAGAGCTCGCCCTCACAGTGGCCCTGCATGATGAGCAGCGGTTTGTCCCGGTCACGCACCATCACCTCGAAGATCTCGCTGTCCTGCGTGCCCGCCAGGATGCGGTCCGCCCTCCAGCAGACGCTGCGGATGGACAGGCCTGCGCATGGGGACGAGAGAGGCGCCAGTGACGTCACGTGGCACGGAACGTCAGCGGATACCCCCAAAAAACGAACACCCCGTTTCCAGCTGATGTGGTTAAATCCTGTGACTCAGCTCCTCTCCTCTTGCCAGATGTGGTGCGAGTTTCTTCCCCCCCCCTGTCAGCCCTGTCTGGCTTGCCGGCTGACGGAGACCCAGGTGAGGCCTGAGCAGACGACCGTAATGCCCGCCCGTCCCGCTGCGCCGCCAAATGCTACAGGCAGGCCACCGGTGCAGCCAGCGGAGACCTTCAATCAAGGTGCCAATGCGCAACCCCCCCCCCCGACCGTGCCGCGACTCCGCACGGGGCAGACAGAGACCTCACCCAGGCCCGCAATCCCAAACCCTGCCCTCACAGGCTCAGGCTGATAACCTCCATAATTACTGCCAGTTAATTACCGGGAAGCTAATCAGCAGAGTTACCAGGCAAGGCCCCTGGGTGCCGGGTGAAGGGAGAACCTAAGGGCCAAGCCCAGAACCAGACCCGGGTCCGCCGGCATCCAACCGGCTCCACTAGCAGTTCCGAATCTCCTGTCATTATCCCCTTCAGGATGGGTCCATTTTAAGCGATCACACTCTCGGCCGTCACAGCGATCTTCAGTGCATCTCCTGCCAGTGTAGAGACTGGGCCAAATGCACGAGCTGGAAGACAAGTTTACAGCCACTCCAGGTGTGCCGTACTAATCAGCTGAAAGCTGGTGGGGGTGAGGCCGGGTCGGTGGGCCCCCCGCTCCCCCCTTATGAATGGCGTCCCTCGGGGGCGGCTCTGGATGGAGGCAGCCAGCTGGAATGATACCACACGCAGGCTTGGAAAGGTCAGGCATTAATATTCAGGACCCCCACATCCCGGGGAGAGCAGCGGGGAGGAGGGCGAGTTAAAGGAAGTGAAGCCCCACGTTTATCGTCTCCTTAGCGGGCTTTTAGCCAGAATCACAGTTTTTAAGCAAACTGCTTTAAAACTGCGACGTTTCGTAAAAGTGGTGATCAGGTCTTACAAGAGTGACGTCTGTCAGTTTCACACCTCGCCTGGGATCAAAGTGAGCCCGAATCGGAGATCACCACTACCACAGGCAAGAGCACAAGAACACGAGGGGCGTTTGGTGAAGGAGTGCCTTCCAGACTTCTTGTCGGACAAGAACGCAGATCTGCGGGAACACGCTGAAACGCTTTAACCCTCTCCACCGGCTCCGCTTCTTGGTCAACCCAAAAAGTCGACATGCAAATTAAGTGCAGAGACTTAACGCGGGTGATTAATTATCCGCTTCCCCCACCCCACAATGACAGCCAGGAACCAGGCCTAATTACAGGCTGATGACACCACCTGCGATGGCAGCCCGTGGCTCATTAGGAGGAGTGACCAATCGCAGCCTTCAGGAAGGCACCATAAATCAGTAGCATTCCCCTGCCAGTTACCCGTTCAGTTCCACACCTCCCGCAGACACTGCTTGGGCTAGTCACGCATTAGCGTCACGCTAACTACACACCTGTTTCAATTTGTACTCTCCACTTGTCTGACTCCATACTTTTTTGGGTATTAGAGTTAAAAAGGAAGAAATGTGGTTAAAAAAACAATACAAGTGAATAATCATATCAGACTATCACAGAGCCCAGATGGCCCCTGCAGCTGATGGGAGAGAATTGTAGGTATGAGGTCATCTCACACAGGAAACCTACTTAGACTCCCTGGAATGATCTCCCAGAAAGTGACAAAGGCAAACTGGGCCATCTCCTGTTGCCCCGCCCCCCTCACCTTTATACCCCTGCTCAGCCTCCCTGAGGTCGATTTTGGTGATGGGCTTGAAGTCTGTGTCCCACAGACGTATGCAGCCGTCTCGCCCCCCGGTGGCGAAGCCCTCCTCGCAGGCGTACATGCTGAAAATCCCTGCCTGGAGAGGTGTGGGGATAACCCAACAAAGATGCAAGCGAGAGGGGAAGAGGGAGAGGGGGGAAAGAGGAAGAGAGAGGGAGAGTAAGAGAAAGAAGAAGAGAGAAGGAGAAAGGGAGAGAGGGGGAGAGAGTGATGGAGAGAGAGAAAGAGAGAGAGGGGGAAAGAATGAGGGAGAGAGGGAAGGAGAGAGTGAGGGAGAGAAAGCGTGAGAGAGAAGGAGAAAGAGGGGAGGAGAGGGAGGGAGAGAAAGAGGGAGAGATAAGAGAGGGAGGGAGAGAGAGAAAGAGAGGGAGAGAGCATAAAAGACAGAGTGAGAGAGGGAGTAAGAGAGGGAGAGAGTGAGAAAGAGGAGGTGAGAGGGGGAGAGAGTGAGAAAAAAGGAGGGAGAGAGGGGGAGAGAGAGACAGCTCTTGGTATGCAACCTACACCACTTATTGACTCTGCCCTGTTTCTGGAGAAACCCTCATTCAGCATCCTCAGTGTGTACAATGTGCTGCTTTGATTTCATAGCAGGAAGATATTCCACACATACGCTTTGTAAAGCATGAACGGCTTCACACACACATACTGCCAGTTACAAGCCTGCAGCCACACCCAGCTCTGCAGAATCTTTCGTTTTTGAGCACGAAATATTCTTTGAAGTATCATCTGTTTTTTTTTTTTTAACTTTTTAACATCACACAATCACAATGATGGCAAAGTTGCTGCTATCACAAAAACACACAACTTTCCCCCCCAAGACCGAAATACACACAGTGGTCTAACAGCTCTTCTGTAAGTCAGGCCCCCCCTACTGTGGTAACATCATTCTTCTATCTATTTGTTTCAAATAAAGCACATTTTGTGGCAGAACTCCAGTACCCAATCTACTTGAAAGGAAAAAAGTTAATCAATTAACATGAAAAAACAGATTTTCATGGGTGTTCGTGCCCGAACAAACATAATAGTCCATTTGCATAGTCCTGCATTTTAGATTTTCAATGTAAATAGCTCCACCTTGCATCAAAATAGAGTCCTACTGAATGATAAGCACCAGTATGCCTTTGAATATACTTCATATACGGACATTAAACCGTCTACAGGCATATAAAATGTAATAAATGTTTACCTGTCATACAGTCATATGAAACAGACAAATAATCACCTTCTTATTGTCCAGATAGTTTAACTGCAGGCAGCTGCAAGCCAGAAAAACCCATTACGCTGTCATGACACATCAGCCTGAATTTAAACAAAATGTGAATGAGGGACTCCTGCATTCTGCATAAAATAACAAACACGAAGTCTCGGGACCCTGACTAGAAAAAGCAGTTAGAAGATCGATGGATGAAAAAAAGCAACAGTCCTTCAATGCCGGTGTGCATGCATGCGAACTGTGGAGTGTCATGGTGAAAACGCCCTTGAAATGGTTTTTTTCCCCCCCGTGTTTGTGTACTTTCAAAGGGTTACAGAAACATGCGTGCAGTGCTGGAAAATGAAGAAACTCACTTTCAATGCATCCCCTGAATGACTTCATTGTTAAAATAAAATAAAAAAAGACTTGTGTGTTTCTTTGAAAGGGGAAAACACATATGTCAGAGAGGGGGTAGTGGCGGGCTAAGGAAAATGAAAAGGGAGACCGTTCTCTTTTTCTGTCCTTGAACGTAGGACCCACCCAGAGCAGAAGAGGCCAACCTTGGTTCTGTTTCAGTATCAGCGGTAGCCAGGACCGGAAATGTCATTTACTGCTAAAGAGAGCTGAGCAATTAAAACCAACATTCATGGAAAAGTAAAAATCTGCTGGTAACCTCCTGCCTTACCCACAATCCAATGCGGCCGGAATGAATGAGGACTAATCCCACATCTCCTACATACTCACTCCATTGCCCCTCACCCAGCTCCTATGGCTCTCAAATAATTATTATTAATATGGTCATTATTACCAAGTGCAGGATGTAATTCTGACCTTTTCTGAAGGCTGAATATCCTACTAGAACATTTAAAGCCGAGAGTGGCGCTCAAGGGTATAATGACAGACCCTCAAATTGACGCTGTGTCCTCAACCAGTGCCTTACCTGCTACCCTCCTGCTAGACCCGACGCCCAGGGACACTGACCGCAGAACAGCATGATAATGTGGTGCTGCACGTGCGTTGCACCAATATGAGCGTCGAAGACCCACGATGCCCCCCACCCCTCCCAGACGGTGACCACACAATAGCCTGCTTACCTGCTCACATGGTCATAAGGCTGGGGGGGGGGGTACTCACCCCATGTGCCGACTGTACGGTGCGCACCAAGTTCATGCCCTTCCACACATAGACGTCCCCGTTGAGCGCCCCCGAGTACGTGACGTCATCCTTAGAGGAGGCCACGCACAGGATGGTCTGCAGGTCACCCGCCTTACCGAAGATCCCTCGCTTGGGGGTCAGGGCGTTCCCACACAGGGACCAGAACTGCAGCAGGGAGACGGAGATGTTTTCAGGTGGGGGGGGTGGGGAGCTGGTAAAGCTAGCAGGGAAACTTCCTCAGAAGGCTGTCGCATTACATGCAAAGACGCTTTCATTAACACCACTCCTCAACTAAGTCGCATTACATGCAAAGACACTTTCATTGACACGACTCCTCACTGAGTCGCATTACATGCAAAGACACATTCATTAACACCAGTCCTCACTGAGTTGCAGTACAGGATACAGAGCCGGCACTTCCGTTAAGAGAACGGGGCTCGTTCATTAATCTACGCAAACGGCCCTGGGTGCGTGACGAGATAGAGGCTCCGGAAATGTACCGCCTGCCTCGCACAGATAAACTAAATCGAGAGGTTTTTAATGCCGGGAAACTCCCATCCCTGAGAATGCAAAAAGGTGACACGGAGAGATTTAATGCGACCTGTGTGGTGCCCCCCCCTCCCCACTGTGTGCTGTCGTTTCTGCTAACAGAGCTCCTTGGGTTAACTGCTGGCAGGGGTGTGTATTTGCTGGCTGGACCTGGTGGAGCCTGGAGTGTTAGGACTCCAGGTCTGAGGCTGCCTCCAGGCTGCCTGGCCCCAATACCGCAGCCACACCCCCCAGAGCTGCATCCCGGTCACTTTTCTGGGTTAGCTGCAGGTGCTGCGCTCCGCCAGCCAGTGCCATGTGCCTTCTGATGTCCGTGTCCTATTAGTGCGCCAAAGTGAAGTCACATGACACGGGAAATGGCACAGAGCCAAGTCGCCCACTGGGCTAGCCAGACAGGAGAAGGCGAGCAAGCCAGCGATGACTGACAGAACAAACTGTGGGTCCTGAACTGCACTGGATGTGATCTTCCAGCTGCAGTCATCAGTCATTTGATGTGATTTTTTACATCAATGCCATTAGACAGATACATCCATCGCAAAAAAGCCTTTTCTACTTCCAGCTGGGTTTGGCAACAGAGAAACTCAGGAAGCATTTAGCCCCCGTTAGACGGACAGCATTTAAAGGCTCCACAGATCGGCATGTTCGCCCACAGATGCCCAGGTCTCAGTTCCAGGAGCATGTGTCACATCGTATTACATCATCATGATGTCATGTCGATCTGGGTCTTCTTTCAGAGAGCCTCAAATCGGACTTTAGGTCAGATGGGAAAAGGCTGCCTTCCAGATGGAGGGCTGCCTAGGTCTCAGGTTGGAGGAGGGGCCATATCGATTCCTCCCCCCTTAACCACGGCGATGTCTGGCTCACCGTCCGTTGGATTCCATCGCTCGTCAATCAGGCCGTGCCAAACCTTAGCTGTGGGTGATCGCTATGGGGATGGGTGCCATTCATTTCATAATCCATTTAAATGGCTTGAACGAGCCAATTTACTACTCATTATATCAATTAGCACTTTCTCTCCCCCCTCTATTCACAATCTGTTTATCAGGGTGACTCAGAGCATGAATGTACACCATTTCCCTGTTTATTTGTCCTTGTAAAGAACCTTTACCTGTCATAGTAAATTACAGCTCACTTTAATAGCTACTTACGACGACCAGCTGGTTGGAGCTGAATAAGAGGTATATTGCTGAATGTGAATGGAAATGAACAATAAAAATGCACATATTTGAGGTGTGAATGTCCTTCTGAAGCATTCCAAGGTTTTTGGAACATAATAGTCTGTTTTCTTTGGCATAAACCTCAGTTTGTAAGGGTTACGCCCCAGACATGCCAGTCTGGATTACTGCACGATTCCGCTTCATATTGTGGTAAAATATGTTACTGGATCCTAACACGTCTTATAAGGCCTGCGTCCCTTGCAGTGTCTTCAGGAGAATTTTTCTTTACATATTTATTCGTTTGTGATCTGAGAGCAAGTGGCGCACCGAACCAGGTAGATGGTCACACAGTGGCATGATATTATAGACCAGGCAGGTCACAATGTTCTCTGAGAAACCCTCAGCCAGACTCACCGGGCAGCATAATCGGCGGAGCGCATGCACCAGGACACACCAGGGCTATTTTTTCAAATCATTTATGTTTTGCACACTAATATATGGGGTTATTTGACCCTTTTCTGAACGAATCTCTGCAAGATTGATTCCTTCATCCCGGGCCCTGCACCAGAAGCTCGACCACGTAATTCATCCCAGACATTCATATTTTTCATATATAGAGGAAACGGAGAAAGGAAAATGGCCTACATTTGTACCATGTCATGAATGGGCAGATTAGGTAAAAGCATGCATACAATAATCAGCCATCAACTCACCACCTGCATCGGCCAGCATTCATGTGCTATTCCGCTCACATTTAAGCAGTGGCGTCGTTAGGCCTATTTTAGGGGTGCTGAAGCCTCCCTAAAATATTCTTAAGCCCCCCTAAATAATTT
>JAABNY020000063.1:3180733-3198585 GCA_015164015.2 Brevimyrus niger | reverse complement strand
GTTGGTCCCTTTCACTTCGTGCACTATCGTATGCATCTCTTGGGGGCTAAGCCCCCCCTGTCCTTAAAACCTAGTGATGCCCCTGCATTTAAGTAAATCTGTCCACTTCGTAATTAGGTCACATGAGAGGCAAAAAATGGCCCAACTGAGTGCAAACTCACCATAATTCCTAACACTTCTGTTCCTCTCCATATTATACATGGTGCACGCTAGTCTGTGCGGTTACACCATACTACACCAACATGATAGTGTATTACAAGTGCAACTGATTATAACACAGGTAAAATCACTACAGCTTAAGCATATATTCATACTTCACATATAGTAATATATAATTCAACCTTAAAACATTCATTTATTAAATGAAGCAGAATAAACTGCTGACTTTGACTGAATTTGGACATTTTTTGACAAAAAACGTGGAACTCATAACAAAACCAAATGGAATCCTCAAGGTCTCAAAGACTGAGAGAAAGATTAAAATTTCTGATAGAAAACCCGAAGCTCTGCTCAGAATGGGGTCTAGCTACTTTCCTACAGATGCTGAACTCACAAGACACGCTCGTCACGGAGACGAAGATGGCGTCAAACGTATGAAGCTCTGTGTGACCAGCATGAAGGGCTCTGCCTTAACGGGATGTGGGATGGGGCCCGGAGCTCGTCGACTGTCCCACCCCTAAGTCAGACAGGAAAGGGGGGGTTCTGCACTCACCTTGATGTGCTTCACCCCGCAGCTCACCATCCTGTGCTGCTGGTACGGGTCCCAGGTGATGTCAAATATCTGCGAAATGACACGGGTGAGTGGACGGGAGCCGCTGTCGGCTCAGAGGAGGTTGTCGAGGCACCCGTGGCCCCGCGCCTGTGGGCATGCACAGACATGCTCAGAGCACATTCACACGCACACACAAAGGGCTGCCACTTGCAGAATTTATCCTTCCAATTCATTTTACACCACTTCACCGCTTAAACAACTGGTAGCAACCCAAGCAACCACAGTGCCTGCACTGGATGAAGCCATTTGTCACCACGACGGCGACTGCAAGGCTCCCCTGGGATGCGGCTGGGCCAATTGGCCGAGAAAGACAGCAGCAGTGCTGGCGAGGTGGACGCCGGCATGGACTGATGGTGGGGCTCTGCTCTCCCTGTCCCCATCCATCCTCCACCATCCGCACCCATGTCTACAGGCAGTGTTGACATCATAGGGAGGTCTAGTCACCCCAAATTACTAAATGTGCTCCTCCCCCGAAAATATTGCAAAAGAAGAATGATTATCAACATATTCTGCAAGTACTGTGCTGTATTTACGCCCAATCATTTATTGTTATGTGTGAATGGTTGCTGTGCTACTCCATGTGCCTTTTTAATTGCCCTTTGGGGATAAAGGAAGTCATTTGAATTGAATTGAATTGAATTGAATTGAATTGAACTGAATTGAAGTGAAGTACAGTTGAAACGTCTTTTTGCTTAATGTGGTGGGATGGTATTCAATAACTTTTACCGTCACCCCCGTTAGTGGCATCCTGCCCCCCCTATGCCCCTTGAAAATATCAGGCCCGGCCATGAAATTTGTTCTGGCATTGACACCATGGCTGATCCCGGTACAAATACAGGTCTCCTGGGACCAGCCTGAGAAGTTGCGGTGGACCCTTTATTCCAAGCTAACATCATGGCAAGTCATTGAGTTGGAGACCTCAGGGGTCTGGGCGTGCCGGAAGGCGGGTAGAAGTACAGCACAGAACTCCCCGGGCAATGGTCCCATCTGCACCACACATATGTCAGATTCCCAGGCCAAAAAGCCTCCTTGTGACCCTCGCCAATGACGCGCACCTACCCTGTCCGAGTGCCCGGTCGCCGTAGCCAGCACTTTGCCCCTCTTCCAGTCCCACACGCACACCGTGTTCTTGGCATCGAGGCCCACTGACGCCAACCGCTACCAAGGGAGCAAGAGAGACGGAGTTACACCGAAGGTCCCCTTGACAAACAGACCCGGAGGTGCGGGAAGCCTGTGCCTTATGGTGCCTGTGTGGACTTCAAAAGCAGTAATTTACGACGGCGATCCCGGCTCCGCGCCAGGCTG
This sequence comes from Brevimyrus niger, assembly GCA_015164015.2. Classification (NCBI taxonomy): domain Eukaryota; kingdom Metazoa; phylum Chordata; class Actinopteri; order Osteoglossiformes; family Mormyridae; genus Brevimyrus; species Brevimyrus niger. Next base: position 3,196,508 of record JAABNY020000063.1, on the reverse strand, counting down.
AAGGTCACCACTTCTAATCAGAGTTTGCCGCCAGGTCATTGCAGAGGAAGACGCCACGCAGCTGACAGGCCAGGGATACTCTAATGAAGCTTTCGGCACCACGATAAAGGACCTGCTGTAAATCGGTTGGGTTAATCGTTGATTGCATTTTTATGTGGCCGTTTCAATATATCTGAGACAACAGCCCGGTGTCATTTATAACATGGAAGCTGAAATACTACTAATTAGCAGCAATTCTAGCTAGAGAAGCAGCAGCTCTCTGCAGGACATCCAGCACACAGGAGATGGAACTGGAGCAGTGGGTCTTCTTATTCGGTGTGACAGCATGCGCATCAGTAGGTGGGTCAGTCTTCACCCCCCATAGTCTGACCTGACAGTGCTTTTGGTAATAACTTGACATTTGAGATTCAGATAAAATCGGGAAACGATAAACAGAAAATCCAATGGCACGTCTGAAGTATAAAACTGAATTCCGTGATATGTCTGCGCTCTGAAGTTTAAGGATAACAGGTAAGCAGGGGCAGACGGGATTCAGACATTCCTCATGGCTGAAACTGGCCTTGGAGTCTAGAGCTGACAGTAGATGGTGAGGATGGGGGGGGGGTGGCTGGAGTTAAGACTGACGAATGCTGCAGGGAGCCCAGGAAACCCACTGTGCTTGGCCATTATACCGATGAAACTCCACCCCATCTCAGCCTCAGCCAATTAAATTAGGTTTTGTATGTAAATGTGCAGGAGCCTTAATTTAATTAGCTGAAGGGAAAAGGGAGGTGGGGTTTTGTTACATAGTGTTACCTGGTAGAACCATTTGAGGATAGCAAATCAACATAGACCAGACCCATATGTTTACAAAGATAAGATATTGGACAACAAAGTGTAGCGATTTCTATCAAGAATCATCCTTGATGGTGCTCTATCATTCACGTGGAAATAGTGAGTGAGTCTGTGAGTTTGTTAAAGCGAACAATCTGGGGACAGACTTCCCTTGACCTTTAAAGATTTTTGAACTAACATAAGTCAAAAAAAGAAGGTCAATGCTATGAACAAATCTGAACAATCACTGGAGGAAACAATGGCTGCAGAAAGATCTGTCTGAAGGTCAAGGTGAAGGACCAACTTCTGGAGATATCAGACATGACAGCATTCAGTCCAGCCAGCCAAAGCCTGCGTTATGTCATTGCGTGTGGGGTGAAGAAGATGATTAAATATCTAATCAAGCTGTCTGGCCCAAGGAAAGATCTTGGGTGACATTCCTGGACCGTGATGTCCGCTAAATCCTATGGTGTGGAGCAGTAGAATGACCTTCAGCAGATCCAGAAGAAGACAGCTGATATTCAGCTTGGCTCTGCCCCTCTGAAAGGGAGAGGGGGGTATTTCAGTGATTTTTCATGCCTCCCATTTCAATTAAGAGAAGTGGACAGGCTCTTAAGCCAAAAGATAGATCTGTAATTCAAGGGAACCTCTTTGGTGTTCTAAAACTTCACAGGGCCCTCCAGGAATTCAGTTCGCCTTTAATGCAATTGGAACAGGGCACTCACTCCTATACCACCCCGAATTTCCACCAATGCTCTAACACAGTGTTCTGTGAGGCTGTTTACCCGCCCCCCCGACTTGCACTTAGGCTCTGTGAAAACAGCAAGCGAATCCACTCCAAGGGCCAGACTAATGAAAACACCAACGCAAAAATAACACTCTTCTATTAAAGGAGCGCCTGAACACCTAGACCCCCGTCTAGTTCTGCGGTTCTCCACCTTGTGTTTCTTCTGCTATCGCCGGGTGTGTTTGCCTGACGATTTCATTATGTAGCTTGCTGCGTCGCTAATAGCATTCTGCCACACATCCGCAGCGCATCCAGCTGTCCTCATCCAATCAATTACTTGGTGCACGCGAGGGACACATTCTTCATTGGCCACAATCTCAGAGGTGACATTGCATTTGTCAATGGAGAATGAGAAAAAAGATCCTCAGCCGTGCTTATATTCTACAGCTTCTCCACACTCCTGCTGTGTCCTACATTCTTAAACGACTGCACTAGATGCTAGTGGAATAGGCAAAACAATTGGCTCTCATATACATCAACCAGGAGGGTATTCCCCTCCCTCTGTCAGTACAACCAATGGGAAGAAGCGAGAACAAGATTAACCACACCTTCAGCTATAGTGTATAGCTAGGTCACGGATCCCAGTAACACAGGGCATATGAAAAGGCACCATCCGTTCACTGGGGCAGCAGCAAAGAGAGGAGGGGTCTCGCCACACCTGTCCATCCGAGTCGAAAGCCAGGCATGCCACCCCATGGGTGTGCGTGTCCTTCAGGATGGAGGCAGTTTGCATGTTGTACGTGTCCCACACACATATGTATGGGTCCTTCCCCACCTGGCCAGTAGCAACCTGAGTTTTATCCGGATGCAGGGCGAGGCTGCGGGAGTAAGAAAGGGAGAAAAAAAAAATCAATAATATGAAGTCTGGCACGAAGGATCTCTATCTTCAAAAATGTTGTTGTGCACTTCTCGTGCAAATTATATATGAAATATGACCATTTACAGTGAACTGTGAACATGAAAGGAACCTCTAGCAGAGGTCTAGACAGGATATATTTAGAACACAATTTCTAAAGCTCATTTAAAACGAATACAAACTTCCATCCTAATCCTGCGTTCAGCCAGGATTTTTAGTGAAGCGGAAAATGACATCATGTTTTCAGACGTCACATTTTCCGCAAAGCTTCTGGCCAGTGGAAATACACGTCACAATGTAAATGTGCAAGAGACACTAAATTAATGGCCTGGAACATTTTTTTTTTAATCTGTAAAGACAATATGGATAGTGACAGCATAATCTGCCTGAGGCCAACCATATCACCCATAGCTGAATTAAAAAAAACGTAATGACGACAAGAAAAAAAATCGACTGTATTTTGATCATACATACAAAACACAATCTAAATATGTGTTTAGGACATCAAGTCAGGTTTATCAAAAAATACTTTGGACAAACAGAACGGTCATTAAATGGTGATTATTGATAATGGTTTTCATGGTAGGCCGGGGAAGAACACCTATGCATATAAATTTCCACCCTGTTAAAATCTAGATGCTTCCGTCCAAGATATGTTGCAGTAAGATAAATAATCACTAAACACGGGTTCTGAAGATGCCTAGAAGTTCATAAAACCCACAACAGATAGAGGGGAGCACAGCTGAACACTGCCAAAACAGATGTTTATCAGACGAGACTAATGCAGTATGTGAAAAGATCGAACCTCTACAAGTAAGACTAATAACGATAATGACCCCTGATTCAATTGGCAACCCACTTCCTCATTATTACTTCCTCTGATGATCTATCTGGAGAAAAATAGTCAATGCAGATCCTAAGTTGGTCAGTCACATACTGCAAAATTGTCCTTAGTGTTTACACTCGACTGTGTTGTTTTTATGTATTGTTCTCCGTATATGTTATGAGTGTGTGTGCTAATGTGCAAGTAACAGATTCCTAGTGTTAAGTATATGTCATAATAAGACTTTGAATCCTCAAAACCACAGTTTGCAGCCAAAGCTTTTGACGCAACATCGGTACTTTCCCAGACCTGGGAAATTGGACAGTACCCTCACCCACGGGCAACCGTAAACTGATTTTGAAGACGGGCCCTGGTGTTTGCGTGGCTAGCGGCGTGGGAAGTGCAGTGTCACTGGGGTCTGTTATGTAACCAGCTTCCCAGCTTCTCGTAAAGGAAATACCAGCCAGTTAGGGCGAAGCCTCACAGCTTGTTAAGTCCCTGGGCGATGGCCGCTTGAGGCCTATCCTGCCACAGTCCTGGATAACGGCGGCACCGCTTGAGGTTGCTTACCGAATTGATACCAATAACGGGCACTTTCTCAAGGTTACCCAGTGGGTGGATCCAGGCAAGTTGGAGCCAGAGGGGAAACACAAACGTTTAGAACAATTTCCACCTTGTCGGGGGTGATTAGGGACCCGGAGGGCTTGATTCCGACTGGATGGATCTTGTGGCCGATGCCAAGGGGACAAGGTCGTAATGCAATTAGAGGACTGGCTCCAAGCCTACACCACACTTGCAAACTAGCTCCACAATAAGGAAAACTGCAGCTGAAAAGCCACAGGAAAAAAAAAACTGTACCTAAGAGTCCAAACTCATTTTGAGAATGTTTGCCGTTAACGAAAGCATTAGACCCAACTCTTCTTTTCAACATTGTGTTTGTCAAAGCGAGGCTACAAAACACTCCTAATTTCGAGAGCTACAATCAGACAAGTTAAATTCCCCGAGACACTCAACTGGCTACTACATCCTTCAAGATGCAATGAGATTGATAATGGAGCTTTTGGGTGGGGGAATGGTACGGGGGTGGAGGAGAATCCTATTTATCTCCCTGATGCAGTTGCAAGGGAAGAGGAGAGAAGCCTGGGGAAAACCTATATTCACACCAATCACGTAGCAGACCTCACTAATCCCATTCTGAGGACTCCAGATCTGGAGCATCTGGTGTTTGGTGGCCCGAGCATGTACGACCCTGCCACAAGGCACAGAGATGTCCTGTGAGATCCAGCACTACCAGTCTGGAAGATCGCAGCGTTTGATCACCCTTAAGCCCCTGCAGCGTTTCCAGTCCAGGGCATTTTCCATGTACATTACAGACCAGCAGAAATTGGAGCCGCACAAATTTCAGAATGTGGGATGAAGGTGTGAAGAACATGGCTCATAGGGAACACAAACCACTTGGAACATGCACTAGTTTACGTTTTAAAGATGGTACGTATTTGAACAAATGGTCATTATTACAATGATGCAGGCCTCATAATATGACCACTTCCTTCTGCAGACCATCAGCCAACCGCTACAAGGGCAGCAGCCAACGATTTAAACCTAGAATTAAAGAAACGGTCATAGATTCACAGCTTTGTACGGCACAGTACAACTAATGAAAATCCGAGACTTCGTGATTAAAGCCTCTCATGTGTTAGGAAGGTCAATGGAGGCCATATTGTACAGGGCAAAAGAACTCTGGATGACTTTACAAGAAAAGCATAAAATGAGCAGACGTTTACTGATGGAGAGAAGGATTACACTACTGTTGCAAGGGGCAGCATCCCAGCCAGTCTGACCAAGCAGCAAAGCAGTCCGTCAGCCATGGCTGCGTCAGGCACAGGAATAAACGCTGCTGGAGGAACACCGTTAATTACGGGCATTCGTCCCTGTGACTTACAGGCTCTGGTGCGCACTACAAACAAGCTAGATCTTCCAGAAAGAGCTGCTCTTTAAAGAGGCAGTACCCCTTCTCTAGAGATGGGACAAAGAAAGCTGGTAGTGGGCAGGTTTACCATGTTCCATCAATCACTGCCCGGATTAAGCCGATGGGATCAAACAAAGGAACCAGAAAAACCTGCTCCTGTCTGACAGGGAACAATAATTCCACCCACCATTTACTCGTGGCAATTTGATTAAAATTCTAGGTGTTGGGGACACGGTCACTCATGTGGTGTCATGACTAGCTATAGTAATGTGCCTGAACCATGTCACTTACCCCTTGCCGCCATTTGTAGCTCTCTCTAGTCCACTTCCATTGCAGATTTATAAGAGACAAACCCACCTAGAGCCTATGAAATGGCTTTTGTTACGAAGACTCAAAAAAGAAGAAAGATCACCACAGAAAGGTCACCGTTATCTGCCAGGGGTGGTGGTTGGGTAGCTCTACTCGCCGCTAAACGCTAAAGCCACAGTTGTGGAGGTTGGTAGCGAACGTGCTAAATTCCAGTCTGACTTCTGATAATGTGGGTTGACCGCTTTCGGCCGCACTCATTCCACAACATTAAGATAAGAATTTACATGTATATTATATCAATTGCAGAGGCACAAGATCGCTTAGAAATCCTTTCCGGAAGACATTATGTGGCGCTGGTATAGAGAGGGTTATTATAAAACAGGCCATTCAATTACCCCAAAGGATCAATTTTCTGTTCAATCCTGATGCCACTTAAATAATGAATACAGGTGCTTTTCCTGAATTTAAATTGGTTTTAATGAAAGACACACTGCATTCACAGTCTTAATTATGGCTGAAGCTGGACAGGATAAGGATAAGGTTGCAAAGGTCTTGTATTTGAAAAAAACTGAAAATAAAAGGAAGAAGCGCAGGACCAATTCAGGACCAAAGCTGGTGCTCGGATTCTTGGCCCACATCTGTCAAGGTTGACATTTTATTTAATTTTATTTCACCATGAACTCTGCAGAGAAAATTGCTGGCCAGTAGGAGTCTGGGTATCTGTGTAAACAAACCTTATAACATTTACAGAATTACACAGGCATGACACTCGTGTCTTTGGCCTCACAAGGTACAAGTTGTAATGGTAAGTTAATCACTACAAAACTAATAAATAAATCAAAAGGTTATAGGTTTTCCATAGTAAGCAATTTTTCCCCATGTACTTTACTGATGACTAAGAGCAAGCCAAGAACTTACCCAAAAAGTGCCCACTAAGAGAATAATTCATTATAGAGATTAGAATTGCACTTTTGTACAGTGAGGTAGGAAGAGCGTTACATTGTTATTATTAATTAACCTAGCAGCACATTAACAATTGATAATATTATAACCAGAATAATTATAATGGTAAAACGTATTTTAGAAAGTTACAGCCGTATCATTTATCATAAGATAACAGTGGTATTGCCGGGGGAGGTTTCCTTCTTCCTAATACCAAGTAAAAAGCCCAGTGGCAGGGTGTCTGTGTCCATATGCCAGAGCTGAGAGCAAGGAAGGTACATTGTGGGCTTGTTCCATCCAAGGTCAACAGCGAGCAATTTCTAGGGTGCGTGCGCAGTGGGCAGGGCGTCAGGAGTAGAAAGAGACCGTGTATCTGAGGGCATCTTCCTGCCCCTAGACCCTCATTGGTCAGTCACTGAGGGAACATTTTTCTTGGCCAATCAAAGCAGAGCATAAGCTACAATGTTCCAGTACACAGTGTCTGCTGGTGGAATTATACAGCATTCCAGTTTCTGGGGAAATTCTGCCTCTATCAGATTTTTTTGATTTTCCTGTGACAGGGGTGCAGCCTTCATGATGACGAGAAAGGGCAATCAAGATCCCCAGGACCGTCAAGACCCGCGTGTCATACCACGGGATTGGAGGTGAAACAACTCTCAAATTGCATGAAAGTTACCACACCTGGGAAGTAGAGGCCCACCCTGTCTCGTTTTCACTCAGGTGCCACTTATTTAACATACAGAAAAGGGGGCAGGGTCACATCCAGAGGCGGACACAGCGGAATGTGTGTGTATAATAACAATCAGGAAAAGCTGATATAATCCCTACTTGTCCATTAGGAATATGGAGCATGCCGTCACGGCTCGCCCTGCGTGAAGCAGAGGCTGCTCTCCTGGGCGTGCGTGTCTGCGCGTGTACAGCTGGCCTGAGGGTCTCAGCTGTTTTCTCAGGGGTCAGCCATCCCCATCCCCACATCTTCCACACACCGGAGGAAATGGTTGGACAGATAAAAATATGACAGATTGCCTGCCACATCCTCAAATTTGTATTTATTCACACACATGACAAGAAAGTCGGCTGGCAGCAAAATGATCTAGTTTGCCATTTGTGTTCGGGCTGGAGCACGCACATATGGACCATACCAGGCTCATACAAAGTCCTCTGTCTATGTGGGAAAGCAATGATTTCATGAAAGCATTTATTCCACTCTGTCGCAATCACTTGCCAAACACCTGAATCCAAGCAGGGTTCAGCTCAGTCAAACCCAGAATGGGGCACCTGCAGGAAAATAAATTTCTGCCAGAAAACCTTAGATATGCTGGCCTAAATCAACACTGTTGCACCTGGACTGAATAAAACACCAATGTTCCAGTGGAAAGGGTATAATTTCCAGAGAAGGTCATTGTCAATGACACTGAAGGGCCATGTTAAACAGTCCAGGCGACGTCTGCTAACAACCCCTGAACTGATGACACGGGTGTTACACACAGGGAGGGAAACTCCCAAAAGAGTCGTAAATCACTATGAACATGAGAACTTCCACAAAAAAATGAGATCTATAAGCACTATAATAGATACAATTCCTCACCTCATTTTCATTTTTTAAACGGAATGTAAACTAAGCTGTAATAGAAAAATGTATCAAAGACAAATACGCAGAGGTATTGTTCGGTTAATTAGGCATGAAATCAGCCAACATGAAACATCATGTGTCTTGGTAAGAACACCAAACCCGAAACTATGTTTGGCTGACTGCAAGGTACAATGAGTAAATACAGGAAATCACATCTTGTGCCATTCAATGAGTAATTGTTGGACCTAGCTATTCAGTGAGCAGAGTTGCGTAATTCAGGTCCAGAGAGTAAAACTTCAGCCCAAGACTTTGTGACTGTGACTCTTAATGCTCTACTGGTTGGTTGAAACAAAGTACTCAACTGGTTGGTTGAAGCAATATCCCAGTCTAGACTTTTACTCTCTGGACCTGAATTACCCAACTGTCAGCGAATGTCAAACCAGCCCCGGAAAACATCTATAAAAGGCATGGATGTGGATGGTAGAGGGGGTTAGGACAAAATTGTTTGTATAGTTTCATGGGTCCATTCCAAGGTTCTGGAGGAATCAGTAACCCATGTGAGCAAGCTGGAGACTCCCCGAATTGGGTTCTTTGAAAACAATGGAATGTTTTTTTATACTGGCGAGACAGGTTTGGGGGGTACAGGTATTCACCACTGGCAGGAGCCACTGAACAGGGAGTCAGTCTTGTGAGTCCTCTGAGGCTCCTGGGAGATTGAAATGTACAGGACTCTGGCACTGTGGTACACGTGGGGGGGATGCTGAGGATTCCTATGAATCTACAGATGGGAGACTGCCAGGGGTGTAATCTCTGAATCTCTGCCTCATGTAGCCTGCGTCAGGGTGGATGCCGTTTGGGTTGTTACATGTGCTGCCAGATGGTCGCCTGAGAACATTCCGAAACCACAGAAATGAGAATGAGGAGGATCGTGCTTCATCAAGCCGCTTTCTGTGTCAAGCTGCCTTCGTGACGCCGTGATGCTTCACGTCTTCCCTTACAAGTTCATCCTCTTCATTTAGCGCAGGAATATTCCGTGCTAGAAGCCTGACACGGGAAAGTGGCACCTCCCGCTCCACATGTTGAGAAGTCAGGTCGAAAATCCGCCTTCAGTTCCCCCCCGATACACATGATCTGCAACACCTGGTGCCAGAAGTAAACCGATTCTACACGGGCAGGTGAGAGGCACATGCTCAACTGCATTGGCCCAATGCCAAGGCAGCCAGGTCTTCCCCCGAATGCCGTGACAAATTTCCTTACAACTAAATCCTTAGGATACCATCTGTCTTCGGTGTGACAATCAGTCATAGATTAACAAGAGCTTCCTTTAACACAGAACGTGAAGATTACATGAGGAACACACCAACAATGCATTTTGTGCCATGGAAAGTTCCAAAGACATGTGCAACCCTTTGTTTGTACCTCAGCCAACACAGTTTCCTTTTCAAACTACATCTGGCTGACTCAGCTGACCTAAACATACAACTTACCAGACTTGATCAAAACATCAGTGACTTATTTCTGAAACAAATACAGGAGATACTATAGTGAGGTGCGAGCTCTTAAATAAATTAGCTGGGTGCAAAACAGCTCCGGAGGACATTTAGACAACGTCAAACTCTTTTCAAATGCTAATGAGATAAGTCCAGGACACTCATTAAATAATTCACTGGCAGTCTGATTTACTGTGAAAAAGAAGCGCACTGGCAGTGGGGTGGGAAATCTGGGACCTGGTGTTCACCGCCCAAATGAAGCAGCAGCTGTAACCTGACACGCAGAATCTAGCCGGCGGCTTCTGGTCCCACGGAAATAAACGAAATCTAAGAGATGAGCCAAGGACACAGATTGAAACTTGTACAGGCTAATCAGTCTGGTCAAATAGATGGCAAGAGGGGAGTTTAAACTGGTAACTGATGTCTTTCTGAAACAGCAGTGTCACCATAGCTATAGGAACCATAAACAACACTGATTTGTAAATTGACAGAATGTGTCACAGCAGATGGAAAAGGGTAATAAATTAATCAAGCTCCACTCTTATGGGAAGTCCTCCCCATCGACCTTAAGACATTCAAGCGCTTCAGGTGCCAGACCATGGTTATTTATGGTATTGGTATTTCTGAAAATCTATTGTTCCATTACAGCAAACATCTCCATCTTTTGCGTGATGTGTGGTAGCTTGACGTCTTGGCGTTTCAAGAAGCTAAATGGAAATACCGCGGCATAATTACACATACTTAGCAGGTTCTTTAGAGATTTAGATCTTGATTTGCGCAAACTTGTCAGATGTTTTGTGACCCTGGTGGAATATTCAGCTCTGCAACACCATTTGCAATATGATGAGGTAACGACAGAGGAAAGCCCAAGTTCCAAAATTTGAGCACATATTGAACTGCCAGCATCCTTATCATTCAGCTGCTGATTAGCCATGCGTTTTATGCATTGCTGAATAGCTGCATTGAAATGCAACATATGAGGCTCAACCAAAAGTGAAAAAAAAAATTGGAATTCAGGGTACAACCCTGGTTCTTTTCCTTTCATTAGCTCTACCATTCCAAAGTTACTTTCTTGCAAATAGGTAACATGTCCAGGGTCTCGTGGACCGTCTCCTTGACAACAGAGCACAATCCTACCTTTGCAGCAGAGGAATGGAATTCAGATCACGAACGGAGCCAAAGACTTGGGGGGTGGGGGTGGGGGCACTCAGGCCTCAAGGAGACACAGCTTTATTGTAGAAGGATTGACAAGGGAACCAAACTCATTACTTGTCACCTGTTAAATTACACTGGTCTGTCTCATCTCCTGAATAGCCAGACGGTGGTGGCCCACAGCTAACCGCACAGTGATTACACCTACCTGCCAAGGCAGACAAAGAGAAGCTGGTCTTCATGAGTCGCTACTGCAAGATGATGAATGCAAGACAACTAATGAACATCTCTCTCTCTCTCTCATATATATATATATATATTTCCCATAAATTGCCATAAAAACTCAAACATTTGCAGCTTTGACAATTTACAGCCATCTTCCACAGCTCCTTATTTTGCTGCCCATGCTGTGATCCTCTAAAGCTGATCTTTATATTCAGATAGTTCCAGCTCCATACTAACCTGATCCTCCAGCAATCAATAGCCACACCTGCCTCACTCCTTTCATACGGTGGCTAAATACACCATTTTATTTTGATTCCACACTCACACTCTCAACAAAAATCTCATCATTTGTATCCCAAAAAGGGCGGTTCCTGATTTGAGTGACACCCCCACAAAAAAAAAAATTAGCTGCCATTAGCAGAGCTCATTAAATAAAGATACCCCAAGTCAACTATTTTGCCTCTTTAATCACGTTCCCCCGGCGTGGCGCCAAGGCCGCCAAGGTCTGGATCAGTTGTGTTGCAGTGCCTGAGTCTTTATCCCGCATCCATAATTCATCAGGTCCCTGTGACATTATTCAGGGGTTCAGTTTTCCGGACTGCCGACACTTTATCCAAGAAAATGCATGCCAAAATAGTATACCGCTCTTGGGTTTCCTATTTGGTGAGGAGCATCGTGGACGAATGAGGAAACTCTTCAGTCACCCCATACGGTTATTCCAGTGAACTCGCCCTCAGGTACCCATTGGTCACTGCAGAAACACTGCGAAGGAAATACTCTGGCAACATTTGCATAATAAATCCAAGTTGGATGCTGAAAACTCTGGCCACATGATAGTGAAATTAAAGGTATACATGTAAAAAAAAGTACAAATAAATAAATAAATAAATGTAATGAAACCACAGAATATATTTCCATTTTCCCCACAGACACCCAGAGAATTCCATCTTTGTCGGCAGAGATGACAAACGTAGAGTTATGCATCATAAAGCCTTAATAAAACTTGACTGAAGAAATTCATAACAAAATGGAATTCCTCTCATTCTGGCATCATGAGGCATTCCCAATCCTAACAGTGCCACCAGGACCCCACCTTTCATCATTAATATGCCTTTCATGTCCACCAAGCCTGATAAGGGCACCGGCTGTTCCAAAAATAGTAACCCGACAGGACAGTGACCTTCAGGACAAGGGAGAGTCTGTCAGAAGACAAATGGACGGCGCTGAACTGAACAGCAGGGTGGGGGCGAGGGGGGGGGTCCAGACTGTAATGGAAGATGACAGGCTGGGTGTGCTGTTACTAAGATGTGTGCGATAGGTGCATTAAACTACTTGACGTCTTTCATTACTCTCTGATGTGATGCATCTGGGGGAAGCAAGAGAAAGGGTAGCTTGACCAATTCATTTGTTTTGCCAGCTGATATATTGATAGGAACTTTCCCTTCAACACAAAATGCGGCCTTCGATATTATGATCCAACAAGGGATTTCATTAATAGATTTGCCATCAAGCCCAGAATTGAGTAAGACACATAAATGAACATGACATTTTTTTTCTGAAATTCTAGCCTAAATTGAGAACTCTCTTTAATGGAATCTTTAAACACCAGCCCCAGGCGTCAGATGAACAGACCACAAAGTGGGCTCTGACATTCCTCCCATACCATTCGGATTGGTGTCACCCCAGCCGTCCCCTATCATATCTCTGTGTTGCAACCACACCCTTTGATCTCTTGTGAAATCAAAGCTGGACAGCCAGCATCAGAGGCACCGGTGTCCCCTCGCCACGGGATCCCGGAGCCCCTCAGAGGCACCAATGTCCCCCGGTGTGAGCTTTGACGTCGGGCCTCCTCCCAGTTGCCCCAGGCAACACCGGAGATGCTCTAAGCTACAGACAGAGTGAAAACGACTTTGTCAAACGGAGTTCCCCTGTCTGAGACTTAACACTATTCTGTGTGGGGGTGAGGAATTACACAGAATGAGCCAAGGGATCAGGTTAGCAGGCTGACCAACACTGTCTTTTCAGCATCAGTCTGGATATTCAGATTCAGAAAATGCTAATTATGGTGCTTTTGCCTGTGTAGCTAATGCAAGCTGGACACGAACAAAACCAACAGTGGTTTTCCTTTGCCATCACCTGCTTTCCTTAGCTTTAGCGATGTAGCCTCCTACTTGAAAAGCAGCACACTTTGCGGGTCGCTAACAGGAGCCGCGAATGCTACAGGTACCGCAGCTAAGCTATCCTGTTGGTATCCTTCTCTCCCACGCCATCCACATTAACCCAGGTAGATGAGCTCGGTGTTCACCGGGCCGTGACATCCGGCCGCCTTCACCTCGGGTGGAAGCGGGAAGACGTCCGCTGTCAAAACAAACAGGCGCGCCCCAGTGGGGGCTGGCGTTTCCGTAACTGAAGGAGACGTTTGGCCGGCTTCTGTTGTGCCGCTCAGGCGACTCCCTGTGTAAAGCAGACACCAACATGCAATAAAAATAGACACAGCAGGAAGAGGGGGGGGGGCAGTGGTGCCAAATTAAACCTCTGATTAAATAAGTCTGTCTTTCCGAGCAAGTCTGCAGTCACTGGAACGAAGATGCTTTTTCTTCAGGCTTGGACTGCGGCGGCTTCCAGTGAGGCACTGGGACCTTCCGCTACCATGAGGCCCGTCCGTCCGGCTCGGACCGGCTTCTCCGTGGCGACGGAATCCACCTGTAATGTCGCTCTTTCGTAATAAGCATGAATGCCCCTACATGGTCGGCAGCCAGCTTCCTGAGGGCTACCACCATCTGCTCAGCCCAAAAAAAAAAAAATGGAAGAATAGTAAAACACCATCTATTCTTAGCAGGCATCAAATCAGAGCACGCTAATAATAGTCAGCAATGACCCTGAAGAACCGCATGCGTTTCTTGGTAAAGAAAAAGTGATAACCTAATTCATAAATACCTGAGTGCTGCTTGGGGAAGTGGGGGAGAGGGGGAAATTAAAAGCAAAACTGCCGTTTATTCTTAAATATTTACTTCCCTGTTTTTTTTCTCTTATTCTGCGCACCCACTCCTAAAACTCTGCACAGGCAACGTCTGAAGAGACGTCACTCACTTCAGCGGAAGGTTATTCAGAAAATCAACTCAACGTCCAACAGTGAGACGACATTTGTCTTTAAATATAGTGGAAACACTGTTCCTGTATTTATGATAACTAAAGTAGCATTTCTTTAGATTTGTGTAGCTCTGGAACAAATATGAGGAGCAAAATTGAGTAGTTAACGAAGTCTACTGAATCTTCACACTTGAATCCTTAGGATTCCCCCCCCCCTCCCCAATTTACAGTAGCTCAGCGTTTCCCAGACCAGTCCTCATGGAACCCCGGACAGTCCACGTCTTTGTTCCTTCCCAGCTCCCAGCCAATCAGGAACACCAGATACCTGGTACAGGTCAGCTGGGAGCTGAGAGGATGCATAAACATGGACTAGATTGGGAAACACTGCAGCAGCTCATGGCTGACAATTTTTTACCTTGCGCCAAAGATTAATAATATCCCCTAAAGGTAAGCAAATAAATGAGGAGCCCATCTTGATTTGGTGGCTAAACCAATCCCTGTCTTTTACCTCCCCAGAGGACTCACACTCCTAACCACCAACTACCATCACAGTTAGTCTTGTCATCTAGAACCAGGCAACCCAATCCAACCCGATTAATCCATTCTTTCCCTTGTTCGGCTCTGCTTGTATCACGGTGGGCCAGAACTTGTTCCAACCCCCTGTTTCCAGAACAGCGTCTGCAGGACTTTTGCATCCCTGACCCAGCTTGCGTCAACCTCAAACTTCAGCAGATTTCTTCTCCATGGAGACAGATGGATCCCTGCTTCAGCTGGCTCCCGTGACGGAGTTAATATACCATTTCTGTAATGGTTCCCTTGGCCACCTGCCCTCTCTTGGCTGCCCCCATGCATACTCAATTACGCCTTTATCCGCTGTCCATTGCCCCTGAACGTTTGGGGCCTTGGCGCGGACTCTTCCAGAACCGGCAGTGGCTTTGATTCTTACGGCAATCTGCTTTCACGTTTGCACAGATGTACAAATCGGCTGGGCGGCTGTGCGGGGGATCCGCACCGATTTGCTGCACTCGGGGAGAGGAAACAGGGCCCTTCAACACCTGCTCTCCATGACACCATGTGGAATTGAGCTTTCCTTTCTTTCATATTGTGGATCCCTCTTGCCAAGCACTTGACAAGAACTTAATTGCACCATACAGTGAACGAATCATGTGGCAGAATACTTAAACTCCCAAGAACAGTTCTGACATTTATGCTAATGGCCCCATCCTCTCGTGAAACCTTGAAACCTCTCAATAACAAACAGAAGGATCCTGAAATATCTAGGAAAACAGCAGGTAGGTAAAGCATGAGAAAAATCTCTATCAGAATCACTACTTTTTCATGATTTTAATTTTCAAAAAAGGACATTATGTTAATGTAGAAATTAAGCAGATTTTTATTAATGCCTATTATTCGCTTTGTTTAAAAAAGGATGTTTGACATAACTGTTTTTTTTTTTTTTTTTAAACGTTTCATACTTGTACTTTGAAGATCTCTTGGCTCTTGTTCTAAGGAAAGACAATGACAGTGACTGACTACTAATCCCACATGACTGACTTCTGCCAACCAGAGTAATGCTCCTCTCTGGCTTTCAATGAAGATATCAGCCTTGAAGAACAGAGGGCGGGTGCCTGCTTTTAAGGCTGCCCTCTGGGGGGGGGGGGGGGGGCTTGTAACACAAAGAAAATAACAAAATACACAATTTTTACCCCCCCACCCAACAGTCTAAAATAATTCTGGTACCCCCTA
>JAABNY020000063.1:3161831-3180723 GCA_015164015.2 Brevimyrus niger | reverse complement strand
ACCAAAAAGAAAAGAAGGCGGGAGGAGGCGGGGGGGGGGGTTGCGTGGTGGCGGGGGGGGGGGGGGGGGGGGGGGGGGGGGATTGTATAACAATGAGAATACAAAAATACACAATTTAGGACACCCCATCCCAAAGTTTAAAGTAATTTAGGTATCGCCTAAAAAGGCCGACATGTAACAAGAACAGTTTTAGCTGACAGCGAAACGTCTGCAGAGACCCCAGATTAACAATACAAGCTCAAAAGCTCATCCCATCATGCAAAATTTGCATGTCACTCCCAGAAAAACGCAGCCCTGTCAATCGCCTGAACCACGACATATGGGCCACAGGAGATGGCAAAACAGGCTGCTGTACACCAGCTACAAAATGTCGATTCTGCTCATTGGCAGAAAAACACAAACCCATTTACTTCCACGGGTCAAGAGCACAGTCTTTTAAACTGGTATATAGGTCGATTCATCTCTGGGTATAAAGATGGATGACAGGGTTATGGAGAGCCGTTGGTAAGATCCCTGGACATGATGCCACGAGGACACTTTGCCCTTATCGATAATCTATACCAGTTCTCTTTTAGCAGCTGATCACATCAGTGCCGGGAAAGAGGGTGGAATTAGGTCAATCAGCGGAATAATTAACTCATTTAGGAACTGAAGTGTTGAGGTGGAATAGAAATGGTCCCACATTGACCTACCGGAACCTGAGGTGGGCGCTTCCATGGGATGTCATTAGCTGAGCCGAGTTATATGCGACTGTTGAATGCAATGACTGGTTTCAGCAAGCAGCGGACGAATGGATCCAGGATGGCACCTAATCTTACACGAATGGCAAGTTCTGGAAAAGTGGGACCCAGTCCAACAGGCAGTCTTTACCCCCAAATCCCTCCTGTCGCTTCTGGGAGGAAGCAAAAACGTGGACAGTCTAACAGGGATTCCGGGAGGGAGCAATAATGTGGACCATCTGTGGGTCCCCAAGGACCGGATTGGGAAACACTGCATTAGAGCCTTAAATATGCAACCACCGAACTCAGAGCCAGCTTGACATCGCCAGTTAAACTGCCAATGAGTAAGACACTATGCAATAAAATATGAGTCATACACCTGATGTCGTGATACACTGTTTACTCCAGACACCTATTTTCAACTTTTAATATCATTAACATTGACTAATATTTGGCTGTGATGCGGATCTCATTTCGATTCATGCCCACATTGTTGCTTAGAGCTCGGTACCATTTGTGCAAACTATAAAAATAATCAAGTTACAGTGAATATGCATCACAAAGGTCAATGCCCTATATCTCCATCTTAGATTCTGCAGGAAAAGATAAGCCTCTGGTGGCGTTGAAGATGATCTCTCTCGTATTACGTTATTAATTAATGAGGTACTTAACTTTGTAAGTGGTGCATAAATCAGCAGCTGATTCACGTGTAACGGGCAGAGTCTCGTCCTGCGAGCCTGAGGCCCAGGTCAGGCCAGATGGAAATAAGAGCCAGTACAAATCTGTTCTGAACCAGAACTGCAACTGAATCAAAGTCCCCAGTACAAAAAACTATGCAAATGCTGTAGAAAATTAGCATCATAATCACCCGAGTTAGTTATTATATGATTCTGATTGCCCTGCCCTTTCCAAACTCACTTAAGTTTGCGTTTGCCCACCATTCCGATGGCAGCAGTCTGTCGTTGCCCGTGGCAGCAACTTGCAACAAGACGATAATCACTCTCTCCACTAGGTGGAGTCACGGGCTGGTTAAAAAAAAAATGCTACTCGTTTCGTTTTGCACACTCACAGGCAACCAGCAGCTGAGCCGGTGGAACATGATGAATGTTAAACTAAAGCAATAAAAATGTGCTCCGTTTTCCGCAATGATTTTTGGGGGTGTGGGGGCCACACATTCAGGTCAGAAAAAGTCATCATTAAAGGTCATATGCTCATTTAGCTTACACACCCCTTCACATCTCAGCTACCCGCAGCCCTGCCCTGTGCCAAGGGCAAAAACTGACGTCTTAATATATGTGGCTTTAATTAAACATTAAGGGCAAAAATTCATCAAGTTCCACTTCATACACAGACATCCAGCACCTTGAGTCACATCTAGGGAGACGGTGATTTTGACGAGGTTTATTTAGGAAACGCCAAGCAACACGCCTCGCAGCTGCCCGTGTGTGATTATGCCACATGCACCCCCCACCCCCCGTTGGCTTCAAAGGGAAGCAGTGCAGGTCTGCTTCAGGCTCCAAGGAAGTGGGTGGCACTTGGCTAATAAACTGTGTTTTTCCTCGCGCTCCTGACGCCTCTCATCAGCTGGTCTGACACTGTGACCTCAAGTCGCAAGCCCTTCACAAAAGACAGGGCTGATGGGGACCCACCCCCCCCCATTACATGCATCCCAGTTCCCCTCCACTCATTGCCTCGACCCCAAACCCGCGCCCCTGCGGGACACTCCAGCAGGTTCAGGAGGAAAAGCGCCCATCCTGCAAGGGCCAGTCGCTTCCCCAGCGGCAATGCTTACCAACACTCAAACTACGTGCCCCCCCCCCGCTGGGAACAAAGAGTCACTACACTAAATATTAATCAAACACGTTCCTTAATTAGCAGATTCCGAAGTAGCAGCTACAATCTTCTGGCTTGTTAGCTATTTAGTTTTGGAAACTAAGGGGGGGGGGCTCTGAACTGACTGAAGGCCCCAGGTACAACAAACCCACCCCTGCTTTTATTCTCAGGGTGCCCCCCCCCCGACACAGAACATAAATAATTGAACAAACCAAACCAAAGCAAGAAGGATCTGGAATACCTTCAAGTCACTCTGAATCCAGCTACCATCTAACCATAAAATGTTGCCAAATCCATTTCTACCTTCTGAGAACATTCATAACACAGTGTACATATTTATCCCTTTATTTTAATTCACAACAATCATTGCTGGCAAGAAAGTTCTGCAGAGTCAAGGCAAGTCTTCTGCCGCGTTAGCAGGAAACTAATTAAGCAATTACCTTTGAGAGCATAAATTTGCCCAGTCACTTAGAAAAAAATTTAGTAGTAGAAAAAAATGGTGTTTTAAATATTGCAGTGTCTTTGTCCTGAAAGCTTCTGGAAGAGTGCGGGCAGGCGATCTGGCAGAATCGAGAAATTACCCCATTTCCTAATTGCGTTGTCGAGCCCCAGACCAGATTAATGCACTTTCAGCTCCCTTCGGAAGACAGCGCAGGGCTGCCATCACTGAGAGAGGGGGAACAGGCCGGCCATGCCCCCCCACCCCCAAGGGCGTACCGGGGGCAGGGGCAGCGCCGTGCCCGCTCCTCAGGGCCCGTCTCTCATCGCACTGGCTGTCAGCGGCACCACGCGATAGCCCCACCCCCAAGGGCGTACCGGATAGCACAGGCCTTCACTCTTCACCTGTGCCAGTGAAATATCAGCTGGTAAAGCGCTCCAGTCACCCAGACTCATGCTGGATATTTTCCAGCGTTCACTACGCAGCCTCTTGTCCTAAATGGCACCGTTAGGTCAAGGGGAAGTCAAGGCGACGCGAAATAACATATTTGGGTCCAGGACTTGCATTATCATCATTTTTTATGATTGCAATGCTATGGCCAATAAACTATTTACAGTGTCTCATTGACTAAACCGAAATTTATACAGACGCTCCCCGGCTTATGATGGTCTGTGTTACGGTGTTTTGACTTTACAATGGGTAAATGTTTTTCACCTTCAGGTCAATATTCAATAAGTTATTCTAAAATAGGCTCCATGTTAATGATTTTGCCCTACTGTAGGCTAAAGTGAGTGTTCTAAGCATGTTTAAGGTAGGCTAGGATATGATGTCTGTTACGTTAGGTGTACTGTATTAAAATGCATTTTCGCCTTATGACAGGTTTATTGGAACATAACCCCATTTTGACCAGGGAAAGGTTGTATATATTTTTTGAACTTCAAAAATTCGAATGCCATTCATGACGGCTGGGGTCATTTTAAGCGGGAAATGTAAAGGAACAGCTGATAATAAAGCTAATCTCCGCATTAGCACTCCAAGGTGATTTCAGTGCCAGGTGTGTTACACCCCGTATGGGGTTGCAGGCACAGGGTCTGCGGTAGCGTTTTAGGATCATCAAAAGCACATGGCGTGACGTTCCCCTTCGTAGTCAAACAACCCCATTACGACAAAAAACAGACGCCCCTGGAGGCAGATTCATTACCGTGTCTTTAAGCTGCTCCCTATAATTTCAAGGGTGACCAGTTTCAATCCTTCTTGAGATATTTCTCTCGCAGTCAGTCTCCATCAACAGGAAAATAATGCAGCTATAATGGCGACATAAAGATTAATCTTGTTTTGCCCAAACGTGGTATGCGCGCACCATCCTGAAATAAACAGGGGCACATGTGCCCTTTTCCTGAAATAAACGGGGTACAAGTGCACCATCCTGAAATAAATGGGGGTACATGCGACCCATCCTGAAATAAACAGGGGTACCCACGCACCATCCTGAAATAAACAGGGGTACCCACGCACCGTCCTGAAATAAACAGGGGTACATGTGCACCATCCTGAAATAAATGGGGTACATGCGCCCTTTTCATGAAATAAACGGGATACAAGTGCACCATCCTGAAATAATCAGGATGGCAATTCTCGCTATCCAGGCCTTGTTGGTGAAACAGAAACCATAGGCGATGTCACCAGGCGGCACCGAAACTACAGTAGGTGCAGGGTGTCCCTTTGGAGCAGGAATGGGGGGGGAGGGGGGGTGACAGCGCCTCCAGTTACACCCACCTGTGGCGACATAGAGGATAACCATGGCAAACTGAAATGTGGAGAGAAAATGGAGATGTCCATTGCAGTCCTCTGAGAAAGCAAGGGGGTCCGACTAGAAACTCAAGGCAGTAAATTGGGAACCCCCCCTCTGGCTTCCCTCCCATCTCATCTCATTATCAGGGGTGTGTGATCTGGAAGCTCAAGGCAACAAGCCCCCCATTTGTGATTTCAGCCCCCACTCAGCACCTCCCACCCCTAAGCTCACAAAGCCCTCTCTCGGCATTGATGCAACACTTTAGCAACGCCTCGTAGGAACACCATCGACCGGCAATCGGCTTCCGAAGCACCATGAGCAGGTATCCGTAGCCGCTAACGACAAGCACAAAGGTCACCTGGCTGATCCTAGCCTCCTTAAGGCTTCACCCAGTGGATTCTGGTGCTGCGAAAGGAGCTTCCCTCTGAGAAACAGCATCTGGTACCTTCACGAGCCAGAAAGCCCGCATTCCTGGGGCAACAGCCATGTTGACTCTGTGCATGCGTGTGTGCGTGCATTCGCGTGTGCGCCTTTTTAAAACTCAAAGACAGTGCTGTCTGCTTCCACAAACTGGCTGCACCTTTAGAACCGCAGCAGGACTGCGCTCAGTAGTTAGCAGTGCATGAATGTAATTCCTGACAATATCTCAGCCGCCTATTCAAAGCTGTTGAAAGCAGATATGGTTTACCACATCGCACTGATTTAAAGGTACAGTAACACCTAGTTAGAACATTCTGTGATTATTTATTAATGAAGACATTATTCTCATTACCTGGAAATGTATATCCGGTACTTGTGCATCGAGTACTGGTAAATTCACCTTCCACTGAATGGGGAAACAAGCATGTGTATATTATAGTCCAACAGTGCAGAAATGCAACACATCAATTTGGGAATGGGTGAACCCTAAAGGCAAGCTGATTGTCATGGGGTACCTATATGTTTGAAGCATCATGGGATGAAGGTCTATACCAGGGGTCTCCAACTCTGGTCCTGGAGAGCTACCATCCAGCAGGTTTTCTATCCTACCTGGCTTCTGATGAGCCACAGCTGTTCTCATGTAAATACCAGGACTCCTCAGAAGCCAAGTGGGACCGGACCGGAGTTGGAGACCCCTGGTCTATACATACAACTGGATCTTAATGTTCATATTAAGCGGCCATGTGACCCTCTAAGAAACCAATCAGGACTGAGCTGAGAGAGAGACACGCCCCCATCAGACAGAAGCTGTCCAGCCAAAGACGCTGTGGATGCAGCTCCGCTATTGCGCTAACATTTTAGCTACATAGTGACTAGCATTGATCAGTTATAAACCCACATCTTTGGGGCTGTGTGGAATGAAAGAGTTAATATATAACGAGTCAGTCTCATGGGAGAAGAGATGTCCTGGCTTTGCCCTGTGACTGTAAGGATCACCGAGAGGACGACAGCAGGAGCCAGATCCTTTAACATCCGTAAACTCACACAGATAGAAGTCATTCCCCTTCCTGCTGGAGGAAAACCACAACAAGCCGCTGGTGATATCGCCTCAGTGTTTCCCAAACTCCTATTAGACAGTGATTGCTACATTCCCCCAACGTAAATTTCTCAAAGGCCCCCCCGCCCCCCCCCGCCAACAGCCAGATGCCGCTGATTAATACCCGTACGACGCCTGCAGGACGGGTCCGTCCTAAAATTATGCACGGTGCTAATCCATCAACATGGCGGCAGCGATAAAAACTTCCAAATGAGAATGTAACCCGGACGCAAGAAAACGGATGGGAGGAAATTTAATTTCGCAGCCGTCTCCGTGGCTGAAGCGTGGATACGCATCCCAGTTGGGATATAAGGGGACAGACTGAAAGAGCGTTCCTTTACTGCAAACAACCGCTGGAGAGATA
Source organism: Brevimyrus niger (assembly GCA_015164015.2). Taxonomy (NCBI): domain Eukaryota; kingdom Metazoa; phylum Chordata; class Actinopteri; order Osteoglossiformes; family Mormyridae; genus Brevimyrus; species Brevimyrus niger. The sequence continues at coordinate 3,174,060 of JAABNY020000063.1, read as the reverse complement.
TGAAAATACTCCTAATTATTCTAATTATTACTCCTAGTTATTGAAACAATACAAATTGATCCTTCATAGGCAGTGATGTGATAACATTTTCCAGGTTTTCTGCGTTGAATAGCTCAGTCAAACTGCCTTTTTCTCATCAAATAAAGGTTTCCATCGGGCAACAGAACTGTAGGGACGGCTGTGCCTGGCTTTATACGAGAAAACGGGCACTAATATCAAAAGAGAAATCCGCCACACATCATGTCACCGGCACCAGCAGTATCTACTAAAAGGGAACCACAGCACACCATGTTTCCCCTACAATGACGCCTGGGGTCCACGATGGAGAGAGTAGATGAATACAAGGCTGTTTGGGGCTGTAACGGCCTCTGAGAAAACCTGTCAGACCAGACTGGGTGATAAACTTGTAAAAAGGTGGACAGCCGATGTGACAAAGGAAAGAGAGCATTACTGTCCCAATAGGACCACCTGAAATACTCTTACTAGGGTCTGGACCTCACACTCCTAGACCAGTAAAGCACCCCACCTGGTGGGCTGAGATACAGACCAAGGGGAGCCCTTGCCAGTTGTTTGATGACACTACCTGCATTTAGCAGCTGTAATAACACATCTAATTCCCTTTCATTAAGGGCTGGTTAAGCTGCGGACCTGCGATTCTGCACAGGAATCACCGGGTGCAAATGACGGGTCCTCATGGAGCCTTCTTGAGCTCCAGGACCCACCTCAAGATGCCCTTTCGGTTAATGCTGTCACTAACGCCAGCGCCTCACCATGGAGAAAGCTGCTGGAATGCAACACACCAGTAGAACGGGCCGCCGCGCAATGACTGCACCGGTGGGAGAGACATTCATCCTTCTGCAAATCCTGCACTTTGGAGCGGAGACACTGCCATCTGAACCTTGCAATGCAGCCAATTTGTCTCTACATCACTGGTCACCGAATCTCCTGAATGCATGTGTCAAAACAGTGAATGTAATAGGATGGATAAAATCTGAACAGTACTGATGCGTGGGGAAAATAAACAGACTGCTTGAGCCATGAAATAGGCATTTTGCAATATAACAGATATGTGTTAGACAAAGATTAGGCCTACTATGAGGATTTTTGTCAAATCCCAAAAGGGATTTCCTGTAGTCTTAAGAACATGAGTCCTTTTCTTTATTCTTGATGATGCAGTTTGAGTCAACATGACCTGCCTACTTTCCGGTGAGATATACATAGTGCAGTAACAGCAGACATTTTTTGGAGAAACATACTGTCGTGCAATCCATCGTAAATGGTTCCAGCAAGACTTTTTCATCCACATTTGAGGAGGATTTCAGTCTTTAAGGGAATCAGTTTTTAATTAGACGAGTGCCATCGGTTGCCGACTAGGGAATCCCGTAAAATTTATGGCGGTTTCGTATGACATGACTAAAGAAGCTTTTATATCAAATAGTGCAGGTAAAGAGCCTCTAGAATCCTATATAACGGACAGCACCTCCTAGCAGCAGAGCCGCGCCGGGAACGCGCAGCACGTCCGCAGCTGTCAGGAGCGCGCACGCTTTTCGCTTTGGCGGGGAAAACTATAGCAGTAGCTCGGGTAGAAAATGGATGGATGGATGGACGAACATTATATATATATATATATATATATATACATACATATTTACATATATATACACATATATATTTATTTTACAATAAGTTTATTTCAAACACACGCTCTGACAATCAAAGAATGGCTTTTTAGGAAAAGTCACCAAGATTAAGGTGCTTACCTGATAATGTCATCGTTGTGTCCCAGGTAAAACTTCTGCGTGTGCTCTCTGGTGTTGTAAACCACGCCGACCCCGGCCACGAAGTACACCACCTCTTTACCGGCGGTGTAGTACAGGTTGTTGCGGCACTGGTGCCCCCTGTATCCGTAAACCCACTCCAATCTCAGCTGGCAACGGGGAGCGGTCCGGTCGGCCATGATACTCGACAATTTCTGTATTACCCGATATTCCGACCGCAACTTCAGATAAACCCTTTACCAAAACGCGCCACCATGCATCGACCTTTTTCGTTACAACAGAAATTGGGGGGGGGAGAGGTCCAAAACTATACCCACTTGTCACAATGAAATTATCAAAATGTTCTTAATTATGCTTTATCCGCTTTTGCAATTAATGTGTTATTTTTCAGCAATTACCCTCAGGATTGAGCCCCTCTAGGGAGCCTTAACGACCAGATGCACCCGAACTCCATTCATAATTCACCTCCGTGTATCCTGACAAACTCCCCTCTCCTCCGGATCGAGTCCGCTTTCGTCAATGAACTTTTCCGCCTCTTTCCACCGCGGAAAGGATCCGTGTTTCCCTGCTGATGATAGGCGCCCACCCGGAAAGCCCGGCGCCTCAGCGAGCATGGCTATAAGCGGGCAACACGGCACGGAACAGGCACATTTTAAAACGGACCGGCTGCTACGACAAAACAAGCGGGATTCGTGCACAACTGGAAGTGCACCTGACTACCGCGATAAGCACACTATCTGCAATCTAATCCGATGCTTTATCAATAGTCACAATTAACGCCCGTTACCATGCATCTGCTTTTAAAAAGCGGCAATAAAATGTTTCTAAATCTAGCAAACAGGCACGGAACAGGCCGAACGCAATGTCAGACTGCCATTCATAAATCTGATCGCAGTAAATCCCTCTGTGACACCGCCGCGATCAGCAGAGGATCTCCGAGGCTGAGCCAAGAACCAGCGCTGTGCGACCTGCCTTAACAGCCTCTAGTGCCTGGCTGCCGCTCCTCTTCCTCCCAGCGAAGACGCCCCGAAATGCAAATTTTCCACCAACTTCATAGCGAAGGCAAGTAATGAGACAGCGTCCGGCCACGGTCGCTGTCTGCGCGTCCCCCCAGCTCGATAGGCATCTCGCACTGGCAGCTAAGACCGCAACCGCTCCGGACAGTCAATTGTCATAGTACGCAGAAGACAACAGCCGGTACCGGTGGAGAGAATTAAAACAACAAATAACAGGGGGAAAACCTTCACAGAATCCTTATTCTGTGAACCACACCTGAGGTGACACTTGGCGTAGGGAGGCTACACTCTGAAGGATTTCTACCTAGTGTATCCACGTACTATTTTCGAGAATAGGCGATTTGGTTCCTAGGTGATAGCAGCACTCGGTTACTACGACGCCTTGAGGGCCGCCCCTGCTGCCGACGCCGCACATAAGAGCGGCCAACTTGCAGAGGCTCATAGGAATTGTTGTTTCTGGATCCACCGTGTGACGCACATACAGCTTCGGATAGAACTACAATTACCAGAAACCTCTTATCTCCAGCGTTGTCCAAGGTCCTTAATCGGAGGAACCTAAGGTGCTAGTCGTGCGAGAAACCCCTTTTGCTGGATAGTACAATATGGGGCTGTTTGTAGTAAGCTGAAGTGATAAACGGTAACGTATTGGATCAGGTGCTCTTTGCGGAAATATAGGCGGTTCCATTGTATAATCTATAGTATTTGACGTTATCTCACGATGTAAACGATAGAAAGTGGACATGCGCCTTTCAACGTATACCATATATTACACATCACGCCCTGCATTTTATTTATACTTATTCATTTTGGAAGCATTTCGCATCAATATATATTAATCATTGCTTTATATATCTGTATTTAGTGGTAGAACAAAGAAAAACGACTTCCATTTCCCGCATTTATATCAAGGGTCATTTTGGGAAATTGATCGTCGTACAGCAATTTGATTTTGACCGCACTGAAATGGTTTTTGCTTTTTGTTCATTTATACTTATGTGCGTATTACAATAAACTAAGCATTACATAAAGTAAATATTACAGTAAATATTACACTTCGTGTGCCAGGATGTAATAAAACATGCGGTTGATTAAATAATACAATCTAGGATCCAGACAGCGTTGCGATTAAAACGATGTTGCGATGTAAACATTCATCAGGTTAAGATTTAAAAAGGCATAGTCGCGCAACCCTGCATATACTGTCATTATACTAGCACGTATTACTGCGGTATTGGTACAATCCCCGGCTTTTCTATACGGGGTATTGGTTGTTCCCTTTGAGGGGTAATCTATGCCCCTTTTCATAAGCCGTCTTCATAGACCCTAACCTGATTTAATGAGCTATAAATTATTACGAGATTGCAAAGAATTTAATCTATGGCCAGTAGCTAGAAGTCCTGAGCCCCTGCTTGGCTTTCCCCCAAAGTATATAGAATTTGTGGGGGGTGGGGAGCTGAAGTCTTACTTAAATGTATTTGAGTAAACTGGGTAAAGCAGTTACAAAAATGTGTATGTGCCTCTGCTTCGATATGTTATGTGTATTTTATATGCAGGGATGGATCCGTGCACGTTAATTGACACACAGTCTGTCTAAATCTGTACAGAAATACGCACTTTAAGGTTTAGCCCTCAAAGCAGCAATGTCAGATCCTCCCTCCTTCCACCCGAGCTTCATTCATCACATACTGAAGCTCCACGTTAACTGATGCATCTTCTGTGCCAACTTGGGACTTGGCCAACAGCTCACTGGAGAAGGTTCCAGAAAACCATCAGAACTGTTAATTGTAGCCGGAAGGCGTAAATATTATCACGGCTGACGAGAATGAGTCTGCTGGGTCATTAATGTACGATGGATTGGCAGATCGTATTTTTAAGGCAACGGCTCCAATGTGACATGTGACTGATGGTTAGATGGTGCAAATGCAACTTTGACGTGATCAATTAATGAAATGTTTCCCTTCCGCAGAGCTAAAAACTCCATCTTTAAAATTAGAAATATTTCCGCAATGCAATATGCAGCTAGTGCCAGCGTGGAATTGCACAGAATCTTTTAGGTTTGCCAAGTTATACACAATCATTGCAGTGTAACACTGCTCTAGTCAGGAGTATAAATCCTGTGTTCTGCCAACAGGGATGAAAAACAGGCACATTAAGAACACTTAGGTGAGCAAGTTTGTTAAACTGTTTATTCAACTTTAGACTTATTTTCGTGGTGGTTACTGTTGCAATTTGTAACTAATAAAAACGTGCAACCCTCACCGCAAGCAATCTTTCATTTCATATTTATCGCAGTAGCCTCCAAAATAGTACAGTTGGTCATGCGTGTTGCCCTGGATAACACAGTCTCCAAAAGAAAATGCAAAATTGTATTTTAGCCCGAGATGAAATTCTTGCCCAAGGCGTGGCCATTCTGCCATCATGTCCTCACACCAGGTGCTGCAGTTCACTTCCAGCGTCAGATCACATGGGACATGGGTTGGTTCTTGGGAAAGGAACAAAAGCAGATCAGAGGGAACGAATGGCGTTCTATTGCTCCCTGAAGAATAATGGCGCCTGTTGTGGCTCCTGAACGGATTGGCCTATGAAAAGGTGGCTTTTTTGACACTCCCTGCAAATAACAACCCCGGGGGAGAGCTGCGCTTCATGGAGGAAAAGAGACTCAGATCCTTGATCCTTCAATGACACATTTGGCAGCAACACTGCCCCTCTGTGTCCTTTGGAGCTGTTCAACACAATATAAAGATTCGAGACCTGCTTTGCTTATAAATGGTACGACGTACAACAGACATCGGCAAACATACAATTATAATTCAGTCACAAGCACCAACTCATTGTACCAATAAAACTCGTCTTCCCTGCGACAGGCTCCAAGGACTGCGGCGCTTACTGACCGAAAGTAAATACAGCATCGCTAGTAATATTAATAATTAATATTTTCTCGTTTTTAGGTATTATAAAAACGTTCTTGTATGCGAAAGCCTGTAGCTCCTGTCATATCTACTTTGTCGTCTTGCGCCCCCTTCTGGTGTAGAAACAGACCGCACAGTACAATTCAAACACGCCACACGCAGCGCGCGCGACCCGATTAGATGGCAAGTTTCATTCTTATTTGCACCGGAAAAGCCAGATATATGCTCGGAATCACCGTTAAACTATCACACTCAGTCAGAAAGTATATACATAAATCAAGGATATATAGATATAATTTCTTCCCAATTTAAGTTTTATATCAATAAAGATTTTAGATTTAAACAAAAACCGCCTGATTCCCATCTTAATACTGACATGTATCCAGTGAAATCGAATAACTGCAAATAATCGTATTTCGGTGCTGCTTTGTCACAGACTGTTCCTCAAATGCTACCCGGTAGCTAATATTGATTTTGCACCAGAGAATAGTTTTTATCTTTCAGAAAAGTGCACATCAGGTAGTCATAGTTCTGAAATATAAAGGTCCTACACAATATAGTATACACACAATACGATATTTGGCAGATTCCTCTCACATTTTACCTAAAATTATTAGTTTTCTATTAGTTTATGCAACTCATATTTTGACCATTTCACTCCAGTCCCTTTCAAACTGCAATTGCAGAATAGAACAACTAGGTGGTGCCAGTTATTTATGCACAAGATGCGTAATTCGCCGCATTTGGGCGATGTAAGTCAAATGCAGAATACGTCACCAACAGAAGCAACTCGTCTTCAAACGTAAAATAGTGGAAAATAAATAAACATTATTTGGATTAAACGAAGTCAATTAAGTATATTTGATGTTGTTAAAAAAATTAAATATGAAATTTAAGTATGTAAGTAGCATAAGTACACTTTGACTAAGAGCTAAACGACACGATAATACGCAGGGTATAAAAAGAGCAAGATGCCACAGAGTCATTTTAAAAGCATTTTAATGACTTCGCACATATTTAACAGAGGGTAAAAGTCTACAGGTGCCGCCCCGTACATCTGAGCCGGGCTCGCGCACGCTAAGCACCTACCGACCCAGCCATCGCGAAGGAGTTCATTCCTACTGCCTCGTTTGATTGTGCAATAAGATGGAAATTTTCATTACAATAGTTACAGTGACAGAAATGCACACTATGTATCAAATAGCGAGATAGAGTAGCAAAAAAAATGATAACACGCAGTGCTAGAGCCAACAAGCAAGCAGCCGTTTGAGTAACATTACTTTGTCCTGTAAATGCGCGGTTTTCCACTGTTCCACTTAACAACAATGCTTTAAATTGTTTATAATACATCTAGTTTTTTATACTCTGGACTAGAATAATTTGAACATACATTATAATGCAACTCAAGAACAACGACAAAAGTAAACAAAAAAAGATTTTAAAAAATGATTTAAGATTTAAAATGAACTCGTATACTATCCTTCGTTAACAGCCAACATTCTTACTGGTCACAATCACTGCATAAGAGCCTCAGAAAATAGCTAACAGGTGACATTGACACTGGTTATTATTGGGTTGTATCCAAATTAATGCATGACTATACTAAGTATAAGCATAGACAATATACCTTAATCAGAGCCAATAACTGGGGGAAAGTTCATTAGTAAATGGAATTAAACAGTTCATGTTTGCAGTTGCTGTTTTACAGTTTATATGCAGAGTGAAAAGGAATCATTTCAAAGCACCACTGCCTTGCTTTCTAACAGCAAAAAGATGTAAGTTGTCTTTCCAAGACAGCCTCACAAAATTGAGGAAATGTTTAAATATCCAGACCCCTAGAAACTACTGACAATTACAAAAATGAGCAAAGAGTGTCAAACAGGAGGGGAAAAAAATAAATCAAAACCAAAGGGGAAAAAAGTTCAAAGAAGAAGAAAAAAGCGTGACCCCTAGTCCTGTCTAATCATGTCTGACGGAAGCTGCCCAGGACTCTCACACCCTAGAGCTTAATGAGTGTTTTTGTTTATTTGACGCGTTTCCTTTTCCGGTACGTTTTCAGGAGACGCTGTAACTTCTATAACCAATTGGTACGGTAGGCACAAAGTGTGGGATAGTGATTCAGAGCTTGCATGCTGGAATTTCACTGGAGTTTAGGTAAGCAATGACCCTGTGAATGGGGGAGGGGGAGTGGGTGCTGGCTCTATTTCTTCTTGCTGAACAGGCTGAAGCGTTTTTCCTTCTCTTTCTCCTTCTCCTTTTCCTTCTCCTTGTCTTTCTCCTTCTCCTTCTTGCCCGGGCTGGACTCGGCGGCCAGTGAGACTCCCGTGGGCAGCGTCTGGGCCCGGCTGGAGGCCGGGGTGCTCTGACTGCTGGGGGTCACGTCGGAGGTCGCCACCGAGGTCACGGCACTCGTGATGGCCTGGATCCATGTGTTCATCTCCTCCTGCATGGTCAGAGGTCAGGACAGTCAAAGCACGGCCATCTACAGCTGAATATTTAAACCTGCTTTTGTAAATAATACCAACAAGAAACACTGCAAGTAATCAAAAAAAAAAAGTGCGTGTACAAATGGGAACCAGAGGCAGCTCTGAAGCCACACTCATCCAGACAGGATATCTGGGGCTCCAGCTTCAGTTCCCATCACACGAAATGTCAGGAAAAATGCAGAGGGTCACAGGAATCAGCTCCTTATGCTAAGTTTAAATGTGGGCCAAACACAGGTAGGTCTAATCCTTGTGTAACACGTCAGTGTTTGTATAGAGAATTCAATGTTCTGCTCTACCAGTATACCTTCAGATCCCAGAGGAGGTAGGTACCCTGAAGGGGTTCTTTCCCCACTCTGTCCATAGCATCTCCTGTTTCCTGCACTGAGCCCATACGACTCCAACAGCAGAAGAGACACAGCCCACCTTGTGGAACCTTTTTAAAAGCCCCTTAATTTTTTATTTTTTTTTAAAAAGCAAGACTCACATCATCTTTGGCTTGGAAGAGATACTCATTTCCATCAGAAATTCTGCAGAGGAAAAAAAAAAGAGGTTTTAAATATGTTCCATCACGGCTGAAATAAATACACCAAACTTTACCTGCTTCACCGGTTCATACCCCAAGGTGGCGCCATACCTGAGCTTGAAGACGTGCTTCTTTTTCTTGTAATCGAGCGCCACCTCGCAGACAGCATCCTTCAGGCTGATGGGGATCTCGCTGTGGTACGGGATCCCCTGGCTGGCTGTCTTGCTGTCCTTATAGAAGCCCATCTCCTGGTTGTTTATCACACAGTAAACGTTGTGCCAAGACCTGCGGAGACACGGTAGTCAGAGCTGCCCTGTCCGTGTGGGACATTGTGTCACTCGTTGGCTAGAAGTTATTTTTTTTGAAGCAGATTTCTAGAAGAAAGCCGTTGATTTTCACAACAGCGGTGTTGTTATGCATTTGGGACAAATGAATCTGTAAAGCAGTAATCAGTATCAAGACTGAAAAGTGAGTCAAAGGGATATTAACGGATACATGCTTTTCAACAACAGACAGCATTTTAGGTGCACGGCAGTAGTTAACAGAACCTGCCTGCGCCTATTTTACTGGTCTCTCCCGTTTTTATTTTTTTTTTAAGATACCAGAGAACTGAACATCCACAATGTGAGGGATTCCTGTGCTCAGTCAATTGCTGCATGGTTTCTTATTGGTTCCAAGATGAATCTGTACTGCGGTCAAATACCAGTTTCTTGAAAGGAGCGCTGCTGCCCCCTGGTGGCACGGCAGCAGTGGTGCATACCTACTGGATGCCTTCTTATTGTGACCCTCCCACTCATGCTTGCGATGCAGGAAGCCCTCCAGCTGGGCGGACGGAGAGTCCTGGGCCTTGGCCGGCAGCGTGGCGGCCTGGCTGCTCCTGCCCTTGCGCTCGGCGGAGGGCGAGGGGGCTGGGCTGGGTTCCTTCGAGCTGCGCTCTGCCACGCCGTTCACCATGTCGGCACCGTCCACGCCATCCTGCCCAGGACCAACGGGCCAAAGAGAGAAAGGAAGAGAAGGAAGGCTTTCAGAAAGGCGCAGTGGACGCTGGCACTTCGTGGAGGCCATTTTGTGGATGCTGGGCAGGGCTGCATGCGCAAAGAGGCTGTGTAGACCAAGGACACCCTCTCCCGAAGAAACACGGGCAAACGGTAACGACGTATACGGATACATCCATATACGTCTAAAGGGTCTCCTTCTGAAATGGGACATGAAAAAATAGCCACTTAAACTGAACCTAAAAACTTGGGGGAAAAATGCTCTCCATCAAATTGGCTTCTACAAACAACAAAGTTTAACATTAATAAGTTATGAGATGACCGATTTTATGGGGGATCTTGCAGATCGTAAAAACCCCTGCAGGCTGCCTGCAGAACAACAGTGTCTGGGGGGGGGGGGAACAACGGTGTCTGTAGACCAAGCAGAACACCTGAAGAAACCATGTGACCATGGGACGGCCAGCGAGGGGAGGAGCCAACAGCCCAGCCAGTGAAGGCCAAAGGACTGAACCAAAACCGTCACAGCAGCCTCAGATTGTTGAACTGGTGGTTCAATTAACAATCAAGACGCCCGGTAACACAGGGCCAAGCAGACTGAAGCACTAGGGAATCAGAGTGAGTCTCAGAGTGAGTCACAGAGTGAGTCAGCGTCCCAGAGCTGCTTCTGTCTCAGGACTGGCAGTGGGTTAAGGAGCGTCATCGCTAACCTCTGTTAGCCTCAGAGCGACTCCACATGGATGCTGGGAGGGGGGGCAGCAGATAACTGCCAGGTCTGAGGATTATAGAATTAGAGGAGCACAGCAGACAGGGAAGAGGACTTAAAGATCACAAGTTGGGAGAATAAAAGCGATTAGGGATTAAGACATGCAAACACTGCCAAACCAAAGCTTTAACGACGCAGACAAGCAGCCAAGGTCACAGGTAGCAAAGTACACAACACACAACTCAAACTGCTTGTCGTGAAGCTCGCCATTATCGCTGAAGTTTTTGTAAGAAAGCAGGGAAGGACAATATTCTCATTAGAAGTTTGTCAACGCCACAGACACTCCAACCTATCACAAGGCTTTACCCAATCATAACGAGCCTGTTCCAGGAGGCGTGGCCCGCCACTGGCCATTGGTCGAGGCTGGAGGGGCATTCCTTCCAGAAGCCACGCCCCTAATCAGAGCTTTTAAAAGTAGAATCCTGACGACTGTGGGAGCCTCCAGGAAAGCAGTGGTCTGCATCCTGCGACTGAAGGTCCCAAATCTCACTTGAACACAGACGACAGACAGCGTGTACGGCAGCAAACCGGCCCGAGAAGGCCAGGCTGGTACTCGGGTATGGCACGCTCTCAGTGTGGTCAGTCTGGGGCTCGTTTGAGGATGGACACAGTGAAGACTCCATAAGAGTTGCAAGCTTTTCATACATTGACAGCCCAAAAACTCATAACTGAACCAGCTGTGCTGTGAATTTAAACAGCAACCGCGAACCTGGCTGATTCTGCATGTGTGGTTTATATTGGTCAACAGTGACCACCACAGCATAGACTGCATGTCTGGCTGCATGCTGCTGAATGTCTGCAAGCTAATGAATGTTGCAGGCTGACCCAGCTGATGGCCACTAGGTGTCCTTATAGGGGGCTGAACAACAGCCCACCATTCTTGTGTTTAGTTATAACGCCAATATGCTTAATTACCATGATTGGGGGAATTGGGAAGCTAGTGTCTCCCCACAGAATTCACCTCCTTTGACGTTTTCTGTTGTTCAGACTTAAAAAAAACTGATGCCCACATTGTTTAGCATTCCTACCAAATCGCTGTCAGGAACCTTGAGTAATTTGGAAGGAAAATAGCTTCATGCATGACAATATAAATATATACAGAATGGGAGTTAAACACAGATGTGGGTACAGGCGTCTTGGATGCTTAACAAAACGAAAGCTTCCAGTTTCATATTTACTATTAAAGGGAATTAAAACAGCATTTATGTACTTCTGAAGAGGGAAGATGGTGCAAGGATGTCAACAGGTCACCTTAAAAAAATGAAAAAGCACATGCAGACGACTCATTTCTAATAAACGAAATAACCGTAAGGTGATGAACCGGACGAATAAAACTGGATGAAGCTGGATGATGAAAAGAAAAAGAAAAAAAAAACAGAAAACACAACAAATGGTGGTTAGTGACCAACATGCTTTTACATGCGACGAATGTAACATTAAATCGACATGTGAAGTGGTTCTGCGCCTACATGATTGGGGGGTGGGGGGGGGGGGAGACAAGAAAAAAACATTTGAACATACAACATGTGCATTTCTGTCTCAGTTGGCTTAGCTTTTATTGTGGAGAGGAACCAAAAGAGGCTGTTAATTGTCCATGGAAGAAACGGCTACCATGCAGACAAAATGCAACAAAAAACAAACATTCAAATACAAGAAGCTTAAACTTAAAAAAAAAAAAAAAAAAAAAAAAAAAAACAAACGAAAGTGCATATCGGTACCAAACATTATTAACACATGAACAAACGTTCCACTAGATTTA
>JAABNY020000063.1:3130235-3159761 GCA_015164015.2 Brevimyrus niger | reverse complement strand
GGACCAGGGGCTGCCCCCTCCCCCCCTCTCCCCCTTGCTTTCTTCTCCCTCCCACCACCTCCATCTGAAGACGGGTGGCCAAAACCACCCCCCCCCCACACACACACACGCACACATACCCCCACACACACACACACAAAGAACACACACACAGACATCATCAGTTATGTTGCTTAAAATCTGTCCTTAACTACTAACTATATATAAAATCGACAAAAACACTCAGACACCGAGTTCTCCCCCCACGCCCCCTCACCGTCGTCAGCCTCTCCAGCGCCGAGAAGCGCTCCTCCCACGTGGCGGCCGACTTCTCGAAGGCCTCGTGCCTCTTGATCAGCTTCTCCACCTCATCCACGCTCTGGCCCATCTCCCGGCTCGACAGGTAGGGCTCCTGGGCCAGCAGCCAGGTCTCGGCCACGCCGGCGTCCCGCGAGAACTGGTGCACCTCCAGCACTGCCATGGAAGACCGCAGGGTCACCGGCCGGTTCGTGCCGTCGCACCGGGCATGTTTTAAAGACCCGAAAGCGGAAACGGGCCATAGTTCCTCAGTGGGATGCGGTGGGACTTCACACGGACCAGAAGCAGCCACATGGTCCAGCTCACCACAGCTCCGTCAGTTTGAGGAACTGTGGCGGCTGGCGTTGGGGGCAGAGCGTGGTGAGAGGGTATCTGGGGATACCCCTGCACTCCTCAACCACTTCCCCGGTGATCTTGGCCAAACCCAAAATTCCGGGCTACACAGAGAGGTTATGTATGTGGCAGACAGGGTGTCATTTTTGCCCCCTGCCCCCCCCACTTCAAGCTGGGTTGCAAAAGAAACAGCAGTCACCTTGGAGCCCTTGGGGCCCCTACAGCCCGACCAGACCCTGGGGTCCCTACAGCCCGACCAGACCCTGGGGCCCCTCGTCGCCATGGACAGGGATCCATGTCCTCTGACCATGCTTAGTAAGGCAAGGCATGTTGGAGAAACCATAATGTCCCAATTTGAAATGTTATATTTGGTCCCTTTAATTCCTCCCTTTCCACTCAAGCAGGCAGTTCGACGGGCAGCTGAGAGGGCGGGACTTACCCAATCTCAGCCACTCCCATCTGTCCTCCCACTTGTCAATCATGTCTTTCCTCTTGTCTGTCAGCTGTACCAACTTCTCTTTAATCTGAAAGCAGAACTTCTAGTCAGAGTTGTGGTTCTCCTCTGAAATGCAGCGTTTCTACATGGCTGTGGATCACAGGTTTAGCAGCTGCAATACTATATGCATGTAACCTTCTTAAATATGCATGTTTATTTTGATTATTTTTATACATAAATAAAAGCATGCCCTTCTATCCACAATCCCCAGGGTGTTTTTAAAAACACATTTAACAAGAGTAAACCTTCCAAAGTCCAATCCATCCTCTTCAATATTTACACCTCTGTACCACCTGGGTCAACATACTAGTATTTCTCCCTTTCCCTTTACCGGGGCCCTCAGAAGTTCCTAGAAGCTCGGACAAACATTATTTTCTTTGCATTGGAGATAAGAATAACAAGTTCCTTGGCAGTGAGTCTTACAAGCTTGGTGGGTAGTTAAGAGGTCCGGTTAAAAACTAAATGAGAATGTTCGAGTGCTCAACTAACGTGTTACTTTTGTGGACATTCACGAAGGCATCTCTCGGCAGATAAATGGACTCGGGTGTCCAGCACGGCAGCCAATCCGCTCGTGACGGAGACGCCAGTGTAGAAACGCACCTCCTCCGATGCATAATGCTTCCGTGCCAGGAGGGCCTTGCCCAGCTCAATGCAGGTGGTGAAGCTGTCGTTGCGGGCGTCTATCTCAGCCTTGATGCCCTGGTGGTTGTTCATCAGCAGCTCCACTGACGACACGTCCCTGAGGAGGCCCCATCGCATCAGCGGTCAGACAAGCATTCAGAACCCAATGGCCACGCAACGTCATCAGCTAAGCTAACGCTTTAGTCCTTTACGGTAAATAGAGCTGCCCGGTTCTAGTCCAAGGCAGGGCGTGGCGGTTGGATAGTGAAACACACGTAAAGAGAAATGCTTTTGTAACGCAGTAGAAATGAGAGATTCTATATTAGGATTATAAGCTATGCACGTTGCTATGGATACAGACTCCTAACGGGAGAGTGCATGTCACCAGCATAAACAGACAGGCCTTTCTTAGCGGTTCAGTTCTGGGGCCACAAAGGGCTGGCCTCCGGTTTTGAGAAACAGGAAGGCGAGCAGCCAAAGAGGACTGCATTACCCCTCAAACCGTATCATTAGACAGACATGCGATCAGACGGCGAGGTTTCCGATGTCGCTCCGCCGGGGACAGAAGAGGAAACGGCTCATAATGACTAAATTCAAAACCGGATCCCCCCCCCCCCTGAAATCTCTGTGGGTCACCTCCCTCCCGCTGTCCCGGCAGGATGGGGTGGCAGAGACTCGGTGACATGAGCCTGATCGCCCATCTTTCCCCAAGAGTAGAGTCTTTGCTCAACTAGTAATTATGTTGATTACAGCAATTACATTTCCAGCTCGAAGCTAGGAACTGACGGTGAACTATTCGCTACAGAGAATCAATACATTTGCTGGGAGAAAAAGGAACGAAAACCAGGAAGAGCCTAGGCAAAGAAAGAAAAAGGAAAAACAGCAACATTCTGGGACAGGCTAGTGTATAACATTTTACTTTGAAGCTGCAAGTAACAAGGGAAGCCAATACCACTGTTGCCATTCTTAAAGGCACAGACACTTATTTTTAGGGCAATTAGGACTACTTCAGCAACCAAATCATTTAGACAGCCCAAGTGTCGAGTGTCTGAAGAACTGCTCAATGCAAACTGCCAAGACAATGTTAAGAAATTCTCTCTGTCACTTAAGAAACTCGGCTTGGGTTTGTGGTACAGTTGAAGGCTACCTGACACTATAAGCAGACAATGGACAATAGCCACTGGAACTTGGGCAACTACCAATCAAAAAAGTCCACACTCCTGTAGCAATGACATGGTCCATCGCACCTGGGCTTCTCCTGGGCCTCGATGAGGCGGATCACATCCTCCATCCAGAGCATGAGGTCCCGAACCATGCTGAAAAAGCGGAACTTGTCCCCCGTGTCGAGCAACCGCACCCTGCGTCCCTCACACGCCTCCAACAGGCTCTTCCAGGTCTCCAGGACCTCGCTCTCTCTCTTCTGAATGTCATCAGCCTTGTCTCCGGCATAGGCTGACTGGAGGCGGACTGCATCTTCTTGCAGTTGCCTCACCTGTGGATTATACCAGAGATGTTATGATGCAAAATAATACACTACCTAGACTCTTTCTCTTATATTTAATTCAAGCTCTCAGTGATTGAGGTTCTAAAAAAATCTAAAAAGTCACAATTCATCAATTAGACAACGTTTAGTTGCTACGCAACACTGTAGCATTCCACCAGACAAGACCCTTGATGGTACTTCAAGGTATCTGGGTTCTCACCTGCGTCCCCAAAGCCTGGATGTCATGCTCAAAGGTAGTGTGCATCCTCTGCAGGGTCTCCACTGTGTTCTGGTCACGACCAAGTTCCTCTGGCAGCTTCTTGTGCTTGTCCAGGATACGGCCCAGGATCTCCTTAGCATCATGGTAGAACTTGTGTAGCTCATAGGAGGCGGCCAGGATCTGCGTGCGCGTGTCGATCAGCTCCAGGAGGTCAGCCCAGGCCTCGTTCAGCCCATCCTTCCACTCTGCGATGGTGGCTGCGTCCGAGTGGCCCGAGTTGATCAGGTCATCCGCCATCTGGTTGACAGCGTCTACACGCTCCTGCCCGATGTTGCCTGTGTCTCGGGCAAACTCCCGGAAACGTTCTTGAAGCATCTGTGCAAAAGGGAAGAACAAATCAATCAACCACGTGAGAAGCCATTACTTCTCTACCTCGACGGTTCCTGATGATCCCCGAAGGCCGGCTGGAGCAGGGCTGGGAAGTAGGCCTACCGTCACGTGCTCGTAGTCCTGCCCCAGCTCGTGGGAGCCCGCCACCACCTCCCGCTCGGCAATCCACTGCTCCAAGTCGTCCACTTCACGGTTCAGCTGGAAGAGCCGGAATCTCTCGTCCAGCTTCCCTCTCCGTTCCTCAGACAGGTCCTTCAGGCCGGCGTACAACTTGTCGACCTGGGACTGGCGCATGTTTATCCGCTCACTGTGAGACGAGAGGACATTATCAGACTTCTGCTGCTTGGAAACACGAAGTGATATTGGATGTGGCCATGAACAGGACGAGAAGCCTCGAGACTCATCCGCAACCTGTGGATCTTTACTTGACTTGCCTTTCAGGGTGGCCTGCAGCAACCAGGGTCCGGCTGGTCTTGGAGAGCTGGTGGACGGTCTCAGCGTAGTCCTCTACAGCCTGCTCCAAGATCTGGTGCTTTTTCAGCATGGCCACCGCACTCTGCTCATCCTGACAGACACGTTCAGGACAAACTAGGTGACCATCTGGACCATCATCTTGTGACACATCGCCCTCAGGTTAGCTTCACATCTCCATAGACCCAAGTGTCTCATGCTACTATGCAACTCATTCTCCACCAGATGGGAGGTGAAGTTCTCAAGCAGGGGTTACCAACCTGCCCCCAAGGACCACGAGTTGCCCATGGACTTGTTCTAAAAATAGCACAACTCACCAGTGAGCAGCTTCTAAAATTTAATTTTATCCTGTTGCTATTCTTCTTTAACCACATTTGCATTTATATAGATTTGTAAATGACAATATCTAAAAACACGTTTATTATACATGAAGTTTAGATAAGTTTAGGAGGGCGTTTCAAACTGGTAGCCCTTCGTATGGCTCAGTGCCCATGAAGCAGCTCTGAGTTTCCAAAAGGTTGGTGACCCCTGATCCAGAGCCTCCAAGGCCGGGACCCTCGTACCTTGGCCTTCTCCTCGGACATCATGTAAAGCTCCTGCTCGCTCATCCAGGCCTCTGCTTCGGCAGCATCAAAGTAGTACTGCTGGGCCTTGTGGGCTTCCTCCAGGCGGGAGTGCCGCTTCTCTGTCTCCTGGATCATCTGGTCCCAGAGTTGCCGTAGGTCGGCCAGGCGCTGTCGGATGGCTTCCGCAGTGGGGCTGTCATCCTTCAGGATGCTCTGGCTCCTCTCAAAGATGTCGTTGAAGCGCGGTTGGTGGCCCTGGACCTCCTTCTGCAGGGTCTGCAGGGAGATAGTCGCGGGTCAGGGGGCAATTGGCACCACACGTGAGAAGATGGTGGCAGATCTTGTTACGCAGCAGTGGGTCACCTGGTTCTTTTTAATGAGCAGCTGCACGGTCTGCAGGTTGTGGCCATGGTCCGTGGAGGTGGCCAGCGGCATCCTCTCCTCGACCCAGAGCTGTCCAAAGAGACGAGATACCGGCGCAACGCTAAAAACACAACACTCAGTTCACAGGGCACTCCGTATACCGCACTAAAAACAACTAACATACTTTTCAGCTAATCAATTGTAAACACAACAAAATCCGCACTGAAAAAAAAGAAAGGCGGAACTGCATATGCAGACACTTTGATGCAGAGAACTGCACAGTCAAATGGCATTAAAAGACAAAAGTGGTTTGAGATGCGAGCTGTGAATAACAGCGGCTTCACTGAACAGGCTGCACCCCACAAAAAACAAGGGGAAAAAGAAAACATTCACCTCTTCCAGGCTTAACAGTAACACTCGCCGGCTACCCCCCACCCACCCAACAAACCCAGGGCCAGACTCACAATCTCGTCCTCCACGTCGCGGTTGAACTGGTGGATCTCCTTAGAGGCCATGAGGTTGTCCTTCCTCTTGTGCAGTGGGTCCAGCATCTTCTGGAACTTGTGCTCCACGTCGCGCCGGCGTCCATCCACCTCGTCCGAGTCCTTGCCCTCCTGGCTAAGCGCCTGGGCCTGGCTTTGCAGCTCCTCCACCTCCTTCCTGCGCACATCCACCTGGTTCTCCAGCATCTGGGACACGAGAGGGAGGCACAGAGGAGAGGTGAGGCTCCTGCAGTCGCTCTGCGATGCGCGCCCACACATCGGCACGCGCCCATCGACGGACACGGACACGCACATGCACGACCAGAACCTGCTGTGGTGCTTTGGCGCATCACCAAGGCTTGGCACCGGCTCCTCCCCCTTCCCCTCCACAGAGGGGGAACAAGATTACGTAATTGGGGGTGGGGGGGGGGGGTAGTGGTTATATAACTGCTAGATGTCCCACTTGCTGGGCCTCCGTCGCCTTGTATGAATGAACGTGCCGGAGAAAATAAACAGCGCCAGCCTGGTTTGTCTTTCAGCTAAACGGTTCCTTTCATGCGCCTGTAGCTGAGAGAAAAGGCCAGATTCATGACGAGCAGCAGGCTGGCAGCGGGGGCCCCGCGGGGAAGGTTCAGAGAGCAGCACGCGCCCCCAAAACGGAACCCCACTTCCCAGCATTCATTAAATTTTTCATTTCACAGAGTAGGCAGCATACAAGTCACACAACAGCAGCAGTCGCAACAAAAAAAAAACCCCATCTATTTTGGCAGTGAGCTGAATGGATAAATCGCCATCATTTTGCATCTGAAGGTCCGGTAGGTAGCGCAGATATTCACCACCATGGTCTCTGACCTGTGCTTGGTGTTATAACCTATGAGCTCAGGAGCTGAGCAGTTTCGGGAGAATGAGTCCACCAGAACCCAGGGAGTCACCTGCTGCTTCTTCAGCAGGATGTTGACGCTGGTCAGGTCCTTGCCGTAGTCGTCTGAGTGGATCTGACCTTCCAGGCCCACCAGCCACTTGTCCAGGTCAGCGCAGCTCTGGCTGAAGAGCTCCGCCTTGTTGGCGTCGAAGAGGCACTGCGCCTTGGTCTGTGTGGTGGACTCCAGGTCATTCCACATGGAGTGCAGAGCCGACAGCTTCTCCTTCACCACCGCCTCCGTCTCTGGCTTCTCCGCTACCAGCTGCGTCCCGTCCTGTGGGGGAGGCGTCCCGTCATGTGTGGGGCATCATGGGATACATATGCTTCAAATTCAGATTCAAATTTTATTCCGTATTTCCCAGAATGCTCTAGCTCGAACCCCGCTGATCCACTGGTTTGCGGCAGAGCTAAGGGCAGTAACTACATAAACCGCTCCGCGGACATCAGCTGCCGCATGGCCGCTAATCTCACATGATGCAGTGTGCTGGATGGACACCAGGTGGCAGCAGTGAGACAAACTGCTTGGCTCTGTATTGTAGCATTATGAAGATGATTCTCCTGCCTGACACAAGGTCCTGACTACTCAGCTTTACACAGGGAATTAATATTCAGAGGAGCATCCCTGTCTGCTCCCTTCTCCTTTTTATGCAAGATGATTATGCAAGTTCTTCCTCAGTGGTCATTACAGGGAGGTTAAGCAGAGACAAAAGCACCTCCATTAGCCTAAACCTAATCCCCAGGTCCCAGCTGCACACACACCTTCTCAATCTTGTCCAGCCACTCCTTGTTGGACTGCAGCTCCGCCATGAAGGCCTGGTGCTTCAGCCACTTGCTGTGCAGGTTCCTGGCCTCGTCGTAGGACATGTCCTGGGCGGTCAGCATCTTCTCGTTGATCCAGAGAGACAGCTGTGGGCAGGAGAGGGGCAATTAGCGGGGGCCGCCTCGGGGGCGTGATCCATCAAGTAGGGGAAGCAGACAATAATCACACATTGTCCTGGGGGATGTTCGCCACTGACAGACGCTCACACGTGTGTGCGGTTCATGCATCTACAGGCTAATGTCGCAGACAGTGCACTAAAGATGATACACAGGAACCTTCACAGGCGAATGCGACAAGCTCCTAATGCTGCACTTTCTGCTGATGAGCATGGTAGTCGTATTGGTGGATGTTCTGCAGCTCTGCTCCGATACTGCTTACACATACCTGGACGTCCATCCACCGTAAGCTCAGCCTTGCTGCATTTATGTCTAGTTGACTCCCTGACAGCATGTATGTGTGCTATGTGCCATCTGCCTGACTTTGGACAAAAGCGACTACAAAATAAAAAGCGAGGACGCTTGCTTCTTTCTATTCAAACATGCCTCCCTGGACCGTGAGCTGTATTCCGAGAGAGTTGGCCGTGCCCCATCCAGGCCCCGTTCACATTCAGTTGCCTCCATCTCCCTCCCCCAGCTAGCCAGGGCTGCAGGTAGGCCGTACCTCCTGGCAGTCCTGCAGAAACTTCTGCAGATCCCGGTTGTCCTTCAGCCTCATCAGCAGCTCGCTGGCTGCCTCCCGGTTCTTCTTGTGCCTGGGCAAAGGAAAATCCATCTGGGCGTCACCGCGGCAGCCAAACAGCGCCGTCTCAGCTACCCCGTCATCCCACCCGGCTACCAAACCCGAGACGCCCACTGTCCAACTGCAGACAGAGTCTGTCTATTGATCCCTGGTGAATGTGAAGTTTAATCTCGCCCAGAATCCCTATCATGAGCTAGTACAGTAAGGGAGATGGCCTCACAATACTGTGAAGGGCCATCACAAGCAGCCATTTTAGTCGCGTAAACCGCTACAGTGGAGTGGGAATTACAATAGTGGTAATGACATTTAACACCATGAAGTGTTAAACATGTCGTTCACAATTTTCCAGGCAGCCAAGAGCTAAACGCCGATAACTGCTGTGAAAATTAATGTGAAGTTAAGCGTGCTGCTTCTTCCCTGATTTTCCAGTGGAATATTTCACACAAGTTATATAAATGGGTTCTACAAATCATTTGCTTGGCAGGTGGATCCATATTCCTATTAGCTGAATTCACAACATTATTTCTTCTATTATTATACGTATCTACAGAATGTGTATCTAGCCCTGCTCTAGGGCCCCTGACCCATTTGGTAATGCATCTGGGAGTGTGAGGGGGTGGTACCTGTCATCGATGGAGTCCACCCTCTCCTGGATGCGCTCTGAGTTGATGTTGCCGTCGCTCACCAGCCGCCTCCCCGTCTCCACCACGGCGTTGATCTTCTCCTCGTTGGCATCCATGGTGGTCATGAAGTCCTCCTGCTTCTTAATGGCCCCCTCGGCAGCCTCCAGGGTGGTGGGCATCTCCGTGTGGGCCAGGACGTACTCCTGGGGAGGGACGGGAGGGGGTGTCAGCCACGGACAGCGTACATGCGTGCACGTGCCGCTAACGCTGAAACTTGACCTTGAAGCGACCCAGGGGACCCACTTCCCCAAAAAGAAACCTCTCCTTACATCTCCCCCTTTCTGTCACCTTCCGTGTTCGTTTCTATAGATGAGTGTTACTTCCAGTGCAAACTGGAACCAAAACCAAAGGGTCTAACCTTTAAATTTAGCATGAATTTGCAAAGTAATGCTGCCTCAACGATTACAGCACAGTGCAGAGGCGCTACAAACACGACAGCATTTGCAGGCACAAGCAACCCAATGTAATTCACAATAAAAGCAAGCACACTTATCATTAATCACTACCAAAGACAGCAAAGGCTGTTTGTCGAATGAGAGGGTGGTACATTCTGTGCTTTAAATAAGCCACATTTGAGAGAAGTAAGCAAGTAAGTGATCTGAGAGCGACCTCGTGGAGATCCCTGTGATCGACTTGGGCTGCTGGGATCCCTAACAGGATGCCATGGAGGCAAGCTGAGATGACCGACAGAATGACAACCGCAGATGGGACGCCATGACTCCTCCTTAATGTACCAAAACGCAATTGCACTGATCCATAACTACCTGGAGTCACGGCAGAGACCACCCCGAAGGTGTACGTTTATTACCCGGAAATAAATGCAGGGAGACTAAAGAGAATGGCATATATTTTTGGTGCGAATTCAGATAAGCATTCACAGCAGGTCATTTCTGATATAAAAACATTTTTTTTGTTTGGTTTAAGAAAACAAATCTGTGAGACAGCAGCAAAGAAGAAAAGACATAAAAAAAACACTCTCTCATGGGTAACATGTGAGACTTGACACCTCTGCTGACCAGTGACACACCCAACGTCTTGGCATTAAACACCTCAGTAGATTCTGGATACATTATCCAACTATTTTGATTGAGGTCGGCTTACTTACACTTACACTAGTAACCGATTTTATTGCACCGGCTGTTTGACCCGTGCTGACATGTTTGAGCGAATGAGGTACCTGATTGTTGAGGAATGCCTCGGCCTGCTTGGTGTCCCTCAGGAATAGCTGGTAGGCGTGGGACTGGGACAGCAGGCTCTGCCGGTTCTCCCACATCTTGTGAAGCTCATTCCAGCCAGTGTCCAGGGCCTGCAGCCTCTGCCGTAGGAACATGTACTGGGCATCCGTTTGGCCCTGGGTCACCATCTCGCCCATGTCTCGCATCTTCTGGTAGTCCTCTTCGTAGTTGTTGATCTCGTTCTTGATGTTCTCATGTTGGGTGAGCAGCTTCTCGGCCTCCGCCAGCGTGTTGGGCATGTCCTCCGAAGCAATGGCGGTCTGCGTGCGGGACAGCCAGGACTGGAAGTCATCCAGGTCTCGCAGGAACTGCTGCAGCTTGCTGGCCTCACCGAGTGACTCCTCCCGGTTCCTCAGCGTGGTCTTCATCTCCTCCCAGACGCCGGTGATGTCTGCCAGCCGGCCCGTGATGGCCTGGGCCTGGTCTGGGTGTTCAGCCGCCAGCCTCTCCGCCTCCTTCTGCAGGTCGCCCAGCTTGTCCTCGATGGCGACCAGGTCACGCTCCATGCCTGTCAGTTTGCGCTGCAGGGCCATGACGCCAGCCAGGTCGTTCCCCAGCTCTTGGGTGGACTCGATCACCTTGGTCTTCTCGCGGATCCATGACTTGGTCTCGTTGCATTCCAGGTGGTAGTTCTGCACCCCCAAAGCAGAGTTGAGGGCATCCTTCTTCAGGTCCACTAGATCCCGGAATTGGCTCCACCTACCCGACCAAGACAGCTATGGTCACAAACCCAAAAACACACCCACATCTAAGGGTGTGCATCTCAACCAATCAAGACAGGAAGCAACTAGCAAAAACTGCGACGAGCTTATCAGCAACGTGTATGATCACTGGAGAGCATAATGTTTTTGATTACAGACAATCCACCACTAACAGGACCTCATTAGTTACGACAGAGAAAAATGATGGACATGTGATGAATTTCAATCTGGTTTGTAAATATTTAATAGAGTGAAAGTAGATACAGGATGCTGTGGGAAAAGGGGGGGGGACTGCTCAGAAGTCACTGAACAGCCCCCAAGATGACTCCTCACCAATCTCATGAGGTAACTGAGCATCCCTGCCACCTGCCAAGGCATCTGGACCCGCTGACATTTACCGGGGCGATGTAAGGGCTCATCCAGACAGACCGTCACTGTGTGTCACCTGGTGACCACAGCTGCAGAAACCGACCGACTCTCTTCCAAGCCGTAATTACCTACCCTACTCAGACAGTATTGTACCATATTCAGCTATTTCTAAATCACCGCTTCCATCGATAAAACCTTTGTGATCTTCAGCCTAATGACTTTCTGAAGTATGCCCCCAAACTAGCCGCCCGACCCTCTACCCTGGTACCATCTCAAGTGTGTCACAGTGAAGGCTAGCCTTGGATCTTGGGCCTACAGCCTTTGGGCCCTTAACCACTGTGCCACCACCCACACACAGACAGAGGTCCGCGGCGACTGACCTGGTGTTCAGCTTATCCTGCTGGGCTTTGATCTCCTTCTCCCCGGGGTGCCCGCTGTGAACGAGCTGCCTGGCGATCTGGTTGACGACAGCGACTCGCGAGGCCTGGTTGTTCATCTCTGGCTCCAGGCTCTCGAACCTGCAGGGCAAAGCCGACATGTCGACAGGTTGGAAATCCGGCAAAGCAATCCCAATGAGAATTCCAACAGCACATTCCCAGTCAACCAAATCACATTGGGGGGGGGCGGGGACACCTCATCCAATCAGACGAATTAACAACCGATCCCAACCGCATTCTCAAATGGCCAAGCAGCAAACACAGCTGAGCAGGAGAGACTGGGAAGACGGTGGACACAGACCCCCCCCGTGTGGCAGAATGAATGGGAACAGACGTGATGCTGGCTCTTCATTGGCAAAAATCTCAATAACACTAACCAATAACAAAATGCAGCGCTGATTAAATGCTTTTTATTTCCACTTCCACTCTGAGCTGGGGCTACGATGGTAAATTCACCCGGTGCTCTCGGTATCAAATTTGCAACAAGCCACATCATTTCTGATCGTCTGTTTTAAATGTGATATTGAGCCACCGTTGTCAGGAACTCTGGGACTCCGAGACTTAGTCTATATCGTTGGCAAAGCTGACAAATAGGGACGAGCAGAGACCCATTATCAGTATGACACATCTGGAGGATATCGTGACTAAAGACGACAGTGCCTAGTTTGAAGGCGTCTCTCTCTCTCTCTCAGCCCGGAAAGGCACAACAGCACTAGACCCTCACGCCGGGGGAACCATGCGCTGTCATCGGGAGGGCGGGGGGTCAGCGCTGGCCTGCCCCTGACAGAGCCCGCTAGCCTTGAAGCCAAGACCGGTTAAGGTCGCAGGCAGGCCTGCCATGAGGAAGTAGCGGGCGTCCGGCTACACGCACGCTCTGTGCTGATGGACGGTGCGCTCCGCATGCCAACAGAATACAGCCCAAGTTGATTTCAGGTTTGGAAGTTATTTGTGAGTCACTATGAATGCATTCCTGGGTAAAAAGCATTCAACTGAAATTCTGTAGAGAATGTTTTGCATTTAAAACGCGTCCCCCCAAGTGAAAAAGGGAGCAAACAGGATACCTCGGTGCAGAGGTGAAGGCCAGCTTTGAGGACTGGCACAGGGCTGGTGCTTCTGCAGAGCCTGCCGGTGTCTCACCTGTGCTGGATGACCTCCAGGTCTTCCAGCTTCTCGGGAATCTGCATGCTGTTCAGCCACTGCTCCCTCTCGTCGATCCACAGCTCGCAGGCGTCCGCCTCGCTGGACATCTTGTAGAGGGCGAGGGCGTCCTGCAGCGCCTGCTTGCGGAGGCGCGTGAGCTCGGCCACCTCGCGGTAGCGCTCCTCGATGCCGGCCAGCCGGCCCTGCACCTCCTCGGACTGGCCGTGCTCGCCGGGCAGCGTGCGCGACTGCTCCCGCAGGGCGTCGATGACGGGCCGGTAGCTGGCCGTCTCCTCCGCCACGTCCTTATGCTTCTTGACGAGAGCCTGCGTGGAGAACTCATCGTGGCCCACGTCGGCGCTGGAGACGATGCGTAGCACGTCCAGCATCCAGGTATCGATGTCGTCGGCGTCGGCCTGGAACTGGTGCAGGCTGAGCGCCTCCTCCAGGCGAGTACGGCGCACTGCAGCCAGGCGGCCCAGCGCGGCCCACTGCTCGCGGATGTCGGCGGCGCGCTCACGGATCTTGTCGCTGCCAAAGTGCTGCGCCTCTACCATGGCCTCGCCCTCGCGGACCGTCTGCTGCAGCCGCCCACTCCGCCCGCTCATCTCATCCTCGAAGGCGCGGTGTTTGCTCAGCAGCCGGACAGCCGCCGTCAGGTCCTTGCCGCAGTCCTCCGACGACAGGATCTGCTCCTTCTCCCGCATCCAGCCCTCCTCCTCCGCCATCTCCCAGAAGAACTTCCAGAGGCGCCGGGACTCTTCCAGCCGCGCCCGGCGCTCCGCTGCCAGCTGGGTCAGCTCCTGGTAGCAGAACTCCATGTGGGCCACGCGGTCCCGGATCACCTGCGGGTCACATGGCTTGTAGCCTGGGGTGGGGTGGGGGGACACAAAAACACAATGGTCAGTTTATTTTGCAGTTCACAATGACTGATATCTCACTCTCAATCTTTATACCATGTTGGATTTCACGAGACCCACCCCCCCGCACCCAAAGTGGGGATTCCTCCTACAGTGATCTAGATGGACTTTCTCCTTAAAGCCCTTTATTGCTAGTATGGGCTTTCTCTTGAGATGTTTTATTTGGGAGAGGGGGGACAGGAGCATAGCTAGAAATGCTGGCCTCCCTGACAAAATATGACCATGGGCCCCCAGTGGTATCATTTACCAACCGGACAGATAAGACATTAATGAGACATGTTTCGTATTCAGGAGCCGCAATAAAGTGCTGGGCCACCTAAACCTGCCAGGGGGGTGCCATGTCAAATTTTTGCGGGGTGTGCAGCTCTGCAGGAGAGGACCCTGTGCCTGATTTCGGAAGGCCGTGGGTTTATATCCCGAGTGATGTCACTTGAGGAAAACCCTAAACCACAATTGCTGCAGGGACCGGCTGGCTCTGCTTTCAGAAATGCACGTCACTTTGGGTACGAGTGAGTGCTAAATGAATTATGTAATACTGAACTCATGCTTTCCTCTGCAGTCCCACTGCCCCCCCCGGCAGGTTTAGCCTCACCCTCCGTGTCCATGGCGAACTTCTGCGCGTTGGCGTTGACGTTCTTGACGCGGTCGGCCTGGATGCCGATGTCGGCCTCCACCAGGGCGTGCTTCTGCAGCAGGTCCTCCACGCCCAGCAGGTGCTTCCCGTAGTCCTGGGACAGCAGCAGCATCTGTGCAGGGGGGGGGGCAATCCAAGGAGGTCAGCACCTTCAAATATTCACCGGGACTACCAGGATTTTACAGGCTTAACAAGAGACACCTTCATCTCGTCCATCCAGTCCATGATGTAGAGCATCTCCTGGAAGACCTTCTGCAGGCCCAGGTTCATCTCCAGTCGGCCCCGGCGAGCCCGCAGCAGCTCCAGAAGGTATTCCCACAGCCTGATCACGTTGTCCTTGCGCGCCGTGATACGCTTGATGTCGTGGTAGTTCTCTGCCTCCAGCTCGCGGGCCACTGCCACCACCGCCTGCACGCGCTCCTCGTACGCCGCGATGTCCGTCTCGATGGCCTCATGCTTCTTGGTGGCGGCTTCCACCGCCTGCAGGTCAAAGCCAAAGTTGTCCTGCGGGGGGGGGATGACAAAACATAGGGTCAAACTACACCTGTGCATTTGACAGATAAAAACAAGAGAAACCAAAACTGGAACAAAAACGCGATAAGAATTTATTAGCGACTTTATTAGCGAATGACTGGCCACACCGCAAATCAAGCATTAAACTGCTGGCCTTTACTGAACGATGTCACTAGGGGGCACTAAAAACCAACTACGATTTTCAATAGAAAATGTGTGGGAGGGATATGTCACCAGATAAATAACGGCAGGCCTGACTGCATTATGACAGATCACTGGAGAATCTCAAGAAATCGCAATAAAAATCTGAGCGGTCAAAGGGAGAACTTCATTAAGCTATGTTATTCCGCTGTGTGCCTTTCAGATATTTTACCTTAAATTATGCCCCTCTCTCTAAGACTGAAGTCAGGGGTCTGCATCAATCTTCAGAATTGCATGCAGTGTTTATTGCTGCGAGTTTTGTTAAATCGTACATCAGAGGGGTCTGTACTGCATACGCTCTTAAAATTATTCTACAAGATTCTAAAGCAGGTCACTATGATTGATGATGGGGGGCGATTTTATGGGGTGTCAGAGAGAGGGATGTCTACTGATACCCGTCAGTATGTCAGTGTTTGGGAAGCGTACTGGCAACATGCAGGACATGAACCCCCCCGAAGTCCAGGGATCAAGGACACATGGTTCCCCCCCCCCCCCACGGCCCCCTGGGCAGCCGGCACACACACCTGGGAGACAAGGCGCTGGTTCTCGCTCAGCCAGGTCTCCCTCATGGCCGCCTTGCGGTCGAAGCGGCGGGCCAGCTGCTCCAGCTTCTCCTGCCGGATCAACTCGGTGCGCAGGGCCAGCTCCCGCTCGTGCTCCGCCTTCTCCAGCCGCTCCCAAGCCTGGTGGGCGGGACACAGGCTCAGGTCCAGTGAGGTAAGCCCAAGATGGGGTCAGAACGTGCAAGAGACCCAAGCAAAGGGAGATGCCGCCATAGAATATTCATTTGGACTCCTCAACATCTCCAGCGTCACAACCTTGAAAGTTTAACTCCAAAGAAGGTCCTCCAAGACCTTCATTGCTACAATCAGTCTATAGCACATGAAGAACAATTCCACTTCTTCTAGTTCAGGGGTTCAGGGGTCTGTGAATTTCTTGCACAACATAAGCAGGTCCACAATTTAAAATACAGTAGGTTGGGAACCCCAATCCCAAATCAAGGCGGTCGAAGTTGACATCTTACTTTGTTGATGTCTGAGATGAGCTTGCCCTCTCGTGGCATGTAGACCTTCTGGTTGTTGGCTCTCATCTTGCTTTGGATGGTAAAGAGCAGCACCTCAAGGTTCCCCTTCTCTGTGAACCTGAAGGAGGAGGTTGGAAACCCCAGGTGAGGAGGAGGAACATTCAAGGCATTCGCAAAAAAGTCAGCCTGAGGTACTTCATTGTCGTAGAACACTGTTCTTCACAGATGAAAATTGAATGGGAGATTACTATTCGGCAAGATTAACGTGAGCTTTCTGCAGAGACTTGCACACAGATGGATAATATATTCACTGGGGGCTGGATAACCGAGTCACCGACATGCACCCAGAGTTTACGGGGAACTGGGGCAGTGGGACTGAGAGGTGAAGGACTGCATTCTGGCTGTCCCAATCCTGGCTCTCTTACCTTTTGGGTCCCCTTGGTACCACTTAAGTCAAACAACGAATATAAATATTAATATATACAGCAGACATTACCGTGGATTATAACCACCGCTAAGCAGATGAATGATGGAATAACGTTACATAGAACGCTGCAAAAATCAACCCCATGTACTCTGGCAGTGGATTAGCGGCGGAGGGCGGTGGTGTCTCACTTGGGGGGCTTTTCCACGGTGCGGTATGTGTTGAAGGCCTGCAGCTGTTGCTGTACCCCCACCAGGGAGTTAGCGAACTTGCGGTTGTTGAGGATGATGATGGTCTGCTCGATCCACTCCAGCAGGTCCGAGGCCAGCGACTCATATTTCTCGATCATCTTCTCAGTCTCGATGGCGTTGTCCAGCACCTGTCCAGCACAACGGACCCACACAGAACCATCAGGACAGCCCACATCTAGTCCAGGAACAAGGTAGCCTACCACACTATGTGTAAACAAAATGCTTTATGACAAAACAGAGTGAAATATTACAATTCTTCCACAGCTCCTGGACAGCATATTAAGGGCAATGCCTCAAATGCCAGAAGACTCATAGTAACCGAAATAAGCACAAAAGCCGACAAATCCCATCTGCACCGTTCTTCTTGGAAGAAAGTGCACTTTTCCTACACTGTGATGATTTAGGATCTCTAAGCGTACAGCTTTCAAAGGAGCCTGAATCATAGATCTGTCATGCAGGACAGCTAGGTGGTTCGGGCCCATCTGTGTGCCCTGGGCCTGTTCCTCACCTTCCCTATCCGCTTGCCCTCCACTTTCAGGGCCTTCATCTTGGAGAAGTAGTGGTAGTACGTCACCACGTAGGTGATGATAGACTTCTCGTCGGGGTGATCCACGCTGATATCTGTCAAGACAAACGGCAGAGTAAGTCAGATCGCGGCTGCGGTGGAAGCTGGCCGGCGGGGGACACAGACTCACCCTCAGGGTCCAACAGCTTGGTGAGGCCCAGATGCTGCTCGGCCAAGTTGAAGGCGTTCTGGAGGTTGTAGTGGGCGTTGGACTTCTTCAGCTTGTCGAAGTCGATCAGGTCTGGTCTGCACACACGCAAAGCACACAGACACAGCATGGGTCAGTCCAGCGCAGACGTACAGGCTGCGCTGCCTGCGGGGGCACACAGCTGCGATCCGCATCCAAGCGCGTACCTGTGTTTGTGGATGAGAGCATTGAAGGCCATGCCGTCCCTCCAGCTTGTGGTGAAGTTGTGGATGTTTACGTTGGGATACCTGACAGAAAGACAAAGAAAATGGCCCTTTCTAGTTAAATCTAAACACAGCAAATGGTCTGCTTATTGTACATAGCATGACATCTGCGTACGACTGCAGTGGCATCAGTGAGCAGAGATGAACTGCTGGCCGGGCATTCCTCGCATTCTCTCTGAGCCTGGCCCTCCATAACGGCTGCTCTTTAGCTGTTTACCATCCATCGCTTTATTATTATTATTGCCATCATGGAATATAATAAATGCCACAAAGAGCACTGTACTATACTGAATAACTGGAGTGAGAGAGAAGTACAGGAATTGACCATATGTACTGTATGTGAAGGAGCCACATGGCACTGGGATGAGCCACAATGCAGTGGGCAGAGCCACACATTACTGGGAGGAGCCACGCAGTACCAGTAGGAGCCACAATGCAGTGGGCGGAGCCACACAGTGCTGGGAGGAGCCACAATGCAGTGGGCAGAACCACACAGTACCGGACTGAGCCACGTGACACAGGCAGGTCTCTCACCCTGCAGTCTTCATCTGGCACCACAGGAGCAGGGCATCCTTGGCAGACTTCTTCTCTTTGTTGTCCTCGGTCTCCACACTGATGTCCTGGATCTATCACACCAGAGAGACCAGACGCCCAGCCTTGACAAACTGCCATCAGCGTGATTCAACAGCCCCCTCACCTCAGGACTCCGGTGTTTAAATTAGCATGCTAATCCTTTTCAGACCCCCATCAGAGGCCAGCCCAGTCTTGCTATGAAGATTTAAGTGTCCATGGATTTATGCACGGTAACAAATTATTTTAATCCACACAGGATGTCAAATGAAGGAATTAAATTCTAATTATCCACCATAACCCCCTACTTGGTGCCTGCGTTTGCTTTATTGAAGACAGGATTCCACTTGCCTGTCAGTCAATATGCACACACGCATGCACGCAGACGCATGCATGCAGGCACACACATATGCATGCAGGCACACATGTACGCACGCATGCACAGACAGACAATTTTTATTGGCAAAATCCAAATCCTAACTATGACAGCCATAAACCCTACCCAGTCCTAACCTTAACCATAAGAATTGAAACTAATCAAAATAACAGGTTTTGGGGAATATTTAGTCCCCACAATGCAATATGTCCATAATCCACACACACACACACATATATATATATATGTGTGTGTGTGTGTGTGTGTGTGTGTGTGTGTGTGTGTATGTATGTATGTATGTGTATATATATATATAGACAGACACACACACACACACCCTGACCATCAAATCTATTAAATGCCTTCAGTGATGACATGTCCTAGGTAGGCCTTTACCTGATCCGTAAGCATAACAGCAGGTTCTGGGAGAGCATACCTGGAAGCGGAGGATGATGGTCCAGATGAGGCCCAGCGTGAGGCGGTGGTTGCCGTCGACGATGTCGTGGGAGCCCATGTTCTCCAGGTGCACCCTCTGCTCCTTCAGGAACTGCAGCGCCTTGTCCACGTTCTCCAGGCAGTGGATGCGCATGCGCCCCTTGGTGGGCTTCGGCTAAAGGCGGACAGAACCGCAACAGAACCAAGAGCGCTTCAGCTGCTGTCCTTCACCTCTGCTGCGCCTTCAAAGCCAGACCGAATTCATACAGCACATGAAAGTTCTCATTATTTAGTCTGAGTCACCGGTGTGACATTAACGCTAAAGCTGAAAATACTTCATTAGTGCCCTTTGGTGAACAGGTGACTTTGAATCTGGAATTTAAATATAAGCAGCACACATTAGCATATCCTGCAAAATCTCCGTGCCAAGGAGCACATACACATTTAACGAAATGTAAGTGCACACTGCATGCGCCGTTTATTGCAGACTTACACCAATTAGAATTAGTTGTGAAGTATCAGCTGAACAAAGAAACCTAAGGGTAAACATTAACAACTCAACGGGATGTCATGTTTAACATCCAACATCTGAGCCCTTACAGGGACCGAACGGAGACTGGGGACTGTGCCTGGGAGCACGGGGGTAGAACCAAGCCCTTCAGCTGAGCACATTTCATTAGCACCTATTAATATTTATTCAGAGCAGAATAACTAAAAATACCGGAGATGCCGTGATTTATGAAGAACACGCATCGCATGTGCCTGCGGTCCTGGGTAGTGTGGCACCTCAGGAAGACAGGGACGTGCCCAGATGCCAGGCCGCATCCCTCACACCGGCACCCCCGAGGTGCCTCCGTTAGTCTGCGATGATGTTTCAAGCTCAAAGCTGGCAACGGTGCAGCCTGTTCGTCGTGGCAGGGTACCATCACACTGGCGAGCTACTACCAGCTAATGGCCTCCCAGGCAAGGTGAAACTTTAAGAAACTGCGTCACTGAGCGGTATGCTGTGTGAGCCAGATGGAGGCGTCAAGCCATCAAACCAGACTGACCACTGAACCCAGGGAACCTAAATATATGACGATGTTAGCCAACCTCGGTCGGAGGATCGGGGGCATGACAGTGGGGTTAGGGCATGAGGTCCGGTGGCTGGGGGGGTCGGGCATGAGGCCCGGTGACTGTGGGGGGGGTTGGCACACTTTGAAGTGTCTCAAGCCCATGGTGAGGGAGCTCTGGACTGAAGCTCGGCCCTGGCCAGGGTCAAGGAGTCCACACATCCAAGGAGGTCCTTGTTGAGACAGCTGGGGCATCTCGTGGGGAGCCCAGGAGAGCATGAGGTCCGCCTGGAAGCCAGCAAAGCAAACCCATCTGCCTCCCATCCAGGACGACCCGTAAACAACTCCAGGTGAGGACGCTTGCCTGGCCCAGGCCCCGACCTCCTCGTTCCCCACCCCCGCTCTCAGCCGGACAACGGAGGCTCCTGGACAGCAGAAACCCACATACTTGAGCATATTAAGCAGGTCAAGAGTTGATAGCTCACAGGGGATTCGCTTGTTTTTACTATTTGTCTTTGGTCTGGAAGTTTTCGGACGGGATGGTCAACTCTTAAAGCCCCCCCCCCCCCCGCCTCCACCCCTCCGTACTTATTCACTCAGCAGCTCAAGACAGCAATGCATGCTGGGGGAATTCCCTGTCTCTCTTCCTCTCCACTTCCTCCTCACAGCCCACAAAGGAGCCTCTTCATACAGGGCTTGTTGTCTTTGTTATTTTCGAAGGAGTCGCTATTGAAAAGCCATGAAGGGGACGCTGTGCATTTCAGCGTTTCCCCCCGCAGTTGGGGGCAGGGGGCAGCTGATGGGGTGAGACCCCAGCGGGGGCGCTAATCTGCCTTAATTGTGGTTTCGGTCCAGATCTGTCTACACACATTTCATAAAACCAGTGTGTTTGGGGGAACGGGGGGGGGCGAGAGTAAATTTGAAAAATGTTTATCGACTCCAACAAAGTCTTAAGAGGAAATGCACTAACCCACTTTGGCAGAGCGGTCCTGAAGTATGCGGCTGCACTCATAGCTGCTGCAGTGGCTCAGCCACAGACGGACTCCGAATGCCAAGAGTTCAAGTCTCCTCAAGCACATTTACTCAGCGCTGCCTCATTTCCTCGAATCCGAAGCGTGAAAGTCGCCATGGCCTGCCTGAGTTATTCACGCCGCTCTGATCAAGCTGGGGCACATTTAGAAGCGGAATTCAGACCCCTTCGGCGTTCCATTTGAAACCATCCGCCGTCGTTGTCTGACACTCGCAGCAAAGATGCGCCGCTACCGTACGTGCCCTGCCGTTTCGCCGATGCAGGACAGCGGCCCATTTAGGCCAGAACAAGGTGGCCACAGATTAGCCAATCTCACCACTATGTGACATCTCACGGCCGGCAGACTCCAGATTTGCCTGGGAGGCTTCTGTAAATTAATTGTTAGTTTGCTGCGAGTCTGCACTGTGGCACTCGAGAGAAAGCATTCTTGGCATAATCCATAAACTAAAAGAAAAATCACGCAAGTGAAGGCACTTCCTGTCCCCGAGACCTACTCATTCAGCAGTCACCCTTGTGTAGGGCAGTAAAGGTCACTCTGACTCACCGGAAAGCTGGAGAAAGTC
This sequence comes from Brevimyrus niger, assembly GCA_015164015.2. Taxonomy (NCBI): domain Eukaryota; kingdom Metazoa; phylum Chordata; class Actinopteri; order Osteoglossiformes; family Mormyridae; genus Brevimyrus; species Brevimyrus niger. Next base: position 3,138,025 of record JAABNY020000063.1, on the reverse strand, counting down.
ATTTAAAAGCCGTTCAGACTACAGTCACTATTCTGCTAGCGTGAGCCAAGCCTTTGGTGGAAACGCAGGCTGGCACCGTCAGCATTTTAGGGGCGGGTGTGGCGATAGCTTTCGCAATTTGCTCTCGTGTGATATGTCTTTAGTTGCATCCTGTCACGGCGATGGCTCTCTCGCTAAACAAATAAGAAAGATCGCTTTACACCTTCTCATCCCAGTAATGTCCTGTCCATGTCCAAAAAGCACCAGGGGCAAACTGGAAGTGGATAGCCGAGGCCAACGCCGAACCGAATGCTCCTTGGCCGATGGCGTAACCCAAGAGTACCCGGCAATGAGCCGGATGGTGGCTTAATCATGCATGATGCAACACATTTCGAGCTGAGGGAGCCTGAAACGTGTGTGTGTGTGTGTGTGTGTGTGTGTGTATGCAAAGTTTCCACAGGGCTCCGGTAACTTAATCCCTCAGTACCACCCCTGGTTCCCCTTGGAAGGCAGTTAATAAGCTGCCAGTGTACTGAACTGCAAGTTCAGTTAAACATTGACGAACGGAGAGGCCTAGACTGGCCAGCATGTCTTTGCTGAGGTCAAAGGGATACATATATATATTAAAAAAAAAAAAACATAAACGTGCAGAGTCACCTCCTTCGCCAACTACACGGGGCTCAGTATGCAATGCGCAGTGCGGTTGTTTCAGAAGCTATCAGGACTGGAAAACACCAGCTGCTTCATGGGCCATTCACATTCCCAGCAGCCACACTGGCTGTTTTTTTTTTTTTTTTTTTAAAGTTATTTTGCTAGTTCAGTGAGCCATCTCAGAATGCTGGGAGGGGGGGGGGGGTCAGCAGTGGTTCAACCAATGAGCACCTTGCAGACAGTCACCCAGCATGCCCAGAGTCCCCAGTGCAAAGTGCACTCTGCGTTGATACTTGTCAACAAGGTCCCGGTCTGATACCAGCCAACAGCGTGTGTGCGACTATTTATCACGGCCATTAATGTCAAGAGGAGCTCAAAATAGCTGCCGATGCTTATCCACCTGAAGGAAACAACATGACACCATTGCAAGAGGCTCCCAGGTATTTACTAGGCACTAGAGCACCAGGGACCAGTGTGTGTCTGCATTTCGGAAAGCCGGTGTTAACAACCCTCATGTTTAAGACTGCAAAGTGGTCCAAATCTAGAGGTGAAGGTGAAGGGTGTGGGGGGAGGGGGGGGGTATTAGCTGCTCCAGCGCCCCCCCATACTCACCAGCCTCTCCCCGGACAGGACTTCCAGCAGCTTGATGAGCATGCGACCGTCACGGAGGTCCATGTAGAGGTCCGTGATGCGGCAGGACACGCGAGCCAGGTGCGAGTTCACCCATTTCGTGAAGGTCTTCTTCTGCACGGCCTCGCGCTCATCTGTAGGGGGAGCCGGGGGTTGGAATAACGATGAGTTTCACTTCTCGAACGGAGGGGCGACTCCCTTCCTGTTCACTTCCATCGCGCTCGTATTACGGCTGCACAGCTGTGGGGCGACCCGAGTGGAACACGGGGGAGAGGTTCAACGGAACAGCAAACTTCAAAGCAACTGGGTGGGAGGCGGAGCCTACCTGCCGTTAATCAAGACTCTGACTAGGTGCTTCTAACTTTATCAACATCCTAAATATCTCTTATTGAGTTTTTTTTCCTCATTCACCTATAACACCCACATGAGAATGGAAAGAGTTTACCCTTCATAAAAAATCCTGATTACCTCACAGACGTTGAGCAGAAACACTGTTAAACAGCAAAAAGTTACAAAGGAAGGGAGGATGCAATGGAAGCCCATGACATTATTGTGCCGTATTACGCACTGCTGGTAATGAAGCAATGAAGCGGCCAGTGAGAGTTGGGTATAGTCAGGCAGGGACAGACCCAGGCTAAACCATTTAGGCTTTCAAAGCCAAATGAGGTCCATTTGATTCTTTGACCCTTGACACTGGGACAATGGAAGGCCATCAGACACTTCTGCTAGACATGATCTCCAAACAATGAGAGTAATTGGACGGAGCACCAAGACTGGAATTAAGTATCTGGAATCAGAACAAAATATAAGCAGGGGATACCTAGTCACAGTCCACTGTAGTGTGTATATCCCAGAATTCCCAGTGATTCGGCACCAAGGCCACCCTGCCTGCCCCCAGGTCCTCACATGACATTCCAGGGAGCCCCAGAGTTGCTGTGGCCCCATGAGGACTCATAATGCAGCAGACAAAGGGGCTAGTGTCCCCTCCTCCAGAGCCCTAACCTCACTAAACTTCTGGAGGGCTTCAGAGGCATCTGGTGTTATCATCAGACAAACGCGTCAGACTGTGCCTATCCAGATTTGCCTTATGGGGGGGGCACTGTGTCTGAACCCAGAACAAGCCCTACACATGGGAACATGACAACACCAAAGTGGACATGGGAATGGCAACGGACTTCCGGGACAGACTTCCGAGACACGGACTTCCGGGATGGGAAGCATTTGATTGTCGGGGAAGGCACTGCCATCTGCTGCCCGCTACCCTGCACACAGGGCGCAGAAAGGCTACCCCAGGTTCGCCATGGGGCTTGGCGTTACTCTGCATCCTGGCATTATTTTTGGATATTAAGGGAGTTTCATAAAATGGAAGTTATTTTCCAAGCAAAAACACACCCTCCCATATCACAGCATCTGCTTGGACTGCGACAAGCCGCAGAAGGTGACATGGACAGATGCGCTAAACCACGCCTCAACATTGACACTGTCTCACAATAAGGCGAGTCGATATCGGACGCAGAGCTATTCATAGATAGTGGTGTCGGGGATGTGGGCGGAGCCCAAGGCATCGTCCCACGGTTGTAAACGCCGTTTCCTCGGCAGATGGCGAAGCCAGGAAGACTGTGGAATGTGTCGGAGGAGGACACAGGAAAAAGCGGGTCGGGGTCGGGGTGGGGGAAAAGGGGAGAGAGAGCGCTGCCCTGCACACAGATCCCAACACGACAAGAAACTCCCAACCCAACGTCAACCTATAGTCAACAATAAAAAATAAAAAAAAAACATTACACTGACACAGCACAGATCAGATCTAGTGGCTTTTAATGAGCGGGAGGCCCACTAAAACCTGCCCAGAGCTTATGCAGACTGAAACCTGCCCAGCGTTTACACTAAGCCTGGCGAGTGCGGCAAGACTTTTGGGCAAAGTGTAGGAGCTGCCCATGGTGCCCAATGGGTCGGAGCGCAACTGGCACCACAGGAGAACGATACTGACACCCCAGAGACTAGACATAGACCTAGACCTGATGTTACCTTGTTATTGTGAGCCAATACTTCACTTATCGCCTCGCTTTTGTTGAGCGCCGCATTGCCCTGACTGAGGGTACGACTCTAAAAACGTGAGCACATTGGCCTTTATGTTATGTCATATGAGTGATGCCCCCTCCCCCTATCATGAAATCTACAAGACGGGGACTTTCCAGCAGATGAAAGAATCCTCAGCAAGCCTGAAACCAAGACAGACAGACTAAAACTGGGGCAGTGTGGGCGGCGCTGAGGTTTAACCGCATTACCGGCTTGCCGTGTCACCGTTGAGGTCCCCCCGTGTGACTGTGACCCATCAGTGTCTCCTGGGCTGCAGGCACAAAAGGTGTTTCTGCCCTGGACCAACAGTACCACAAGATTTACCGGGGTCTCGGTTAAACCGGGGTAAAACATGTGTGTCAGTGAGTGAGTGCGTGTGTGTGTGTGTGAGAGAGAGAGAGAGAGAGAGAGAGAGGGGGAAGGAAGGAGGGAGGGAGAGAGGGAAGGAAGGAGGGAGGAAGGGAGAGAGAGGGAGCTTACACATGTTTAGCAAACCACCAAACAAACATCTCAGCACTGAACCGTGGGGCTCATCCATGAAGTGGCTGGGGCCCCCAGCCCTGGTTCACACCCCTTTCCCAGCGCTTGAGGGGTTCATCTGTGTTACTCTGGCTCTAGCCCTTTATAACAATCATCTTGCTCATGGCTTTAGCACAATGCAGCGCATATATCTGAAATCCAACACTTTAAAACAGGTTATTTAGTGAAATGAAGCACTGGGAACAGGTACTACAGGCTCTTAGTGAATACCACAGGGCTCCCGCTGTGTGGGGGGCGTGACTATGACCGTGGCTCATCTGGCACTGGCACCTAGGAGGGGTTGGGCAGCGCCCACTACCACTCCTCCCACCCCACCCTGGGTTACCAAGCACGGGGCATCTACAGACTGGGCACCAGTGTGTCTGCATTATGGTCAGCTGTCGTCTGCTAAAGGAGGCTTTGAGACCAGCGGGGCAGATGGAGGCACCGTGTGTCTGTGTCTGTCTGTGTGTGTGTGTGTCTGTGTCTGTGTGTGTGTCTGTACTCTCACCTGCACACACTTTCCTCAAAATCCATTAATCTGTCATACCAACATATCAGGCCCTCCAGGAAACCACCAGTCCACCACAGCCTGCTTCTGCGGCTGCTGTTCAGAGACGCAACTCCGGGGGGGAGGGCACCCCTGCTTCGGCACCAAAGGGCCGGCAGTAAATCACCATGGCAACAGGCCCCCACCAATCATGGAGCATTACCCCAGCGCCCAAACTCCCCAGACCCCTTTAAACACAAATCCTGTGCATTATCTCACTTACAAGGCCCCTCCAAGAGACACATCCACAAAAATGGGGCAGAGCAACATAAAGGATCCTCCTATACAGAGACACGATTGGATCAAGTGCTGGAAACAGACGCTGGCGGCTCTGCTCTCAGTAATACGGCAACGGGGGGGGGGGGGGGTGTGGTGGTCAAGCACAGTGGAATTCAAAGGACTCCCCGGACGTTCGGAGGTAGAGGGCAAGGTCACGAACCCCCGTCTCAGCTCAATCTGAGAAGCGAGGCGATTATGATCATTGGCAAATTCCGTTTTTTTTCTAGAATGTACTTTCAGACGTAAAATAAAAATCGGGGAGGCACTTGCAGCCACGTAAGCTTCGCGTGAGCTGCGCTCGCTCGCGTGCGCTCCTGAAGACAGCTGCGGACAACTGATTTATTTTTCTTGTGCATTTCCTCGCGCTGAATGTGCTGAGCAAATGCATTGTGTGTTCAGGAATTTGGCAGGGCAGGGCCAATCTGTCACTCTCAGGATGTCCACCCCCAAAATAACGGAGCCAAACAATGGCGAGGGGATGGGGGGGTGGGGGCTTGGTTATCTTATGGAAGAGCTTCCACTCAGGTCCTCCGCTTCCTGGTCAAGTCTTTCAGGAATTATACTGCAATGAAACAAACTAAGGCAGTGGTTCTTCAAGCGGCCAGTTTCCACGTCGGATTATCACTGCCTGTCTATCCAGGGAAGAGAGACTGGAGGAAACGGCGGACATGTCGAAGCTGATCTGAAAGGCCCCTATTCAGCCTCCTCTCAGATGAAGCTGCAAGGGTTTTAACTTACCCTATGGGGGTGGGAGGAGGGGAAAATACAGGCAATGCAACTGGATAATACCTGGAAACATCAGGCCTTTTGCCTTTCAACAAGGGCCCAAATTATTCTCCATTAAGGCACAATGAAGCAGCAGTGCTCTCCGGGCCTGAATGCAGCCAAACAGCGTGAGCTGCGTGTGGGAATGCGACACGGCGACCGAGCCTAAGCAGACAGGACTGGCAGCAGGGCAGCCAGAGCTGGGAGAGAGCCACGACGAGCCGGGGTCATGGCATCGGCTTTACAGAAACGCCAGGGGAGGACGGGGGCCAAGACGTTCCGCCCTGCTGCTCATGAGAGGCAAGGCCCCCCCCCCCCCCCCCTTGCGCAAGTCAGGATGCCTCACAAGCCGCCGCTGACTCAGCAGCGGATAGAAACTGCATGGGAAGCAATGTGCATGGTACCGGACAGGCCAGGCCGGGAAGAGGTTCCCAGATCGAAGATGAGGAAAACCAGACTTCGGAATTTACCTTTGAGTTACGCCGGCGCAATGTTCCTTGTGCATGATGCTAACGGCCCGACAGAAGGCAACAGTATGTAGCATTTTTTACGACCCGCACAGGGCTCCGTAAACACAGTGCCAGCCCGCCCGCCCGAAGCTGCCCACAATTGCCAGCGGTTGGCACCGCTGCTCGCAGGGTCTGGAGCAGACGCCCGGGGTACCTCCTGAGGATGCTTGGGCGATGCATGTTGTTCCTGTGAGCCGGATGCAAAACCTTTAGAAGAACCCAGGGCCCACAAACATCCTGAATCCCAAGAGCACAGAGGTCTGGAAACAAAACAGCCTTTTAAGATGTGAAGCCCGGCATCTAAGCATAAGCTTCAGAGACCAGACTAAACAGACAAGTCTGAGAGAGGCGAACAAAAACGCAGCAAGAGAGACAGCAGAAACTCATTGAAAGTGCTTTTCTGAGAAGGTGGCCCGGGATCTGAGGCCCGGGATCTGAGGCCCGGCAGGGCAGTGCGTCGTATTCAGAGCCACGGAGGCTCCTCGCATCACACATCTGCATTTAATAAAAAGCGGGGGGTTGTTGCAAGGGGGTGGAGGTGCTTCTGAAACTGCCTGCTGTTTCCTCCATACTGACCCCAGTGGGGGGGCGGCCCGCACACAGATGTTATCCTTGCAGCCACGCCCAGCCCGCACCTCAAGGCTGCCTTTGCTCCCCCTCTCCTCAGTCACGATCCACATCCCCAAGCCGGCAACATGGTCTGCTAGCGACACGACCCCAGTCTAAACACCTTAAAACATGTTTGTTTAATAGGCCTTGCAGTAAACCTGCTGCTCACGGCCCAAAGAGGGTGGTTTCTGGGGGTGGGGGGGCTTCACAATTCATAAAGACACCACCCTCCCCCCTATCCACTAGGGCTGCCATGTTTATGTGCTGAAACACGGGATCCGCCACATCCCTGCGAGTGCAGGGGCCGTAAAAGTTGCAACCGGGGGCCCATAAATCCACAGGGTCCAGGGCCGATCGGGGAGCCCCAACTCGCATCCATCTGCAGGTACTTCACCACACATGCGCTTCAGGAACTGCATCCTTTATGATGGACACCTTGCTGGCCCGCCAGTCTCCCCCAGCCTCATTCGCATGGACAGCGAGTCCAAGTGGCCAGATCCTCCATGGCCATGTCTGCCTTCCGCTCTGCCCTCACTTCTGAGCCCAAAGCGTCTCATTTTCAGTCCAGGCATGGATTCGCAGCCAAATTCCTACCCACTTCCAGATCAACTTTGCCCACCCCCCAGTCCCGGGAAGCCCGCTGCTGGGCGCATCCGCTCAGAGAAAGCGCTGGAAGTCACCCCATACCCCCACATCGAGTAGCCGAGAAGGGGCAATACGTGCGGTGCCCGTCCCCCGGCTATGCCGACTCTCTCTCACGCTCCCACACAAGAGCCCGTTCATCCCAAGTGATCAATCACTATCCCCCTGCCATGCAGATTGTGAAGGCCCATTCACTGCAGCCCCCCCCCCCCATGTTACATAATGCGGCAGAATAGCCCATGCGAACTCGCCAGGGGGACCCAGCCCGTCCGGCGGTTGCAGAGAGCACGCTGGGCTTCGACAAACACTAATCCCTGCTTTAGAAAAAAATGTAAATGGCCAGCACCCCCTCCTGGCCCCTCGGTGTCAGTTAGCTGAAAAGCTGCTTTACTGTCCGGTACCCACGCCCCCAGCCCAATGGCCGACTGCCGTCGATTCCAGCTGGAGGGGGACAGAGGGTCTTTCAGACGGCACGGTGGTAGCCTGGCCCAATCTCCGTTCGTCTCCTGGACAGTGATAGAACCCCCGCCCACTACCCCCCTCGGCCAGCGTGCCCCGCCTTCGCGCGACCGGACCACACC
>JAABNY020000063.1:3109650-3126038 GCA_015164015.2 Brevimyrus niger | reverse complement strand
TGCTCATTTTTGAGACGTTTTCGTTATTATGAAAACAACCATTCTTCTGGTTTGACTCATGGCCGTCCTGGGGGTGGGGGCAAGACCGCGACCGATTTCCCGCCACAGGGCCAGCAGGGTGAAAAGGGCAGTTCCTTCCCTTTAAGAGAGCGCAGCAGCTATTTGGGGCTCCAACAAAGCTGGTAAGATTACAGCCTCGTACAGGCAACGGCGTGGAGCTGCAAGGCTTTGGATTATCCCCCCCCCCACACTCACACACCATCCATCCCCCGCCCACAGCTCTCACTCCTCCAAATGGAGCAACTCCTCTTAAAGGGACGGTGCCCTTTTTCTTCCTTTTTAAAAGAGGTAAAAACCATTCGGCCTATCCTGAAGAGCTGAGGTCCTAAGAGAGGCCAGCTGAACCAACGGCTTCATCCAGCGCTCAAGACTGTGGCGGAGCTTGCAAAAAAAGAAAAAGAAAAAATCAATTAATTCAATTTCTTTTATCCAGCCCAGAGCAAGGATATCAGAAGGAACTCTTCAAATATTCATGAACAACATATTAAGTCTAAAAAAAAAAAAAAAAAAAAACACCAGACAAAACAAACGCTCAACTGCCTCTCTCTCCCGAAGGGCACCGCGGGGCCACCATCACGATTCCCACAGAGCACTGAACCCCTGCATACGATCTATCAACATAGCGCTGGTCGCCCTGGCAACAGGGCCCACAAACCCCACTGCGCGCCTCTGACCATGAAGGTCAGCGCACTTGGATCCAAAAATGACGTCCCACGCCCTCCGGAGGAGGGAGTGGAGACTGCGGGATAACGACACCTGGGCAGGAGCACCCAACTTTCCTGTGTGGGGGGCACGTTTAACATGGCTGGCCGCTCTCCACTGCCGTGCCCTGCAGGGCGTCCCCTATAGCGAAACACGCGTGATGATTCCCCAGCATCGCAACAAAATTACATGGCCCAGAGAAGGCGGTTCCAGGTTTGAAGGGAGGAGTCATCCCATCAGTGTTTTGGAAGCACTTATGGGCAAATGTTTATGAGGAGAAAAAAAAGAAGTAGTGGTGATTTTGGGCTACGACAAAGATTCTAATTGCCATAGGAGTCAGAAAGGAACCACCAAACCAAAAGGTCTCAGCCCACCACGCGTGCCCTGACTGGCCATTTGATGGTAGATGCACTTCCACCAGCCCGGAGACCCACTGCACTAGATGCAGAGCCTAGAAGCATTCACAGCACTTCAGTGAAAAAAAGTGCACCTCAAATCGCATGCCTGTGCAAACGAGAAAACGCTAACCTGACAAAGCCCTGTGTCGCGCTGACAAGGCAGGTGCCACAACTCTGAGATAACAGCCCTAAATCTCACAAGACCTGCAAAAAGAATGCAGGAGTGACACAAGGGGCCAACAGCCTTGTTGTTTAAGAGATGACTAACACCCCTTTAGCTTGCTGAAGGGAGAATTTCCATTCAGTCAGACTACTGAACACCACCGTCTAGAATGTCATGACATGCTTTCATATTCTGCTGCAATCCCAGATCGAATACTTTACGGACAGATGTTAATAAGTCTACAGCTTCTATAAATCACTTTTTTTCCCCTGAGCTGCATTCATCAGACTCCCGGTTTGACCCGAACGAAAACCAAATAACCAATAGGAAGTCAGCATAGAGCCGCACGCTGCAGTGCGACCAAACGCGGGGTCACACTGCAGATCACAAGGCTCACGCACCAGAGGGCATCTCCCTCATTAACGCTTAACGGACAGAGCAGCTGAATCATCTTGTGAGTCTTCACTACCCGAGCTATGTGTCCGACGTGTCTTCCAGTACTGACCATCACAAATTTCCGTTGTTCCCACAATTTCAGTGGACTAAAATATCACAAACATTTCATTTTCTGCCCTTGTACCAAGTTACAAAAACAAACTGATTTATTCCACACCGAAAACCATGGCAATTTCACTCTATGTGGCTATTGTACAACCTCAATAGAGCATTTACTGTATCAAAACACTGACACAGGCCAAAACATTGCTTGAGAGCGGTTGGAACGCAAATCTTTTTTAGATTTTTTTTTGCTTCAAAACATTCCTCTCCCTGGTTGACTAGATTTAACATTTCTTTCAGCAACTGGCTGAATCATCTGACATTAACAATACAAGGTGTTGTGTTGAGGTATCAGCTTTGGAGAATCTCTCGGCCTTGAGTAGAAGGCTTCAAGGATGAAACTGTTCTGCAACCAAACTCTCTCCAATCACTTGTCAGGCAGTATTGTGCAGAACAGTAATGATCTCCTTGCCCAATCATGTGACTGCTCCTTTGCTCGAGTGCCTTAAGCATCTCAGGTAATGTTGCGTTCTTGGTTCAGAGAGCTGATAAGAGTTGACATGAGTGGCGGGAGGCACAACGTTTAAGGTCACCACTCAGCGGAAGGTTGCCATTTAAGCTCTCAGAAGGGGATCTGTTGCTCTCTTCGAAGGAGACTGCGTTTGAGGAGCTCATCCATCTTGGGGATGGAACTGCACATGGCTCACTGAGACTCACTAAGACTCCAGAGATTAGTGTAGCAGTTTCTTTAAAACAGCACATTTTGTTCCGGTCCGTCTGCTCCTGGCCCAAGATTAAGACCCAGAAATAAATTCCAGATACCAAAAAAGCTGAGCACAAAATTCTAATTGATTCCCCTCCCCAAATAAAACTGCTGATTACAAATCTAAATCAATAGTAAGCTTACTGACAGTACTGAGCCTAGGATATCGGTAACACCTCCCCCTAGGAGTCACGACCCAATGAACACTAAAGACTCAAGCGTCCAAGGCTCTTAGATCAACCTAGCCAACCTGGATAGATGGTGCCCAGAAAATCCAACACAGACAGTCCTGCTAACTAAATCAACTGAAGAACATCAATATTTGGTACACCAGCAGTCCTCCTGACCACTGACTGGGGATATCATAAATTCTTATAATTCTAAATCATAATTCTTATGGAACATAAAGAGGCTTCCAAAACAAAAACATAACAGACTAAATTATGAGCGTAAGGGCAATCCAAGACTAAGAAAGAAAAAAAAGACTTAAGCTGGTCCATCAGACTTACTTCATCAATGGCAGGATATTCTGGGAATGTTCCAGAACTCGTAAAAGGAATGGAGGTAACTAGTGACAGGGATCCTTTTAGCACCCAGGCTGGTTTTAATTATTTAGGAGGCTCAAGCAGCCTTGCGGAATGTGTCGATAGCTTTCTGGACCCTCAGCCCAATGCCACTTACCTCACCAAGCGTTATTTTTGAAGGCCTCCTAAGAAAAGCCAGATATAGTTCGCAAATGGGCGAGAGGAAATGCGGCCCAGAATCAGTCTGGGGGGGGCGCCGCTGCTCCCCCACAGTGCGAGCTGGTACATCTGAGCACAGGGTTCGCCATCATAAAACACCTCCGTAGAAAACGTGAAAGGCGATAACTGAATGATTTGCCTTTCTTGGTTTAGTCTTCAAATCAGAGTGAAAGTCAATGGAAAGTCCCTGTGAGTAGTGAAACGCAAACATATCTTGTTTTTCGGGTGGGGGGGGGGTGTCCCATGATGCAGTCATTCAGTCATACGCTTCTCCCTGTTTGTACAGAAGGAACACATCATGGCAACAAAAACGGGGGCAGCTGATCCTTGTTCATTGTAACTGTGACTAAGAGCAATCATGTGAGTGTCGGGTCACGAGCTGGGTTGCCCTTGTGCCCCATGTGTGGCTATGGACCATGTGACAAGACAGCAGGCATACAGGTGGACAGCACATCCAAACATGGACAAGCGCTACCAATTATGTTAAACAGCCCCCCAGAAACATATGCTACTGAAACTCAGAAAGAAGAAAGCAGCACGTAATCACGTGGTAAAGTAACGGGTCTGAACCCATTCCGAATTTTTCTCATTACCAACCAGGCCAGGCATGTAGCCAGGTACTACATTTATGAGTTTGAAATTTGCTTCAGTCCCCTGATTGGTAAAATCTAACCAAAGGGGGATCCCCAGTTGGCAAAATCTACCAAGGGCCACCCCGATCGGCAAAAACTACTGAAAGGAGCCTATCGGTAAGGTTGCTGGACTCCCCGTGAAATTTAATTCTGGCTCCAGGCCTGGGAAAAAGTTCTCGGAGGTAAAACATGGGCATCCGCTCCTGTACCTCCTGGCAAAAACTAAAAACGCACAGCGCAGGCTGCGGGTCATGCTGACCAGACCAAAACAGAAGGGGTTAGACGCAGGGAATTCCCCCAGGCCTCGTATCCTTGGCAACGCTTCTCCTGGATTGTTTCATTTGCCCTAAACGAGTCGTCTCCAGGCGCCTAGATGTGGCTGCTCGGCCTCTCCAACAGCGTAGACTCAGCCCTGCATATATCATTCAGTCCAATTGGCATCTCAGTGACAAGCAATAACCTGAAGTGTGACATCAGCGCTAAGCAATGTCCGAATCCCCTGTGGCCCCACCCCAGCCAAGTCCTCACAGACTGTCGCACCAGACGCTGACCAGGAAGGAAACCCAGAAAATAAACGTCACTTGCTTTGACATTTCCGTGGCTAGCTGCCCGGCACAGAGAGAAAAATAACCATTTCCTCTATATCCAGATCCGTACGTCTTATTTCCTTCCTGATACAAACTAAGACTTGAAATTTCAACTGTAAACAAATTAAGCAACATTCCATTAACTAGCTATGCAAATGTGCAATAACCAAATCCTACACAATTCTAGGCTTGTCTTCTCTAAAGCATCGACTGCTGGCCAGTATGACGAGCGAGACTTCGCAAGACAAAAATGGTTAAAAGCGGCAGGTTTAAAACAAAGGCTCACTACTGAAGATAACTAAGCCCTGTCAAAAATGAGCCCCACACAGTACCGAGGGGACGATAAGTGCCACTCAAACAGACCATCAGGCATCTCCCCAGTTACACCGTGTATGTGATTTGTGGGGGATGAGATGGACATTACCTTAGACATGCTGAACTTACATCCGCAAGTTAGGCGTGGATGACCCCCCCCCCCCACCCCCCTGCCCACCGCCCTTGTCACCAGGGCCGGGCGGGGGGCACAGGTCACACCCTGAATTCAGAGCACGGCCCAGGCTGGGCCCCCCGCCGCCTTCACGCACACCGCGAACAGCACGGCCCCGTCTCGCAGGTGGTGGAGAGAGGGGAAACTTCCTTTGAGCGGTTTAGCTTAGCAGCGCCATTCCAAACTCCCCAGTCCCTCCAACGGACGTCAGCGGATCTGGAAACAAATTAAAGCCGATCGTGTTTCTGCACCAAGGGGCCAGGCGATCTAATCAACGGGAATATCGCACTTGGCTAGGACAGGCCTGAGTTGACGTTTATTTTTAAAAGCACTTCATTTTTTACATTTTTGTCTTTTTTTTCCTAGGGTTATGAGAAGGTATTTAAGCAGAGGGCCCCACATTTGGATTACAAGGCTATTACTGGATAGCAGGGTAGCTTCAGCCTGCAAGTACGCTGCAGACTTTCAGGACCTCCTGTGGTGCAGCGAACCATGACCCACCCCCACCCCCACAGGGAGGGGACAAACAACAACAAGCTCACTGACTGAATGCTGGCTGTCCAGGAAAGGCAAGTTTGGCCATATGGGAGTCAAAAAGTCCCACCACCATTTCATCACACTTTTACCTCGTTTAAATCAAACTAGCCTTCAAACTATTGTTCACCAATAAAACATGGTAAAATACTTGGTAAAATACGCGGTAAAATGCGCAGTTTTCACAAAGCCCAGATGCTAATTGCTATTTCTTTTCTTGAAGGCAAAAATTCAGCGAAATACAGGAAGCACCTTCAGCAACATCTACACACACATCAGAGTGTAACGTAGATCATCACCCAGCATGTCTTTCAAAAGCTACAGAGACAGGGTGGCTGTTCGAGATACTAGGTCTTAAATATGAGGGGCAGTTTAATAAGATCTCTTGGGTTACCCACATTCAGCTGCATGTCCAACATGGTTCTCATGCATTGGGACACAAGGGCTATGAAGTCCTGGTGCCTTAGTAAGTTATCTGGCCTCCTCCTGTATTTTTTATAGGAAGGTAAATAATTCAAGTGCTTGAGTTTCCTGAGTGGAACCCTAGCACGCTGGCCCACAATTCGCTGCTTTGACAGAGTCCACGTGGCTGCCACAGTAACCCAAGCAGGAACATTTATTATTCAGTGCTGGATCTTCACCTGGATCTAGGGAAACTTCTCAGGTTTCAGGAGCACTACAGGAACGCATATTTCAATACAATAACGGAGTTCACTGGTCTGCTTTTATCCTTTTGGCATGGAAAAGCGGTTTCTTTGCTTTTCAGGGTCTTTAGGATCTTCAGAGACTAGCACTGATTAAAAAAAGTGAACCAGAGCTGTGGCGGCTGCCATCTCAAGACCTGGCAGGCCAAAGCCAAAAATGAGAGAGTGCCATGCTTTAACTTCCAATAACTCACAGCACATTCGGTCATTCTTCTGTAACCAACCATGGGCTATTGAAACAGAGTGTTTTTTTTCTCTTTCTAAACTTTAGAAGCACCAACCTCAGAAGATATAACCCCAGCCTTCAAACCTAGGAGGACTTGTGACCTGAGTCGCTGACCTCTGCTAGTCTTCCATATCTTTGGCCCTGATCATGACTGCAATCCACAAACTATGTGGATTCCAGGCACTCCTCAGAGATGGGGTGGAAATGGCCTGGGATTTGAGGAAGGGGTAACCCCCTCATCGGAGGCCACATGGTTTGCGTTAGAGTGCATGCTAGCAGCTTGTAGGGTAGCTGAGGTGTGACCGGGCCCTGGAGACTTCCCTGGATACTTGCATTACACCGCATTTCCTGTCTGTGTCATAATGGAACCAGTCAGAGCTGGTGTTGGGGGCTGGGTGCTGCAAGTTAACCATTTTGATGGAAAGTGGACAGATGAGTACTGGATCTGAAAATCACTAATATTTATTCAATCCAGCAACACAATATTTTTTTTGTCCCCACAAACATGGGGATCGGCAAACCATACCGGCAACATGATTCCCACGTCATGAGCACCCTTTTTTTTTTTTTTGAGAAGGTCCTAGACCACTCAACCGCACGTCCTTCTAAGGAAGCATCTGGTCAGACAGGAATGCAGGAAAACATGGTCACATGAGACACAGGATGCTCAGAGGAATGCCAGGAGATCCGGGTTCTGTCCCACCCCCCCCATTTTCCTTGGAATGATTTCCGAGGTGGTGGGGTGAGGGGGCAACAGATCTGCACTCTTGTTAAATAAAGACCACCACTCCTAACAGCCATCCGCACATGCTGCTGGCCAGCAACTTGGGTGAAGGTGCCTGGGCAGCTTTTGTAAAGATGACTCCCTGCACAGGGCAGTCTGAAGCAGACGCCAGGTCAGCAGCCTCTGGGTTCTTCGACTTGATGGTCAATAGATCAACTTACCTGACAGAGCAAATAAGATACACCAGTGCTCCCTGAATCACGTTTGCTGTCAACAATAAAATGAGTGACAGGTCTTGCAAGAGGTTTTAAGCTTAGTTAGTGAGATGTATTTTTTGCAAATCAAACACTCTGTCTGTCCATCCATCCATCCATCCACCCAGTACCGTGTTGGGTTCACTTCCAAAATCTGAATTCTCAATCCAGTTCCTTTCTTCGGGGCCGAGTCCTCTGAGTAACGCAGAATTGGTCTACTGCTTGCCAAACCAAACTTGGAAGATTCTCCATGGAGCTCTACGGCAATCAGGAATGACGACCCTGTTGCTTTTTACAGCCTCTTATGTAAATCACACAGACCCGCCACTCCCACATGCCGTCACACCAGCAGCCGTGTATGAGACGAACCACTGGGATCAGGAGAGCCCTGCCAAGCACCCGGTCCTGGAGTTACAGGAGGCCACACGTGGGTGTCGGCTGATTCATATGCAACATCTGCACAGAGGCAGAAAGCCAGGCACTGGGATGAGCAGGCGTCTTATCTCTGGCAACCGAATGTGAGCCCAAATTTCCAGCAAAACAGGCGGTCTGGCACTTTAAGAAGTGGGTTCAACACATGTGTTGAGAAACATATTGCAGGATATCCATGTATAGAAAGCCTATGGTATAAAAGTCCGTGGGTTAAAAGGGGTTGCCACAGAAACACTGGAGAGCAGGTGGGTGGAAGTAATTCTAATGTGCAAATCAAATCCATATCCATCTGAACTGATGACTTGAACACCTCACATCAAGACTTGAGCACCATAGTTACCGGGGGGGTGGGGGAATGACTCACTATTCCTACAGCTCAGCTGACACCAGGCTATGTGAACCAGCACATAATGATGGATGGAGGCAGCAGAGAGAGAAGTCTTAAGACCAGGGCCTCAGGAGAACCTAGTCCAGTTCCTGAATGCAAAAGAAATATCTGGCAGCCATTTCACAGAATCCCCCAGGTTACTTCTGCTGCCTCCAACAGTAAATTGTGGCGATGGGGAGATACGGAATGCGAGGAGGGTCATATGAACACGAACAAAGCAGAACTGCCAGGGAAATATGAACCCCTCCCCCAGATGTGGCTCTTCATATCCATTCAGTGTGGCTCCAGATGAAAGATCCAATGAGAACTTCATGAAAAGGACATAACCTAATGAAACTCCTAAAATGTCTGCTGGCTTCCTATATTCCAATCCCTACCCTGAGTTTAGTTATATCTTTTTAATGCCTTTCCTCCATCTCAACCTTAATCTGCTTCTTGCTGTGCAAACTGCAGCAATCTTAAACCTGAGAGAGCAGCCTCTTACAGACTAAGGATTTCATTTTAAGCTGTAGTAGGTTCTCTCATTACAGAGAGAGTCTGTAGGCATAATTAGGCCTAGCATCAGCTGCCGGCCACCCATAGGGGTACATCAGGGTGTAGTCCTCGGTGCTGTTGATCCTCTTACCTGCCAGTGCCTTGATGCGGGAGCGCTCGAACAGCCGGGCCGAGCTGTTCTCATTGTCCCATTCGTCGGCATCCCAGCGGTTGTTGACGTCGCTGTACTGCTGCTGGATCTCCATGTGGTCGTATTCCCCGGCTACCGATGTCGTCATGACCCTTCAGCAATCACGGCTTGTCATCCGCTTCTTCTCATGAAACCTTAAGGGGTAGAAGGAAAAAAATATGGAGTAATATGGAGGGGACAGGAGCGACTTCAAGACCCAAAGTAACCAGACATCTGCTTCCAAAAAAAAAAAAAAAAATCTTTTAGATTTACAAACACAGTAATTCACAATAAATGCATAAATGCATTAAAGTTTTATAGTTGTATTACCCTAAACTACATTTAAAAGTCTGGGGGCTAAATATTATCCCGTAGAAGATGGTACATTTTTAAAATCTGTTTACAGCACCACCCTGTGGTGAAGTGTGAAATTTTACTCGGACACATACTGTACTGCAAAGCAAGACTGTAAGTTTAGTGCCATCTACAGACCACACAACTCGGAACAACCTCTAGAACCAAAAAGCTATGCACATTTAACCAATGATCATGTATAGCTCTAGTACATAAAAATGCTACATTTATTTTTATAAAAAAGTGTTTAAATTCTGTTATACATCTTTGGTGCAATAGAATAACAGCCCACAATGCTGCTAACTTATCTAACTGAATTCATTCATTATCATCATCTATTCCAGATGACCATGTTCTCCTGATTTTAAACAAATTAATCTTGGTCATGTTTGTTCAAGGTCAAAAGAGAAACCTTAAAATAAATGCGGGCATATTTTTAAATAAAGACATTGCAGCCCAACTGATGCGGGGCGGTCGGTGCATGCGGGGCGGTCGGTGCATGCGGGGTGGTCGGTGCAGGACGAATAATCTGGGTCCAGCAAAAGCCGGCAACGCGGCTGCAGATCTGGCATCATGCTAAGTAAATACAGCACAAGCTGTTCTGCGGAAACGTTGGCGTAGACGGGCGTGGCGCTGAGAAGGGAGACCCTCCCAAGGGGCTGACTGTACCCGGCAAAGGAACAAGCGCCAAGGAATTCTGGGAGCCGGGACCTTCCTCCTACTGCTGGCTTCTGCAATTTGAAATGACTTAATGCCTTTTTTTTTTTGGGAATTTCTCCATATTAGGGAAAAAGCCGGACCCCTGCAGCAGAGCGAAGCGAGGGCCGTGCCCGGGATGGCAGGGCCGCTGGCAGTCAGCCGGCTGGTCGCGACCCAGGCCCAGAAGCCATGGCGCTCTCTCTGCGCCTGTCTCGCCGAGAAGCGGTTTCGCTAATCGGTACCACATTTCAGTTGTAAAATATAAACTTGTGGTTTTCTCCTGTGGGACCCCCCCCCCCCACACACAGGCAAAGGCCACTTGAGATGTTTACCTCCCACGCTTAAACACACACACACACACACACCCATTTGTGTGGCCACTGCAAAGAAGTGCACGTTCGCTCAGCTCCCACCCCCATCTGAGCTGACAGACCCACTCGTGAGTCTCCTGCTGTGGACTGAGAGGGAGGGGTGCAGCAGCTCGGGACTAAAATAAGACTGCATATTAAAATCCCAGAAAGAGATTTACGTACAAATACAGCTATATAGAAGGGTTCTGGTTTGTTGGGGAGGGGGGCATCCTTAGAAGGCCAGTTAGAGAGCTGCATGTAAACCCTACTCATACTTTATTAATTTAGTTGATGCTCATATCTAGAGAGGCAACAACAAAAGATCAGAGCATTGAGGAACAGCCATTTCACAAATCAGGATGCCGAGTTACAAATGAATTTACATCAATATTAAATCTGCATTATAGATTCTCTGAACCATTAGAGAGCAGCAACTGGGAAACAGAGATACCAATTTTCACTGATTCCCCCTCTTGTCATGCTAGGAATGGCATGTCCTATGAGGGACCAGTCAGGACAGGTGCATCCAAAGGATTCTTAGCACATACTCATACTATAAGGCGAGAGTAGGGAGATTCAAACTGGGTACTGCCTCCCCATTATCAATCACCCAGCAGCTTGTGGATTACTTTGAGAATGTGCAGTGGTGGAGGGTACAGGCTTCCTATCAATGCCAGCAGGCGGCGCCACAGAGCAGGAACAAGACTGAGTTCCTGGAGGGTGGCCGGTACTTGATGTCAGGACAAATATCCACAGCCCGGCAGGCTGACAGCAGGGGCAAATCGATACCATTCGTTTGCCATCAGGCCATGCTTCCTTTCATTGACATGTGGACTGTTCCAGCCCAGGGGGTGCTCTTGTTTTTCTCTGTTTTTCCCAGCATGAGGGCCTGCCTAAGCAGGCCAAGTGGCATCGATACCAGAGGGAGAGGACAGTGCCGGGCCGGCTGGCTTGCTGGGGTTTCATTTGGCTCAGAAGGACCCAGACCCTCAGAACTGCAGTCCCATGTGGAATCCTGAGCCCTGAACTGGCTGCTCAGCTCTAACACCCATGCAGCCCAGGGTGAAAATTCTAATATATTCAGGACCCCATGATTGCGTGCCCCGCACATGCCTGTTTGTAATCACTGGTTCACCACTTTTCCATTTAGTTCTTTTAGGCCGCAATGGAAAATGTTTCTGGTAGCCAGTGCACCCAATTGCTGTGTTGACTGCTTAGGTCTCCCACATTGGGCACGAGCTGATTGGCTCATTGGTCCTGCAAAGTGATTGGTGAGCAGAGGCAAAACTCGTCAGCTGAGATCATGGAGTCACAAGGTCTAATTATTACAGAGTATATGAGCTGCCCTGCATGGAGTAAGCAGACATTTCACTGAGCCTAAAAGGACCCCAGATGATAGAAGACATCTTGCATAAAGGGAGTGAAGGCCAACCCTATGGAGTGGAAATCGAGGCGGGATCTCTTCGCAATGGGAACAAACGCCATCTCAGCTGAATCTCCGTTCTTCAGGGACCTCCATACCTCAACCCGGCTGCAGCACACTGACGGCCCAGAGGAAGGAGGCCAGAGATAAGGAAGTCAAGCATCTTAACCGACCTGCTTATCAAACCCCAAGGACCCAAGTGCTGCACATGCACTGGCGGCTTTTTATTTCATTACCAGTTGGTTTATTGGGGCTTAAGCAAAGGATCATGTTTCTCCTTTTATTGGAACTAATACTTTCTACAGAAATTCAAACTACACTGTGGAGCAGAAGCATCCCTCCCGAGACTTCCAACCGCCTTCTGGACACACTCCCAGCTCCTTAACCGCGTCACCACCTGCTGTACTTATCTAATGTGTCCCTGACGAGTTTCCGGCACAGCACCCCAGACTGATGTCTGGATATTAAGACCCAAGAATGTGGGACGAGGCCACCAAGGGCCCCACCGTTTCCACACTCAGGTGCAAACCGCAATCAGTTTTGGCTCCATTATTTCATCGACTCTCTAGGTCCTCAAACATAAACCCGACATCTCACAGCAGACCATGGCATGAGCTTCTGCGTCTCAGAGGAATGAATCGAGGTGACAATCACAGAGGCCGCGTTGATGCGATGTTCACACACGGCTGTCCCAGGCGTGACATGTAACAAGCAGCATAAAGACATCAGCCATGTCGCTCGACACATGGAAACCATGAAATTAGTCACCCATCCCCTTCCCTTTCCTGGAGGAACAAAAGCAAAGTTCTCAGTCATCTGTTACACCCACCCACCAGCCTGACAACCATGCACCAGATTTCTGGCAGATACAACCCTTCCAAATCACAAAAACCAATGCATGGCTGCAAGATTTTCCTCCCCCAACCTAAGACGATGTGTATTTTAGACAGAAGGGGCAAAATCACTTAATATTATTAATGAATATCAAAGGGTCTCTGCAAGGACACAAAAACTGGAGTATGGAAATAATGACACAAGCAGCCTCACTCTTAGGACTGAAGCCACATGCCTGTGTGACCATGACGTACGCATCCGCTCAACTCTCACAGCAGCCGGCTTAAAATCCATCAAGCCAGGTCAGCACATCCGTTTGACCAAAACAGCCACGGCAACCAACGAGACAAAAGAAACTGGAGCAGAGACCTAGCCAGCCAGCCCTGAAGAACAGAGAATCACCATGGATACAGAATAGCTTGTAACATTAGGGATTGCGGGGAAAAGAAGTGGTACGTTCTGGAACATTTTCCAGATGCGCTACTGCACGTGACTGGGAAGCGTGAACGAGAGAGTTAACCGGCCATGTGATCCAGAACAGCCAATCGGTCTGCGAGGCACCCATGCCTATGTAAGATAAGTCCAAATATAATTACTATAAATAAATAAAAGCTTTAACTGAAGTGTTTCAAGACTGTCTTTTCTCACACGATGAACAGTGTTCAGGCCCCCGAAATACAACATCAGCGTGCTCAGTCACCCCCAAACCCGTGAGGAAGGTGCCATGTCAAGGCTGAGGAAGGACAGGAGTCCCAGGATCTGTCCTTCGTTCTCTTCCCCCTACATCCATGACGGCCACAACCAGGTCTGTCTACAAAGGCAGTGCACCCACCCCCCGCTTCCACCCCCCCCAAAAGTGGCCCACTGCAACCACAAACTGCATTCCAGTCGGTATCCACCCTCAGCCAGCATGCATGCATTTGCACGTGCACACACACACACACACACACACACACACACACACACACACACACTATATATATTTCTATCATTGTGGGGGCTCTCCAGTCATTTCTATTTGATCACCACGATACAGGAAATACGAACCTGCACACACTGGCACGTGCACACAAGCATGGAGTGACCAGCCGCAGCCTTCACCTGGAAGCACGAGGAGTTTAATGACCTGCTCGATTTTAGATTAAAACCTTTATGTGTGTTTGTTTTTCCTCCAAGTTTCTTAAGCAAAAGAACATCTTTTTGTCATACGGTTCCCGTCGCCATCTCCCCCAGTCCTGCCCACAGCCTTCGGGGGCTTCTCCGTTATTAGATTCCTGCTGCACTGTAGCACAATGCTGTCAGTCACGATATGTGGGCTGGACAATAATTCCTGTACAAACAAAAAGTAGAGGCCTTGACCTTCAAAATCACCTGAGGCAGTGTCTACAGCAACCATCCTTATGTCTGACAACCAAATCAAATGTTTTATAGCTGCCAAGACATGAACAGCAGACCTCATTGTGAAATAAATCCTCTGTTTTCCCCCCTCGTGTGCTTCAGTGTTTCATAGCCAAGACCCTCTGTCCAGCAATGGCGCTGTCTGTAGCTAGTCACCCAAATGCCCGCACCTACCCCCCAAAATCACAATATTCATCCGTACGCACTTCAAAGCCACCAAAAAATCCTTCTAAGAAGTTTCAAAGACCTTACAACCAACAGACCCACCCTCGTTCCAAAACATTAGGAAACCTATACATAGTTTTATTTTTTATTTTTTAATGGCGGCCAAGCTTTCTGGCAGGTCCGACACGCCACAGCTATGGTCCCTTCAAAAGTTTCACAAGAGGAGAGAGCGGCCAAAAAACACAGGAAACGCGCTGAAGTGACCCTGTACACCATTTATGAAATCCAAGAAGCGCCAAAACATTCGACTTTATCCGTGCCGCCGCTTACAGCGCCATCGACACGCAGCTGTCTCAACATTAGCACTGCTTAACGCCAGGAGAAGTGAAAGGCATTCCGCACTATCAGCGCTAATGGCGAAAATATCCGAAGCGGTGCTATTGTTGTATTACGCAGTCCTGCGCTATTTTCTGCCCTGTTAAAATTACAGATGAGTCATGTATTCTTCCTACCTTATAAGGCATGTGACAGGACGGCATGAGCTCTGATAAAAGGAAACCCTTGACTATTTCCATCGGCCACCTATAAAGTGGCACCAGATAGATCAACGAAAGCTAAACTTCCACATCCAAAACGAGGGCAGGAGAGGCGATTAATCAGGCAAAATGCCTTCCCCTAACGCTGTGCTATGCTTAATGAGTAAAGAGCCGTCAGAGTCGTCCGTGTGTTGAGAAATGTGCAACGCTGATGGAATACACAGCCAACCTGCAGGGCTCTGCGCTTACAGAGCAGTAGGACTGGACTCAATCACAGCTGGATGGCTTCCCTGCCAAGCCTGTCTGCGTTGTAATGATACATTAAATCACAAACAAAATCTTAGGTACTTAGTATAATCTTTATGACCCCTATTGGAGAATTGGGAATAAAGTACAGCCCTGATCACCAGGGGCCACAGTGCAGATAAGCACCCTTATCCAGTACTGGGGAATGTTTCACTTTTTAACAGGAAACGGGAAGCCTCAATATGGATGCACCATTTATTGCCAAGTGGGTAATGTTTTTTTTAAACTACAAGCTGGGTCCCATGACAAAAGGATCAGATAATCCAATGTCGTCTTGGGGAAACCACCCCTACTGGAGAATGGTACATTCCTTCTGTAGTTTATCATAGCCACACACATGAAAGACAATTAGCCACTGGCCATGAAGCTAAGAAGGACCCTTTCCCAGTTGTCTGCCATAATAGCGGATGGGCAGGGAGGGTGTCAGTCCCTTACCCTGTCCCAGTGAGGCCCAGGGACCTGAGGTCCTCTGTTTGAGGTGGGCGCAGCAGCCCAAGAGGAGCAAAACCAGACAGAAATGGGACGCCATCTGGCCTCGGACAATCCTCCAACGTTTTTACAAGCCAAAGAAGCATCAAGAGATTACAAACGCTGAGAGCCAAATCTCCGCACTCAACTCGGTCTGTCTGGCATCACAAAGTCGTCATTTCCTAAAAACAGTCTCCGATTCCTCAGGGAGAGAGCAGACTGCTCGTTGAAGAACACTTGAGACCTGGATTCTGAATAGACGACAAGGCCATTCTACAGTTAACGCTGAAGATGAGAGGAACACATTAGCCTTGAAACCTGGACCCACCCATGCCAGTATATCACCACGTCCTTCCCCTGCACACTCTATGGAATGCCAGGTCCCCGAAGTCAAAGGCGGAAAATGGTCTGGACATCAAGTTAACCAGGCAGTTGAGATACAAGTTAAATCGAATCCGTGTCTTGTGTGCATCCTCAGACAGTAAAGGCCGTATACTTCAGACAAAACCCACGTTGGTTCTGGCAATACGGGGCAAACTTTTTTGTTCGGATCCCACCCCTACGACTGGCTGACAAAAATGTGATGCAGCGCGATTGGTCAGTAAAACTAATTATGCAGTTACCAGCATGCTTTGCACCACATTGCACTTTAGTGTACATTAATATGCATTTGTGCATCTCTGTTAATAGTAAATGTTGTAACCGTGTAGTGTTTGCCGTGACATGCGTGTTTCATTAGCGTGTCACCGTGAGTGTCGTGTAAAATGTCTGCTTCCCCGTCTGTGCCGCCGCTAGTATTGAACCGATAGCGGTCACTATTAAAGACGGTAACTTCCATTTTAGAGGAGCTGCGGCCTCCTTTAGTACAGGGCGCCCTGCTCTCGCCACCATGTGCT
>JAABNY020000063.1:3080510-3107992 GCA_015164015.2 Brevimyrus niger | reverse complement strand
AACTGCAACCAGCATCCACACACTTGTTTGAGTTGTGGTACACACACACACACACACACACACACACACACACACACGCATTCAAATCTTCGTGGGAATCCAATTCTATGGGAAAAACACGTATCCCAATAATGACAACCTTAACCCCTACCTGGCCCTAACCTTAATCAAACAAATTACAAGACATGTGGTCCCCACAATGTAATATACACATACCCTTTTCCCCCAGAAAGCCATTAATGGAGGGTCAGGACTGTCAGCCAGCTCGAGCCCTTAGTGTCCTCATCATGGTTCAGAATACATTATGCGGCTATATAAGGCTAATGGAACGCAAAAGCATCACACTTCCAGGCAGCCTCCACATTCCTCAGCTGCCCGACTGCCATTTAATTAAGCCATATGCTCCCAGGACCTGACTAAATTGTCCGCGTTCTTCATTTCACTAGATGGGCAGGACACAACATTGCAGCCTGTCGCCGAATCTAAAAACAGATGACATCGCCTTCTTTGACCAATTTGGCAAATGGGTGCTCAAATGGAACAGCTAAGCGGGACCCGGAACAAAGCTGGACGCCAACACCTCATTAGTCAAGATTATGTTGGTGCCTAGTGGGGAGAGAACGGTAAGCCCTGCCCCCCCAACACAGGACTGTCCTTTAAGGACAAGGGCTATGCCTGATGTGGCCCATATCAGCCAAGCACATCAAGCGAGCCCAAGGGACTGAATGGAAATGCAGCTCCAATGCATTTCATATTGTTACGTTATCTAAATTCTACTGCTGAGTTGCTTAGCAACTAGTGCGAGCACCAATTACTTGAAGCGCTCATGTTCTTTCCCCCTTTTATACATTTTCATTTTCCAGTTAACAGACTCAGTTCTAATGAGGCACCCAGCAAACTGCCCTGGATCTTTACCTGCAGCCATGAGGTTGCAAGTCCATGATCCTTAACCCCTGTAGTGGCCACTGGTTTGCCCAGGTCATGTGCCACTGAGGCTCTCCCAGGCGCTCGACCACACTCTCAGCTTTTACCTAATGTTTCCCATCATGGTGAGAAGATCAGAAAAACAGAAGATCAGAGAGGAATGTGCCTCAGACTGCGTCAGATCTTGACGATGTTGCCACCAATGCCATACTGTAGTTTCATCAATGTTGCTCGTACCTCAGTGGCTTTGGCAGTTCAGCAACGCCAAGACCCGTCAATCCAACTGCATTCCTCAACTGCCAACAAGGGCTACGGGAGACTCCCCAAGGGGCCAGGAAAGAGACGTCCACTGAAAAGCTACCGGTCCCTACATGAGACAATATGCTGCCGCACCTTTGGGAAGAGCAGTGAACTTAAACATGCACTCATTAAGATTGCAGCAGTGTAGAAGTACTTTAAATGACTATCTGCAACTACTGACCTTCCACCTGAAGCAGCAGAATACTGCGCCATCTACGTAGCACACACACACACACACACACACACACACACGAAACCAAGAATCCCACTTCCCCTCAACTGGTCAGATATCGGGAGAGATTACATAAATATCCGGCCAGCTCACTGCCAGTTCTGATGTCTTCTCTAGAAAAACAGGTTAACATCCGGTACTCCAAACATTTGGACCGAGTGAGCAGGCCCAAGTGCGGCGCGTTTACAGCATGGCGACACTGGGAAATAGCACCCGTCTCGGGTTCTGCTTCTGACATAGACACATAGGTTTAGATTATTTAACAGCCCGCCATCACTAAAAGGAATTAGCACACTCGCTCTTTTCAGTTTACGGTTCAGTTCCCTGGTGCTTAAGGGCTCTGAGATGGAACAGAACCAGTCTCTCTGAATTAAGACTCTGCTTTCAGTCCCAAGCTGGGAGAAAAGGAAAAAAAAAAAACCCTCACACTCACACGCAGAGCAGAGCTGTTGCTGGGTCGCCGTTATGCTTCCAGTCCTCGCTCCGCGTTGAAAACACTCACTCCCACGAGCTTACATAACCCCTCCCCGGTCCCCCCCCCATCTCCCAAACGCTTTTTATTCACATGGCTGCCAAGGCAGCACCTGCCCACTAGAACACCAAAGCGGGTCTCAACAGGATGGGCACTTATCGGCTAGCTGCACCCCACACCCGTTTTCTGACCCGTCTCCAAAGAGCTGCCGGGTCTCCGTCATAGCCGAGGCACCTAGGTTCACACTACCAGCCCGCTGCCTTACCCAGCTTGGAAGGAGCACAGTCATTAACAGCCCCGTACCCCAGCTTCATGCCGTCAGACAGTCGTGGGAACACAAGACATAGCTTACAGGGGCCACACAGAAGCACTGACCCAGTGAAAGGAGGTCGGGCACCAACCATTTTGGTTAGACCGTGCCGTTTACTCCACCCACTGACAAGGACACATCGGACCAAATCGTTTTCACATTTCCACAATTTAGCGCTTTTTCCGAACGCTTATGTGAGTCATGCGGGGAGACGCATCCCAAAGCACGCAACACTAACACAAAACGGAACAGGTGGTATGGCGTCGATGTCCAAAAATGCTCAGGCGTACAAGCCGGCGTCGACGCCAGGGCTCATGCCGAGGCGACAGCCATGCGGCCCGGACCTGTCGTTACCGACACCGAGATACATGATTTATACGGGCCAGCTGAATGAGTAAGAGCGCGCGGCTGGAACGGCTGAGAACGTCACATCGGGACAAGCACAGCCTCTCCGGTGCGTCACGCAACCGTCTCCCTCCCTTCCTGCACACGTGGGCCGCAACAAGAGAACCCCAACCCCCCCCCCCGGAAAAATTGTGCTTCCACACACACACACACACTTCTTGGTGTTCGGACGCCTGCACTAGCGCCAGCTGCGATCCTCACACTGACAGCACGCCCACCGCAGCCTCAATCCGGGAAACTCGCATCGAGTCGCTCCAACGATCATCGGCGTGCTCCTCAAAGTATCTGTGTCTACGGCAACCATAGCGATTTCACAGCTACCGCAATGCATGTTTTCGCAGTTAAGTATTCTAAAGGATTGCATATATACTGAAGAACCCCCTCAGTAAAAGTGAGAAGAGAATAAACTACAAATAAACACATTACAAGATACTGCGTCTCTGCTGTGCTGCTTACTAGTAACAGAGAGTAGCTGAATTTTGATGATCGGATTTAAATTTTTTCTTTAATCGTTATGCATCTGACAGATGGCCTCCTCCTCGACGATGACGCTCCAACTGTGAAAGCAGCCACCAGATCTCCGAGCCGCTCCATCGTGACTCCACCGTCGGCTGCGGCTCCTTGGGGCCCAGGGACGGAGGGAGGAGTAACACAAGCCAGCTCCATAAAACAATTCGTTCTGACGTCGCCCCGCCAAGGAAAAAACAACAGATCCAAGAGCACGTGGGCGTGGCTGCACGGGAAAAACGCGCAACTTGGCGGGATATCAAGGACAGAGGGGGAGATCTTCTAAAGCGACAAGACCGACGCAACGGTCGATATTACTGCTGCTTAACTTGATCAGTCCTTTCATTTATATTTACCAAAAACAGACCACGGGATCATCTGCAACACACATGTGTGGAAGAGAAACCGACAAGAGCTGCGGCTGATCCTTTCCTGTGCTTGGCTGTCAGAACGACCAAATTCCCGCAAGGGAATTCTTGGGAAAAAGGACCCAACATTCAAAATACCACCGTATTTCGAAAATGGTTATGAGTCTACAGAAGTCCTCAACCAGATATTTACAGTGGTCAACGCGGTTCAAAGATTTAAAAGCAGCACATACCGCTTTGGCGATGACAGGTAAGTCTCTGATGCTGGTCTGCAGCACGATGGAAGCGTCAGTACAGCAGAGCTCTGAGACACTGCCAGGATTTTAGAGGTCACTGATCGCCTGGCTCCAAAGACGCACGATGGAGGAACTCCACTGAAATGTGGGAGTTTTTCATGACGCAAGCAGACTGGGAAGGAGCCAGCGAGGCCAGACGGCTGCACCCCACCAAATAGAGGCGGAAAAGCCCGGGCTTCACACAGGAGCCGGTAGCAACGCACATATGTGGAGACGGAGGTGATCCACGGGAATGGCGTGTGGATGGTTAGGTGTCAGTCCACAGCGCTGCAGGCCTCGAGGACACCCCGGGAAGGCCTCAGAAAGCCACAGGTCTACTGTGTCAGATAACTAACAAGTCATTTTGATACAGCCTGAACCCCACCCACGCATATCTGTTGGTCATAGTGGTTTCTTTCCTGTTTGCTTTTTTTGTGTGTGTGTGGGGGGGGGCAGTGAGAGGGATGATAATGACTGAAGACTTAATATTGAAGGTAAGCTCTCCCTTCTGACTATAATCCTGGCCCAGGCAGACAGAATTCTATACCATGTTAACTGCGCAAATGAGTGACCCAACTGTATCTCCAACAGGATGTTTTTGTATCATTTGGGCAGTCAAACTGTGGACCAGCTGTAAGCAGTTGCCTGGTCACGTGGCTTGTGGGAGTGGGCAGGAGGCTACCAAAGCTGGTAGCCAATCAGATGTTAGAGAGGGGAGGGCAATCCTTCAATCCAGCCTATAAGATGCTTGCATCGTGGTATGGCCAGGATTCACACACTGCAAGCAAAAATATAACTCAATACTGTCAACATGTTTCATATCGTTTAAGGGACTCAAAGTACTTATTACTAAAAAGAAAAGAAAACAGTCATAACATAGTTCAGCCCAGCCCAGTTATTAGGATACTAGGTCAAACATTCAACTACATTTATTCCACACAGTAGAAACCGTAAAGAACCACATTTTATGATCATTTCAGAGGCTCAGGGCATCTAGAACCACACAAGCTGCCAAACAGACGGCAGAGCCAGGAACCACGAGCGTTTCCATAAAGGAACCTAAAACTGGGACACAGCGGAGGAGCGCAGCATCGCCATGGCGATCCACCTTTACCCTCAGACCATATGAACAGCGAGGAGGGCTGCCTTAACCAACAGGAACAATGTAATAAAAGGCCCAGAACAAACAGCAACACTGTGTCTGGGGCAGACGGTGCCCTTCGTAACCATACGGCTGCTTCGTTTAGAGGGCTGCATATAGCTGAGACCATTCTGGAATGTTCAGTGTCATCCTCTCGCTGAGGACCTAACTGTCTTGTTCCCTGTTCCAGGTAAACCAACTAGCATGAGGTGGTAAGGAATGAATCAGCACCAGTAGATCTCCTTCAATGTGATTGGCTCTGAAGACCCGTGGCGACATGTGATGGGACAAGCCAGCATGGGGGGCGGGGGGCGGAGCCACACCTCTTGCGATTTACATGAGAAGCCACATGCTACAGACACAGGGGTCATTGTCAGGAACATACTGCTGCAACTTCATGGAGCACGACCACGGCCCTCAGTGCAAGAGGAAATCCCCAGGATCTGCGGGAACAAGACGCCGGCTCGCACCCAGCATCTCAAATAGGGACATGACCTCAGGGCTGGAGGAAGGCCCTCTGGATTCGGAATTTCGCTGGGAAACGTGGGAGTCAGGGATTCACAGGGTGGGACACGACACGAGGGCAGCTGCATTTGCTGCACAGGGGTGCAAGAAGGCGGCAGACTGCCTATATGGAGACAAATTGTGAATGTGGGCAAATAAAAATGGCAGACAACCACCATGCAGCTAGTCAAGGAAAATAAAACCTCACAAACAAACCTCTTTAAAATTTTATTTAAGACATTTTTTTCCCTTCCCATTCAAGCCTCGCTAAGCAGATGGGGGCCGGATCGAGTTACGTCTCCCCTGCCAGCGACAGCCCAGATTAAAGTTTACCTATCAGCTGCCTAGCTGACATAGGTACCAATTATTTTTTTAATCCATCCATCTTTACCCCCCGCCCCCCCCCCCACCTCCTCGCCTGGCTGCAACTGCCTGGCAGCTATCTGCTGGCTCATTAAGATGTCGGCAGCAGAGCCGGACAGATGCGGACATCAGCAGTATCGACGGCTTTGCAACGGTGGCTGCCTCAAACAGCGACCTCATCACGCCACCGGGGAGGGTGACATTAACCTTTACACAGGGGTGTAGCTAGAAATTCTAAGCCCCACATGAAAATGTCACCTTGCCCCCTCCCCATAGGGATTGACCCTTTCAATCTAAAGAAATATGGGAAGCTATGTTTTGAGTGCGCGGGTCCCTGCAGCGCCTGGATTCCAGTGCCGAGAAGATGGCGAGTGAGGTCAACGGTTTTTCCCGGCAATGGAACCACTGCCCTCATCCTCACCCAACAACTGCAGGGATGCAAGTGCAGGCACTGAACAAAGGATGGACCTCTGGCAGATTCATCAGCCTTTAGGTCTGCGGTTTGATGGAGGGACATCCCATGACTCACCCCGGACGGCTGGCACCGCGGACCTCGACGGCGTGCCATGTGAACAATGCTCCCTTCTCCAGGCACGAACAAAAAAACATCATAAAATGTCATTAGAAAGACAAAGGTTCTCCTCACTGAGCTCAAGTTTGGACTGGAGGACATCGTGCCGGAGCTCCTGCTGAAGGACCTTTTCTGAGAGCCTTTCCCCATGACCTTTAACCCTTTCCCAGCACACTATCACTATTTATAGGAAAACTCTGTTCCAGCCCGAAAGCATCTCCATATCCCAGATTCACAACCTTGCCTCCACTTCATCCTCCATAACAGAGGGCTGCCTGTCCATGGGTTATTTTGATGATGATGTCTTAAGCTCAAACAGCCTGACGCTGGACAAGCTGTGTTTGGCATGGTACTGGGGCAGAAGGAGATGTTTGACTGAACCATTCCCCCCTCCAGACTCCACAGAGTAGGTCTCGGTGTCCCCCTCCAAGCCTTCACTACCATGAGGTACCTAAGCTATGTCACAGGGAGGAGAAGAGGAAGACGATTGCTGCTTTCTCTCCAAAAGTATCAGTGGTGCGGTGGGAACGTCGGAGTCCATCAAAGGGCACGACCGAAGTCTGGAAACGGGCCACAGTAGTGTCGACCAATAACCGCTGCTGCTGTGATGTTAGATGGTGGTTCTGCAACGTTCTGCTGCAGACACATTGAGGTACAGGCTAACAATGTCTCTAAAGGACGTTTCAGAGGACGTCTAAAGGACGTTGCTGGCAAACAGACAGACTCTCGACACACACTGTTAAGGCTTATCAGAGGGACGGCATGAAAGAAAATCCCAGAAATGCCTGGAATGCCTGGACTGGGGTCACTCCCAACCCCCCCAAACCAGCACGCCACCATCCTCGGACCCACCTTGTCTCCTGTGGCACTGAGCCCCCCCCAGGGAGTGTACCATGTGTTCCTCACCTGTTCTTCTACTACAACAGCTGACACCGCCCCCCACTCAATGACACCCACCTCCCCAGCTAGCTCAGAAAAGCCCTGACCCACCCCCATACCACCACCCGACACAAATTCCACATGCTCCATCTGCTTCCAGTGTGCCCCTAATAACAACCCCCCCCCACCCCCCACTGACCTCGAGAATAAAAACAGGACACACCCCCACACCTGGCCCTGCTGTAATACGGCCTATCCTGAGAAATGTATAATCTGCTGCTCCTGAGATAAATATTCATAAGGCTGCATAGTACTGCAGGACATCACACTGCAACACAATTGCAGTTGTAAGGCTCAGGCGCTATAATCCTCAGGACATTAGATGATGGGCATAAAACATATGTCTGATGTCAGCTTTTCGTCACTTTATCTTTATTATATTTGGTTAAAGGAGCATGTTGGCATATCATGGAAGCGATAAGCACTGAAATGGCAGTGAAGAAGGGGACCAATCAGGAGCAATGGCATCTTTTAAAAGAGGAGATATCGTGGATAAACAAGGTAAAAGACGCCGGTGGTTTGGCGATACTTTCTGCAAAAAGTCCGACAATTATTAAAAATAAGGGTACGTCTCTTGTTAATATTTTAGGCATACTGCTAATCTGCCTTCCAAATTGTGGTTGTAAGTAAACACCCGCATAGTCTTGAAAAGCTGAAAGACAAATGTTCATGCCCGTCGTCTAAAGCCTGGGTGATGTCTGCACGTACTTCATATAATCGCGCCATGCCATGTCCTGCAGCCCTAAACAAGACACAATGCTGCCCATTTCCCAGCCCTGCTCATTCGCCATTAAGTGGTCGAACGCCAGCCATCCACCTCATTCGCAGCCACGCCACTGGGAACGCCCCCCCAGACCAGAGCCACGCCAGCTTCAGCAGCACTGACACGCACACTGCGCCTCATCTTTGCTCAGAGGCGAGAACACTGAAAGAGGAAACCTATAAAACTATAAAAACCTATAACACTAAGACAGAGCACAACACTGCATTAGCAGCAGCATAAAACCTCAGAGAGAACTATCCTGAGCCCAGCCGGGGATCGGTTAGTAACCATTTAAACTGAACCGAAGGAGAAAAACTGTATGACAAGATGATCAGCAAATAAGAGGGTGCTTTTTAAACAGATTAGTATTAGTTTGTCCCAATAAGCCTGAAATCAGAAAGACTCCTATACCACAGATCACCCTCCTATTGTGAAACAGCAAAATGGATGCGATTAGTTTATAAAATGACAGCGGCACAGACACGGAGGTGTGGGGGGGGACCACAGAGGTCGGCATCCAGGCCTAAAAATGACAATTTCAATAAATGATGAAAAAGACCCGCAGTGGTACGGGAGGTTTGTTTACGCAGACACTGGGAAAGTTGTGACTGACATCTTTAGGGACAGGTGGGGCCCAGTGACTAAGGGGGCCCCCAAAAACCCCCAAAAAGAAGGAGAAGATGATTAAAGAGAGCGAGGGGGGTGCAGGTGAAGCTGTGCTGGCCGTTATGGGAGAATGCTGAGGGCTATATTTAGCTATGCGCTACCACTGGGCGGCCGCACTGGTTCCTGTCGCAGCGTCCCATTTTCCATCCCCGCTGTCCCCCCTCCTCCCCTTCCCCCCATCCCCCATGAGACGCGAACCCATTTACTGCTGACTCCTCCCCCGCCACGCCCCTCACGGTCCAGCTGACTGACTGCCCCGGCGCTAGCCAGGACGCTAACCACCGCATCACCGCGGAAAGCCCCAGCAGAGACATTCCACCCGAATCGTTTCACGACTCCGAAAATAAAAGGCTTTTTGTGCCCCGTTGGCTCAGAAAAAAAAAATGTAAAAAAAAAAAAAAAAACAGCAGGCTCGAGCATTAACAAGTGCACGTCCATTTTGTGTGGGGGGGCAGGGGGGCACCCACTCACTATTCCAGAAATAGTTGTTTGCCTGCTTAAACATTCAGAGAAGCTTTGCTTCTCTCAACCCTTCCTTTACCAAAAATGCAATGGGGGTGGCGTCAATATTAGGGTGTGGGGCATTTCTGTTTTGTCAAGGGCCCAGCATGGAGAAACTCCAGCTCCTCTCTCAGGGCCAGGAACCATCACACAGGAGAAGGAGTGGGTCATAAACCAGCAGCCGGAAGGTGGCGGGTTCGAGTTCCATGAAGTCCTTTGATGTAGGACCCCAGAGTTTCACTCCAGTAAAAACACACATTGCGTGAATGGGCAAAAATAGTGAACTGCTTCGGAAAACGTGTCAATTCAATGACCAAGTGCAAAACATAAGTCAACCATTTCTATCCAAACCTACTGACAGCTGGGTTACTCCCAAAACTCAAACTGACAGGATAGCAGGTAATGGATCTGTGCCCTTGACCACGGTCTGACCTTCACTCACACAAAAACACTCAAGCATCACGTGCTGAAGTAGCGAGGGGCAAAGTGCCAAGAAAGCGTCAGTTTTAAATTGTTAACGTTAATGCTCATCTCCCAAGCGCACATAAAATATTCACGGCATTCTGGTTTATGAATCCAGGCTAAGACCCCCCCTTGGCCTCTCTTTACTCAACGTTTCTCTAGACATGAGGTTAATGTCAGCTGACGTCTCAGACGGCCCACATCCACAAACACAGCCACCTTCTGCCATGGTGCATAAAAGCAAACCAGCATGAAAATCCTTGCCTGATAGCTTCGCTGCTAATGATGATTGGCTAGGCTGAAGATCCTTGTCAAAACCAGGGGTCCCAGACAGATATCAGAGGGGCCACTGAGGGCAGGCGAGACTGCCACTGCCCCAGCTCACAGAGGGTAACACTGGGAAGGGCCCAGACATCATGAGTGGCTCTCGCAGGTGGACGCACATTTGGCAGGAAAGACTACACTCGCAAAAAGCTAAGAAGGAAAAAATGGGCGTCTTGAAAGAAAACGCGGCCTTCAGCTTGCTGGCTCACAGAGGTCGCTAAATTATAACCACAGATGGTGAACGGTGAAGGATCTGAGCTGCCAAATCCTGCAAGGGACTTGAGCAGAAAAAGGACCGTTCGATCGACTGTGAAGCTGGATCGGGCTGTGCATCTGCGCCGTAACACGTTCAACCCCTAAACGAGGACAGACGGGGTAGAGCGATGGCGGCGCAGTAAATCGAGGCACTGCGGAACCACGTGAGCGACAGCAGCACTGCCATCATAAACTCTATAAGCACCAGGAACTGCAGCATAAACAAGCACCAGCCTGTACACTGTACACATCACAAAATGCAACCCCCACCCCCTCGACACTGGGTGTCTGAGGTGCAGAGTCTAAGTGCCTCTCGCTCCCTCTGCTCCACCCCCCCGAACCTTCCGGCAAGACGTGAAGCACTGCATCGTCACAGCGTGAAACACGCCGTGGACAAAGCCGAACCAGTAACACTGTGAAGCCGGAGGGAGAAAAATGCACAGCCAAACTGGGCACCGACCAGTACAGCTCTGGTCCAAAAGACTCCATTCACTGCCTTATAACCATACACTTCACGTCTGAACATTCTGAAGGTAATTCACTCTGTCTCCTCTCCGCAGCCCATCCAGACAGTGTTTCATGATCAGTTGCTGAGTCAGGTGGGCCTTATCCTGTGCCCTCCACCCCCACTACGAGGAGACAAATCTGTCACCACAGGCCACACACACACAACCATATGGTAACACATACCACAACTTACTCACGGCCTTCAGGTGACGTTCCGGAACTTTCTTTTCAACAGCAAATCAAACACAGCTGAGGTCAATTGGCATGGGTTTCCACACACACACGATCGCACTTTGACCCTGCAGCCTGGCATCTGCCCTGTTTCACAAACAGCTACTTAAAAAAAAAAAAACGCACTCAGCGTAACACATCCTGCAAACACATTCTATCCTGCAAAAGCACATCAACAGCAACACAGAAACAACCATCCGCTACTTTGCAACGAAAACAGCCACCATATGGCAAATAAGCTCAATTAGGTTACTCAGTTAGTCGACAGAGAGTGAAGCGGACATTCTGACCTAAAATTTCAGTCTGACCTCAAAAACAAAGTCCCCAGCCCTTGATAACCTCCGTCAGGGTCCTACTCCACACAGTGGTGACATCATCCTCACCAAGGGCAGACAGAGCTTGATGAGGAGGATGTCATTAAACATGATAGACAGCAAAGATAAAAGTGGGGACCAGGGGTTGGGGGTGTCCTGTCCTACCAATATTAGACACCAGGCGCTTGGCACTACCTCGGCAAACGTGTGAGCCTACACAAGCCACACGCAGCATCCAAGGTTTTCAGGCTACAAGCATTCTGGATTTTGGGGAGGGAGGGGCTGCAATATTTTTCGATCTTACAGAACTTTTTGCTTGGCATCAGCCTCAAGTGCACCAGGAATTAGTTCCTTTATAAAACCGTGAAAGGGCTAAGATGTTACATAGACCAAAAAGATCTAATAATCGGTGAAAATTTACATTAAAATCAGTCCCTGGATGTCGCGAGCTGAGAGGAGATGGGGCTCCTGATTGGTGCGGCTCCGGGGGCCGGGCCAGGCCACACACAGCCCCCCGGTCACGGATCCGTGCGGCATCCCGTGCTTCTTTTTAAGGTCTTTTTTTGCAGTTGGTCTGGTACCCCATCCATTACGGCGTGCCTTGGGTCACATTAACCGCATTAAGACTGCAGTACCGCAATGGTCCAGGACGTAAGCCGGCCGTATCCGGACAAACTCCCAATTACAAACTAAAAAGCCGCAGACCTAAAATACCGCGTTCTGCCACCATTATATCGCTTTATTTCTTGTTTAATATTGCGAAGGGCGCGTTTCTCAGTGGCTGGGGAGATCTGTTTAAACTGGCCCATATGGAAAGTGACGCAAAATGTGCATGGAGAGCTGGCAGGTATGTAATGATGCGGACGGTAATTAGCTTGCTCATTCGATACGGCAGTTTGAAATACGAGCTCAGACGCATAACTACAATGACCCCCCGACCCACACCGTCCTGTCCTGTCCCGTCCCATCCCGTCCCGTCCAACGCGGAGCCGCAGATACCGAGTGGCGCTGACGCAGCTCCACACCGGCCAGTAAGGCGAAGGAAGAAAACGTCGCATTTCCCAACCAACTGGTCTCCCTTCGAAGCCGGACTGGAACACCGGATGCATTTATTTATTTTTCCACTGTTAACCCCCGTCAAATGGACACCACATTTCCCCTGAGTGTGCACCCACACGACCACGCCTGTTTGCATCCTCCGAGTCCCGGGAGCCCGCACCGTGCAGCCATCCCTTAGCTACCTGTTATAAATAAAACCTCCATGTTGCTACAATGTAGACAGCCGTGTTCCCCTCCTGCAACCACCCCGATATGTTTCCCACAACGAAACAT
This sequence comes from Brevimyrus niger, assembly GCA_015164015.2. Taxonomy (NCBI): domain Eukaryota; kingdom Metazoa; phylum Chordata; class Actinopteri; order Osteoglossiformes; family Mormyridae; genus Brevimyrus; species Brevimyrus niger. The sequence goes on along the minus strand of JAABNY020000063.1, from coordinate 3,095,326 downwards.
CGCGAAAACGTACCGACCCGCTCCGCTCGAGCCCCGACTTTATAACGGCTTTAACGTAAGAGGCCGAATATACACTTATCCTCCGGTCTCCGGCGGGTGCATCCTGCGTCAAACGCCGCACGGCTTCGGCGTCTTTCGATAAAACGCCTTTAAGGTCGATTGTGAGGGAAAACATACCGATTTCGGGGGGTTTCTGACACCAACGAGATGCAGCAAACCGTTTAGTCGCGGCGCCGCTCCCCCGGATCCCCGGCGCCGTCGCTCCTAACCGCAGATTTTTTTCCACCCAAAAAAGACGCCGATGTCCCCGTTTTTGATGCCTTTCCCACTTACCAGTCGAACGGCGTACGGCGAGGCGAAGCCCACGATGAAGAGCAGAGTGCGGGGGCTGGAGGGAAAGGCGGCGCAGGCTGAGCGATCCGCACTGATTCCGAGGGGCGGAGAGATGACACCTCCAGCTGCGGCTTACGCCAAGGGTCCCCGCGCAGGGCATCTACACGCCAGAATGCCGGCGAGGGGCGCCGCACGATCGCCCCCCAAACCCACTCACAAACACCAAATCAGCAGTAGGCAGAGGAAAGTGCTTTAAAAATAATAGTATTGCCATTTCCTACATAATCATCCGTAAGCTGTATTCATACCGTCTAATGTCATATCATCGCACGAAGAAATAAGATGTAGCATTAGTACTGATGAAGATTCTGTGGTATTGGGGAACAGAAACCCTAATTTACTCTTAAACAAGAGTTTAGAACGCATAAAAACATGGTACTTGAAAGTGACTAATACATTGCTTCAGGGATTCAAACGTAGCAACACTAGGTGTTCAAGAGATTATAAGTACAAAACTAAAAAAAAAAAATATCAAAATTAACAACCGAAGTAGTGTAATTTGGAGTAAAGTTTTGGTAATACGACTTGAATGGGAGTCTCAAAATTACCACCATATCGGTTCCGTAAATCTTACGTGCGAAAATTCGCAAGCTTCTACTGGTAAAATGTGTAGATTAATTCTAAGAAGGATACTAAAAGTTGTTAAGCTTTACATCGTATATTTTATACAATATAGCATATGCATTACTTGAATGGGGATGAAGTTAACACTGGTTTCATCCAGGGAACGATTTAACAGCTGTTTAACAAAACCCAGACTACTCGAATAATTAGGAGCGCTTTAAACGAGCCAGTCTGGGTAGCAGGAAACATATGTAATTAAATAAAACGGCCTAAGAATCGCCGCTTGCTTGCGCACACATTGGGTTGGTTGTAAGGCAGAACGGTTTCCTTGACTACAGGAGTCCATTGCGCTGATGTCATGCATTCCCTGTCGGCCTTTTTGTCGCCAGCGATTGTTGTGGTCCACTCTGTCACCCGTGGTCACTCTTTCATTAATTACTTTATAGCCTGAGCTCTGGCTAACTGGTCCACAAGCAGCCTTGTGCAACTGTTGACAGAGCTAGGACGGACATGCAAAACTCATCTGGATGAAGCAGGTCTGCTGATGAGTTAGTATATCTGATCGTTCTGAACAGTCAGCACACAGTTATAGTTAACAGTGTTAATCAGACATTGGACTCTAGCTGCAATCACTAGAAGGTTCTCGGTGCTGGCCAGTATACGTGACCCACAGGTGTCAGCTGGGATCAGAGGCTTCCTGTTGGACCTTAGGTGGGTGCCTGTTGACTCGCCGTAAAAGAGCACTTAGCACAAAGGCGACAAGCCCATCCTGGACATTCTCCCATCCTGAGCGCTGCCAGGAAGGAACCCCTCCCAGCACTGCAAAGGGTTCCCGCCCCTCCCGCAGCTGTTGTGTGTGTGTGTGTGTGTGTGTGTGTGGGGGGGGGGGGGGTCACCCACAGCTGCTTGTTATATTGCTGGAATTCTGGGATTGGTCTGGGTTCTCCTCCTCCCTGGTTCCTGTGCCTGATAAGCAGGGTCTGCCTGGCCCGAACATCTGCTGAAGTGGGTGTGACTCAAACTTGGGGCGAGGCGAGGTCACTCCATTCCCCCAAATCCCCCACACCCACTCCCCCTCACCCCAAGAATTCACGCCACTGCACTGGTACATGACCACTGGTGAGCCAGGTAATGGACTCTCCCCACTGGGAATAACCACATCTACCTTATCTTTTTCCCTGTACACATATACTTCACACTCCAGATCGACCGGGGGGGGGGGGGGGGGGGTTGCGGCCCTACCCTGGCCCGGTCGTTCCTCTGGGGGCCTCCCCCCCCCCCCCCTCCTCCCCCCACTCCCGGGCGCCAGCCCCCCGCCCCTCCCAACAACACTCTCGAAAGGAGGGAGAATAGTGGATAATCCGTGTTTAAAGGTGCTGTTTGCAGAAGGGGGTGTCTGCTCTGAGGGAAAACATCCAAAAAATCGTCATGATACTGTAGTTCTCTCTTCTCACAGGTTCACCAGCATTTGTCACTCCAGTGTGTGTCACACGTTGGCTTTGCACTGAAGCACTTCAGCCCCCGCCCCTGCAGATCAGGTTTCTATGGATACTGTTTTTTTTCTCCCTTCCTCTTCTTTAGGACTCATACAATTTAGACTAAAAAACTGAAGATTGTTTTTTTTTTTTACATTTAAACTACAAGGATGGATGATCAGTTTATGGAAAACAGAGACACACTGTCGTCTGCACAGCATCGAAGACGTTTCTGAAGCTCCGATTAACAACAGATGCATGACTCTAGAAGACAATAGCATGTGTCTTTATGCAATTCTTTGCATTCCTAAAGCAGTGACTCTTTTTTTGTAATCTGTATGGCTCTATGACCTGTACATTTCCAAACACTACGTATCACTCTTCGGTATGTCAATCACCACAGAGTGTGAACAGAATCTGAATGGTCTGTTGACTGCATTTGCAAAGTGCTTGCAAAGCTAAATGCTATTGAGACCAAAAGCTGGTTTGATGGAGTTGAGCAAACTGTGCCAAGCACGTGAAAAGAGGCGATCTGCTACTGGGGACGATGGGCGCACATCGATCCGGGACACAGAGGGTGTCTCACTTCCCAGAGGCTATGCCACCAAGCTGGTATGATGGTCCGGTGTGGCTGAAGTTAGCCTCTGGATACGAGAGCTGGGCATTCAGGCTGTGAATTTTGAACCAAATCTAGGACAAGACAGCTTGTGACCCATGAAGCTCTGGGTGTTTTTTTCCCTCTTTGTGACACAAAAAGCGAGCGGAAATAGATTCCTGTTTCCAAGCCTGCATAGCTGTTCTAGAAGGTGGCAGTTGGTGTATGTAAATCCACCATTAAGATCAGCTGTTGCGACCGTTCGTCTTACCATTCCCCTTTTGAACTTAAGAAATTTGTGCGGGTTTTAAAAACAGGCCAGCACATCGAGATAAGATGTATTTCTGTACAGGTTTGCTGAAAAACTTATCCAGACAAAAGGGAAATATTTCAGCAAGAGATGTGGAAGTGCAAACAGCATGACATTTGGATTACAGGTCCAGTCCATGCGAGTATCTGGAACCGGAAAGACATTGGCTCTCAACCCAGCAGCGATGTGGTCATTTTCCTTTTCCCTCCAATGCATTTGAAATGACAGGACGGGTCCCAAAAGCCCCGTAACTGGTGTACCTTGCAATTAGGTCAATAGCGGGTTACATTCCTCTGGCATCAAGACAGGGAGTTTGAAAGACAGCTGAAGGGTAAAACAATTCAAAATGAATGGTGCTCTGTACAGATAGTGAGAAGAACTAAAGATGTCTTTTTACTGCCCTTACAGTATTTTGTGGTAACTGACAGGGAGAGTTGGACACTTAACAAAATAGTTGCTAAGCGCCGCAGAAGTGTAGCCTCAAACGGTCACAGAGCTGAATTGGTACCACTGAGAGCCAGTCTCAGGAAAAACTGTACATTGTGATCCTTACAAAGCTGGAATTTATGGGAAAGCTGCTTCTTGGAAACAACTTGTATCTGCAGTCACTGGTGAAAAGATGCACAGCCTGGGGTGAGGAGCTGGGAACCTGGGCCCCTGAACGAAAGGAAAGGTCACATCGACGGATAATTCACCACAATGTGTTTAAGTTCGGAGAATGCCAAAGGCTGCCTGCAGCTCACAATGCCTGTTACCACCCCCTTAAGCATGGTGGGGGCCCCATTATACTACAGACAGCCATTTTGTTGGAATCGTCATATCCAATATTTAATTTGCATGATCATATAAAGGCCCAGGAATAGAGAAGCATTTCACAGGACCTTTGGTGCAAACACCGTTACCCAGTGACATTTCCGTAATGCCCCCATGTACACTGGCAAACAAATTCAAAAGTGCTTTCATGAGCTCCGCAGGGTTATCCCGTCCCAGAAATTTTAAATTAAAAAACCCAATCTCGCCTCCAAAAGGTTGCTAAGCAACCTTGGCCACCAAGTGTGTTGCTCATCAGGTAAATTGCTGTCACAAATAATAACAGCTCAGACCGGCAGCACAGCGGGACTTATGCAATATTTAGTTGAAGCCGTTATCGTCAATGGTTTAAATTAGCGTTGTTTTTAATTTTATTTTAATGTTGAAAGTCGTAGTGTTTGAGATTACGTGTGTCAAGCCCCGTGACAGTGATCTAGACGCCGCGAGGGGAAATCACAGACAGATCCTCCCCGTACCGTCCTTACCAACCCCGACACGGCGTGAGGCCTGGTAAGTCTGTCTAGAGAGCCTAGGGGGTTCTGGGAAATGACACTGGGGAATTCACAAATCCCCAAAGAACGATCCCACAGACAGAGGGGCTCTTGTTTGTGTAGCATTCAGCTACTGGTGGTTGTCTTCTGCGTTGTGTCATTGACAATGAGGGGACACTGGGCGGAGATCCATGGTTTAACTCCACCCGCGTTTAACAGGAGGTCACAGAAACACCCCGGATGTCTCTCTCCTGTCCTATTGACATCCACAAAGCGTCTCAGTATCTTAATATAATCACCCGTATGTAATCCCATACAATATCCATCATAGAAAGCACTCACCTTCCAAAACATGTCACACTGATGCCACATTGACATCCTCTTTATAGATACACTATATATATTAGATAATCACAATACACTTATATTTCATAACATATGATGTGTTCCTAAAATATTAACACAAATAAATCATGCAGTACAATTGATCTTTTTACCATGTGACGAGCAGGGCCAACAAACTACAGTATTGTGAAGAAAGGGTACAGAAAAATGGATGATATAATTTGTATAAGACACCAGGTGGGAGTCTCACACACACGCTGAATGTCTCTCTGCCCCCCAGCGTAACACACTGTTAAATGCGGTGCAACGCTGTAGCGTCACTGTAATGCAGAACCATTCTTACTTCAACATGCAGCTGCAGTATTCATAAACGTAAACTGCCACAGCAATGTAAATAAAGACACAAGCCAATATCAGCATGCTAACACACCGGGTGTGACGCCTGCCTCACTACACTAGCTTATCCTTAATAGCTGTCATGGTCAGACTCATTAACTTTTCAGCTGATCACATAAAACATTACCCGTGACCTATATATACAGCACATGCTCAGTAAAACTGTTACAGATGCATCACGCCGCATCCTTAAGATGTGGGATGAAGGAAGTGAAGTTGTGATGGTAATTTGAAGGGAGTCGGAGGAGCCTGCAGCCTCCTCGCTGCCAAGATCTGCGGCTGAAACTCAAGAGAAACTTGGATAGTGTACCAGTATGAATACTGGATCACTTGGACAAAACAGATGAGCTCTCTAAATAAAAAAAAAAAACAAAGCTACAACTAAGAATTCAGATTAATTAATGCAATTAAACCAAACCTATACCTTTAAGCATAGATTTTATTACTGAATAATTGCTCCAAGACTTAATATTTCTTTTGTCAGGATTCTGTTATAGGCCAGTTTTGGGATTAGGTCCCCAGACTAATAGGATCTACGCTTCGTAAAACCGTTATCCAACACCTGGCATCTGCAGCTCTTCCCACTGGAAAACGGAAAGACGGTCCAAGGAGAAACTGTTCAGTCCAATGGCAAGGTGTGCGGACAATGGGGTCCCATAATTACGGGCCCATGTCCAGGCTCACAGTGTGCCAGACCGGACCGGGGATTCCTTCCGAGCACGTGTCCCGGGACAGAGATACTCAGAGAACGAAGAGTGAATGAGGACACAAGACCGCAGCCAGTGATGCAGCCAGTGTACAGGGTACAGCTCTGGAGCTCCGCCCCCGATTTTAGCTCTGAGATGAAGGCAGACATGAGGCAGGCCTGTTTCCCGAGGATATCACACTGGCAATAAAGGCACGCCACACACAAACACACACACACACACAAACAAACGAAGTACATGGGCCCAGCTTAATTCCGCCTGATATGACCCAGCCTGCTACCCACTCTGCCCCTGAAGCACATACTCGCACCGAGTGAAGGCCTTTGATAGGGCGTCGTGCCAACGCCAAGAGGCACAACAAAAAGCAGTCAGAGAGCCGGCAGATATCCCATGAGCCCATGCAGGAAGTGTAGGGCAGGGCACATGTGGCTACAGCACACCTACGTATCCCAGCATGCATTGGTGAGGTATTTTCCCCAAAAACTGGCACCAACAACTGTAAACTGGTGATGGACAGACTGGTTCACCAGTTAGAAAGGTCATGAGGTGTCCCGCTGAGTGGATGGGGTAAGATTACGCATCCCGGGAAACGCACCCCTGTAAATCATGGCTTTTCCCCATGCCTGTCGCTTTGGGAGTGACGAATGCCGTCCCAGTCAGGCCACAAGAACACAGCTACCCCTGAGGGTGCTTTGGAAGTCCAGCTGGTTTCCCCGGATGCCACTGCCATGTCGGGGGGGGGATCAGAGGCCACTGGTGTCACGACGAGGGGACCCGGACCAGCAGGGGAGTCTGGGTGTGTTGTCATGTGAGAGGGTCAATTCTGTCACACGGGAAGCCGGCCACTAATGTAAACAGTTACTACTGCCCTTGAAAGGCTGCAGCTGAGAGGAAGAGGAGGCAGGAAATCAAATGCGGCACATAAACTGGAAGATACAGCGGCAGCAGCCCGGTCCCAGGCCCCGTGCAGTGATGAGCTCATCGCTCATTCAGAATCACTCAGACACCCTGAGAATCGGCGCTGAGATTGACTGCCTGCACCAATTGTTCCTGATTTTAATCGCCGATATTGATTTCAGAGTTCGTTGTGCATAGATTCTTTTGCAGTTAAAACGGGTGGTAATTAACTTAACAGTGTAGTATCATGTATAACCAAGAAATTAGAGTTTTAATCATGTGCTTGAAAGTGTCCCCTAAATGACAAGGGTAAAGTGCCAAATTTATTCAGCCTTTGCACCTGTTTTTCCCACTGGGGTAATAAAGTTTTATTGTAGTGAAACGAAGACGAATGCAATTAAAATGTCACATATGCGTGTAAAAAAAAAACAGTTTTGCTTTTATTTTCACAGTTTCCTGGTGTGAAAGCTCAGTGGAGCAGACGAGGTGTGTTTGGGCAGGACCGTCGGCCTGGAGGGCACTGAGCCGCAGGACACTCAGCTGGGGGGCGGGCACACGTATCACTGCCCTGCTTCCATTGGCCAGGTCAGCGGAGACGGCCGCTTGTGATCTGGGTATAAGATGGCTTTGTCCCCCCCCCTAGTGACCTGAAGGATAAGTAGTCTTGGGATGAGGACTGGAGCACCGTCACGGCACAGCACGTCTGCATCTGGGATGGCCGTAAAGCATGCATTGATGGCTGGGCAACGGGATGGGGAGCTGAGGCAATAATCTGCAGTCTCCAGGCAGTCTGGACTTTGCATTCCCAGTCTCTGGGAAAGTTTTTGACAGGTTCCCAGGACATTTATGGAGACATGGAGCAGGTGTACTTATTTCAAAGATGGTCCAGAGGAAAAGACCATCTGAGACCATCCCAGAAGCAGCCCCAGGAAGATCCTCTTAAAAACGCATGAAGAGCAAGCAAAAGATTTACACAAAATGTGCAGCACACAGGCACATAGGATCACAAACCGGCCCAACAGTGCATGTGCCCCAAATTAAGGTCATTGTGCAGAATCAGAGGAAGACAGACTCTCTGGAGAGGGAGGCAGGGCGAGACAGCAGAAAGGAAACCCCACAAACCAGGGCACCATCAAGCACTCTGAAATCACACTGCCGACAAGAGGGGGGGGGCAGACAAATTTAATCGGGGAGGATTTTAATAGTTAAGTAAGGTGCTCCCCATTGGAGTGATACAAATGTTCGAGGGGGGGGGGCTGGGTTGGTTTGAATGAAAAGCAGCCAGAACTTCACACACATCACAATACGAGCAGTCCATCGCCGAGAACTTTGTCGGATTATCAGACCAGTAGATGCCATTATCGAGGTCTTCCCTGCAACTGTAATGTCTTCCTTCTGCCACAGCTATGAGCCGTAAAGCATGCGTAGATTTTAAAAAAAGATTATCTGTAGTACGGAAGAACAGATTCTCAGGAAAACTAACAAAAAAAGTCAAACCACAGACATGGAAGAAGAATGTAGAACATTTTCATGGATTTTTTTTGCCAAATTCAACGAGACAAAAAGCAGTGAAACTCAAGAGAATCCTTTCATGCTTCCTGAACTTCCCTAACTACCCCGAGATTCCTGTGCTTCAGCTGGGGCACCCATTGGGTCTGGGAAATGCAGGCTTAATGAGAACAGAGGAGCCAGAACAGGAAGTGATGTGATCACTAGGGGGGAGGGAGGGGGCTAAAGTCTTAGGGAGGCTGCCAGACTGTAACTAGATACCCCCCTTGCAGCCAGAACCTGCGACCAACACGCAGCTTGCCCCGAGTGCATGGCGCCGTCAGACTTTTTGATGGTACTGGCCGTTTTACATAATCGCCCTGATACCAGGAGAGAGAGCGTTACGTAACACAAATGCAGTGTGTAGCGTTACGTAACACGGATGCAGTACGTGCCATGTGTAAACAAGGGTTAGCGGCATTAGGCTACAGCTGTTCTGTGCGGCTAAATGTGGTGCGAGGGTGCGTGATGTGCACCGTGCTGGAGACGAGCAGGAAATTCCCTGAGAGTACGCGATGTACGTTTAGGACGCGGCCTGTGTGCAGGTGGTGCCTTCCTCCCGCCCTCACACCCCCAGGGTGCTCCGCCGCTCAGTGCCCCTGACCTCCCTTCATGAGCGCTCATTTGAAAGAGACAGATGGGCGAAGACGTGGTTTAAAAAAGCTTTTCAGCTGCATCTTATGGGATTGTGCCCTCAGAAGCACTACTATTTCTATAAATTGATGTAGTTTCTAGAATGGAAAACACACATACACACACATTCTATTACTGTTCCTTCTTCTTGTTGCTTGCGGCCCGGGACATGGAGTTTGTGATGTCACCAGGCCCCGCTGTCAGCTAAGAGGATTCTCCCAGGCCAGTTGCTGTGGAGCTTTATGGCAGCAAGGCACGCTGGGTGGAAAAAGTACCTGAACAGAGGCCAGCCTGCAACAGTCTGGGGGCGGAGTCCGAGCCATGGCGTGCCAGACTCTGTTACTGCGAGGGAGGATTAAGGGCCAGCCTGAAGATCCATCCTCAGAGTCAGAAAGGAGGGCACAGACCTGGATTTCAAGTGGATGGTAGTGGCAATATGCCAGCAAGTCCACATGCTATTCACATTTATAGTTTCACACACCATTCCCTGAGTACACCGTGCACGCTTCATTTAATTTTCATTCATGAACATTAAACATGTGTTTGTGAGAGTCTGTCTGCACAAATTAATGCAACCATTTAGGCTGCTAGGGCCAACAAACCAGACACAGTAAGGCATGCTGGGGGCGGATTCTGCCTTAGAGGACCTGCCCCCCCCCCCCCAACTTCTTTGGCCTCTTCTTTCCATTGTGCCTTGCTGTCCCACAGGAAAGTGAAGAAGGATTGCACTCACATGATCACTGACTGTCAGGAGTGGAGCAAATGTTGAAAAAGGCATCACCGCATCAAACAGACAGATTTACAGCAAAGGTTACGGGATCCTGAGATGCCAGAGACTCCCTGCAAAATGCAGCTGCCCAGGTGTCTGTGATAGTAAAGCAATAAGCGAACAGTGGATTCCATCAGAGAATTCCGGAGGAACACGGTATTCCAAGTTCTGAGTGGGTCCATCTGCACGGCACTGTAAACACCACGAGTGGAAAATAAACATAAACAAACAGCATTGGATTCACACTCAAAACGGCTGCCCTGTGTCACGCACTGTGGGCCTGAGGAGATACGTGACTGGGAAATACACACCCGAGACGGGGAACGCAGCGACGGTCCGAGATCCGTTCCCAAAAAATGTGGAGGGAGATAATGAAGTCGTTGTGTATCTGTCCAGAGCTTCTCACAGGATGTTACTGTCTGGTGTCCAAAAGTTAGTCAGTGCCGGATGCTGTCTTCCTTCCAGAAGGTTCTTACAGCTTTTTCAATGGGTCCTCGGAGGTCACTGAGCTTAAGATCTTTTCTAAGCACTTAGTTTTGCGGTGTGTTGTGTTCAAGTGCAGCAAGAACATCCACATCTGCGGCCCCCAGTGAGCGGGGGGGGTCACCCAAAGGAGGTCCTGGCCCACCTATGCCATGAAGAGTTGGACTGGCTGCCTGATCTGGTAACGGAGTGGGGCTCTCCCATCTTCAGCTACATCAGACGCATTATTTACTACAAGGTACTAAAAAAAAAAAATTCTGATTTCTGCTGTTGCTATATATCACACCGGGGTCTTGGGGGAACGCTATTATCTGCTACTGTATACCTGTATGTGTGTGGCATGTCATCAAAGCCAATGGACTTGACTTGACTTGAAAGGAGACAGTGTGGAGATGCTGGCTGGCAGTGGTGTGACTGGGATGCCATCCTGGAGTGGGAATCTATGGTTGGGCAACAGTAAGAGTTGTTGGTGGGTTAGGGGTGGTAAATAAGATCTGTTAACTGGGTGGGAGTGTGGGCAGATGATCCATTTGGGTAGGTTGGTGTTTAAATCACTGCACTGGGTGTTATTCTCTTATTATCCAATATATCTACAGCACATAGCCTGTACTGCACATTAAAAAGAGAATTTCCGTGCGAAATCCTGAAGTGGATTTCAAAGCGGAATCGTGGGATGATTTTATACAGACACCCTCGACACACAAGGAAAGCATCCAGCACTCGGACAGATGAGCGTTAGCATTTCCCCTGACACAGTCGAGCTCCCATCGTCCCCGGGGTCTGAAATGAATCAACCTCAACAACTTCCACAAACATCTGAAGCATTAGCACATTAGCACAGCGGTGATAAACACCAACTCTCAGACCTGTCTCATTAAAAACATCTTTAATTTATGCTCCTGGAACTCTACTCTAGGATTTCTCAAGCCCATAAACAGAGGAAGGTGAAGCAGTGTTGTTTTAACACCTGGTTCCCTTCTGGGGGGGCGGGGTTGGGGGGGGGGTGCGGTTGGCAGACCCTTCCAGAAAGCATGGCAGGCAGTGAGGACAAGTCAGTCCGTCGCCAGTTAGCAAGAGTCAATGGGAGCTTGTGGTGTGTTGCACGAGCAGGTGGGGGGCTGGGCAGGTGAGACGGGGGCGGAGCCTAGTAACGTGTGCCGAAGCCCTTGATCTCCAGCTTGGGGATATCCCTCTCATTGGAGAAGACGGCTCGGGAGATGCGACAGCCGGGGCTCCCTTCCTTACTCAGCCAAATCTTCCTGCAAAAGAGACCGGGGATTCAGATGTGTTTCTGGAAACCAGCATCAACCCTCCACTGCGTTTATTATAGTTTATTTTAGCGTTGTTTCAAATCACAGGAGGGTCACCATCTCGGTGCTCTTAATTCGGTTAGCTACTGAGTAGATTAAAGGTTGCATTGCTAGGGAGTCGAGGAAACTCGATGCCATCCCACTCTGATTATATATAACAGAGTCCTGAAAATCTGAAAACTCATGTTCCCCCTCTGAAATTAACTCCAAAGGTGAAGTGGGTCAGTTTTTCTCTGGGGACCACTTGCTTACCGCATAATGTCAGGGGCCCGTCAGCCCTGATTTTGACTGGGATGGGTCGTCCCCAGAGAAATGCATCAAACGACAAAATGACAGCATCAAAATATGTTACAGTTTCAATGCCTTAACACCAGTGCCCATTAGGCGTTATAGGCGGCTGCCTAGGGCGGCACCTTCTTAGGGGGCACCGATGTGAGTCAGGTTCTATGACTATGAGTCAGGTTTACTTTGTCTTGGACGGTGTGATACATGTGCAGTCGACACCCCAACACACACACACACACACACACACACACACACACACACACACACACACACACACACACACACACATTTAGAGTTTGCTGGCAGGAACATACAGATTCCCCTGTGACACATAATGACTTCCAGAGCCCTGTGAACAAATAACACAAAATATCTGTTTATTCCACTAAATAAATCCAGCAAACACTGGTACCAGTCTTTATTTATATTGCACCGTTTTAACCACAGGGTTTATAAAGTGCTTTACTGACACTTAAAAGAAAGGAATTAAAATAAGTTTACAGGCAATAACAAACACAGTAAAAAAAAGTTAAACGGTATCAATTCACCACTCAGATTCTCAGTAAGGGACTCTAGCCCCTGCCTCACAGGGGCTCTACTCCTACCTCACAGGGGACTCTACTCCCACCTCACAGGGGACTCTAGTCCCTTCCAGATTTCCCATTAAAGCGGTGATTTCTCCCAAGAAGACAGTAATCCCTTACTTGTGCCAGTAAGCAGGAGCAGGGGTAGGAGATAAAGGTGGCATTTAGCAAACAAACATGGGCTGTTGATATGGCACGCGTGACGGCTCCAGCTCAGGTCAAGAGGAGCTGGATGTACGGCGTCTCAGGGAAGCATGTCCGACTGGTGTCAGGCTGAGGGAGATCCCAGGCAAAGGGGGCCTGTGAGGGCCAGACAGGTGGCACCGTGGCTGAACACCACACAGATTTGTTCTACATCTCCTTCAACCTGGAAAACCAGACAGGATGACCGAGGAAAGGCTGCGTCACCACAGAAACTGACTTACAAGCATCGTCCTGGACATCAGAGAACGAGATTGAATTAGGGGGGTGAATCGGGAGGAGGAGACATTTGTGAGCGGTGGCCTTTGGCTGGCCCCGGCTCAGCACCTGGTGGCTGTAAGTCACATTGCCATGTAGCAGCTAAATAAATGATGACGTGGTTGCAGAAAAAATGGCCGCTGGTGAGGAAGCAGCCAGACCCTGGTGTTGAGGGGGGGGGTGACACTGGAGCAGTCAGACTGCACACAAGGAGATGCAAAGTTCCAGAGTGCTATGCTGACCAGGCCAGTCGGGAAAAGTAGCCTGTCGGGACACACCCTGTCCGACATCCTGAGTGCCCTCTGATATACACCCACTGCTCACTCCTCGACCACACCGGGCTGTCCGGAACAATCTGCGGAGCTGTATGTCATCTGTACATCCGCCGGACCCACCACTGTGAGCATGCGGGGGTGGCAGTGAGCATGTTTTTTCCTGGGAAACCTCATTGCCATTATGCACTTATCCCCTCTCCCCCCAATATCCCGCCTCCACAGCAGAGTCAGGAGGCATCGGTGCCAGAGCTCTGTTGGAAGAGCAGGGAAGGCCACATGCCCGTCAGCGAGCCACCGGAGCAGAAAGAGATCACCAGTAACAAGGCCAGAGCGGGGCTGGCCTGGAGACAGGAAGTGACATCACAGTGCTCACGCCCACATCCTCTCTGGCTGCCATGTAACAACACCAGGCATCGCAAAAAAGTGAGTGGAGAACCGGAGCGAACCGCATAACGGCAGAGATCTCGGCACAGGATGGAAATGTGTGGCATTCTGTTGCCATGGAGACACAAAACAGAAGATGGAATCCCTGATGTGACGAGGCTACAAACATAAATCAAATAAAAATAAAATACGTCAAACCGCATACTACCTCCAGTGTCACCTTTGCTGTGAGGAAACATGGTTATCAAAGGTCACGGTGCTCACACTGGTCTAAGAGTGAGATCTGGAAGCAGGAAGGAGCCTTTTCACCTAGCATGACCAAAGGTGTCAAGCCAGTACAGATGGGTGAGGTTCTGCATGTGGCTAACTGCGGCTAACACTTATCAACACAACTGGCCTCACGTAGAGCTGTAGCGCTGTCAAAAACCTCAGCACATCCGTGCCAAGCCAAATATCCTTCCGCTGATTATACAACTGAAAAAGAGTGCAATGGCAACGAGAATATAAATCAAGAAAATGGTTCCATGTCTACAAGGAAAGAATTACCTTTATGGAGCTGATATGCAGTTTGAACATCAGCAGTTCGGAAGTCAATTAAAAGTAAAGACAGGAATTGAGTTATTAGTTCCAGGTGAGACTGTAACACATGTAACCTATGTGTGTGAAAATTCTGCAACCAGGTTGATTGCAAGGAGCTGTGAAGCACAGGATCCAGGGAGCCTTCATGCTGAGTGTTCTGTGGATGCGGGGGCAGGCGTCCTGTGTGGGATTTCATGTCTAATCGTTTTTCGTTTCTTTCACTCAAACTGACTGTCGGTCACCCTACCTAGAGACGCAGATGTACACCTACTCCTCACTGTACCAGTGGTCCCAAAAGACATGAACCACACGGCCCTCACCCGGGACAAACTCTGACATCACCTCTGGTGGTTCCTGTCATACCAGGGGGTGGGCTGATAGGGCAGGAAGCCCTCACGTGAGGGTCTTCGGATTCGGGGCTCTGAAACCCTTCACTCATATGCTGCTGCCCCCCCCCCCCCCCCCCACCCCCCCCCCCCCCCACACCCCCCCCCCCCCCGACCCCCCCCCCCACCCCCACCTCC
>JAABNY020000063.1:3052492-3067612 GCA_015164015.2 Brevimyrus niger | reverse complement strand
CAAATTTGGTCGGCCTAGGACTTACGGTATAGGCTGGGCATTCAGTTTTAGGGAAGAAAAATAATAATAAAAATAATAATAATCCTAACAAAAACAATAAGGTTCCATAGCACTTCGTGCTTTGGACCCTTAATAATAATAATAATAATAATAATAATAATACATTATTTCGGAGCCTAACTATCTGCATTGTTTAATAAAGCCTGCCTGTGAATGTGGACTGACTGAGGATCTCTAGCTGACAAGGCTCGCATTTAAAGTACGGTCGCTAGTTCATTAGCGTTAGTCTCAGCTATACCAGCCCGTCTCAGCACATAAATAGCTGGCTTCTATTAACTGACACGACATGACGCTACAGAGACGCTTATTCTCCCAGAAACGTTGCCACCACATCCGCCGAGAAGCCTCGTATTCTGCCCCCAGAGGCGGAATATGTTATAACACTCCACTCTATTTATTATGGCGCTCTTATGAGATAATTGTGTAAAAAACAGATATTATTGGGGTTCACTGTGTGGCTCAATTATCATTTCATGTATCTTAACTTGTTTACTGTATTCTGATGTACTGGGTAAATAATACTACAAGTAATGATGCTGTTCCCTTAGCAAACAAGGTCGCTTCTACGTAATTAATGGGAAGTAATATTAGGTTACACCATTTGTCACATGTCAAGCTAATTTATTTCGCCTTGAGCATTCCATTTCATTACCCTGACCCTCATCTGTGATCAGATGCTGAATCATTTTGCATCCTTTCCGCATGATTCATAGACACAAAGAAGTATGTGGTCACAAACGCCTCGAATCACAGCTTAATACTGGTTTGATTAATGGAGTATAGTATAGTGGCTGGGACAAAATAATACACACCGGATGCTGAATATCAGTTTTTTTGAGTTGCAGTCGCCAGTACTTCAAGCTACCACTAGGGGTCGACACGCCAATAACATTGAAGTAGCTAATCCAGCCGTGCTCTCAGCAAAACTGCGCTAACCATGAAGAAATCCGAACAATTTCCCCAGAAAGAAAACTCTTTAATGCTAAATATGACGCTCACATTCCTACCCAGACACCTCTGATGCTTGTTGTTCGGAGGCTGGCTTTTCAGCATGGGTTGTCTCATCAGCCTTTGGATTCCAGTGATGGAGCGCTTTTGTGGAAGGTGCTCCAGCCTCCATCTGCCAACAGTCAAGCGTGGATAGAGTCTGCCTAGGAGCAGGGCAAGAGGCCATGCAACCAGAGCCAAAAGAACCTGGACTTTTTAAAGAAATAAATATTAAAACCGAACTCACGATTCTCAGAGAGTGCAGATGTACAGCAGGCTATGCCTTTGGAAAACGATTATGGCAATGCGTGACCTGCTGTAAACATGTACACGTCATCTTATCTGGTGATACTACACGCTAAAATCAGGGATTGGCACAGAGGAATGTCTTGGGCACCCGATATTCCATATACGTACACGTAATGTAGACTTTGCGGTTTATGCTTTACGTGGGTATGCACACTGTATTTAAGTTTTGTTATGCTAATTTGATGTCCAGCTGATTATTTGGTAAAATCACCATCGATTAAATACAATACTAATACAGCATTTCATATATTAAATATAATGTTTTCATATTTTAAAATACTTATTGCGTTCATGTATTTGCATTAATAATCTTTAGAACATTTCTGTGGAAGATACCAGAACATTAGAAACATGTCATTAGAAACGAGTCATTATCTAAACGTAACTGAAATAAGCAAGAATCCGTTATTGTTAAATTTTATGTGACTATAATTGTCTAGTATATCTACTATATACAACTGTATATCAGTGTATTTCCATTTAATAATTGTTGACAACAGATTGTTTCTAGGTTTAGAATATCGGTAAATTAGAGGTCGTACAATTATTTTAAAAATAATTCGTTCATAGTGGAAAAAACAAAAAAGGGAAGCCTGTTCTTTTTGATAAGTTAACGACTCGGTCATAAGGCGCTGATTCAAATGTATTTTTTAGTAAAAAATCGATTTCAATAACTAAAGATGTATAATCAAAATATCACAGGTAATATTCACATACAGTTCATATGTTACGATAAATATTATCGAATGAAATAATATATATATGGATTTTTTAAAAATCAGCAATAATAAAAACCAAATGAATGACATATTACCTTGGGGCATTACCGCCTCCCAACTCCAGCATTATGGGTTCAAATTCAAATCTCCCTTCAGAGTTTTTCTTCTGTTCCGGTGACTAAAAATTCCTTGGTAAGTTATTTGATCACCAGAGCCTTGCTATAAACTGGTGTCCAGGTCAGGATGTTAATTTGCCCACATTACGACATATTTATTCATGGTGGGATTGACTCCGAAACGCCGAACCTATTTTATGGATCGATCATTTAAATAAATTTATTTTGGATTACCTTTCTTTGACATATGAGTGCTGCGTTAATCACCTAAAATTCACCCATTCGTATCTAGATAAAAAAAACACATTACATTGTTTTTCGAACATATGCAGGCGATATAATGCCCAAATAAAATATAAAACAATATTTTAAAAGGTGGACGCCCAAGTGAAAATGTCAGCAAATAACGCACCTAATTTTGTGGTTTAAAGTCCATATTAATACATACATGCATTTTCGTTGGGAATACGCCTTTGTTCTTAAATGATCGAGTTCACGTCTTATAAAACTACAGTAGAATCGTCTGAATTTCATTATACATTATTTCAACGTGCGCGAAACCTTTACAACCTACAGCGCGCTTTGAAAAGGCTCTCCGCCAACAGGGCGACACTAGGGGCGCTCAAGTTATGAGCCTGCTGCGTATCTTGGCGGATACTATATTTTCTATGTGTATTTGCAGCAGGAAGCACAAATATATTGGGATAGAAAACTGATGTGCATTTAAAACATAGGCCTATTATTCACATTAATTCACATTTACATTAAATGAGGAAAAGTGCAGTATAACGCAATGAAAATGTAAACATTGAATATCTGAACTTTGGACAAAGCTATGTACAACAGTAAGAAGACTGCATGCAATCTATCTGATGGCAGGGTACTTGTGTATTACAGCACTGGTTTGCACATTCACTCAAGCATTCAGTGCTGTCAGTAACAGCTTTCTCTCTCTTTCAGTCTCTCTTATTTTTCACACACACGCAACACACACACACACACACACACACACACACACACACACACACAAAGCACGCGCGCGCTTCCATTTCGATGCATTTCATTTTCCGGGAACATGAACCAGCTGCGCTACTGCGGTAATAGAAGATACAGAAAATAAAGGACGAGCCTTCTCAATGAAGCAGGACAGCTGGAAACATCCTAAAATTACCTCAAGTTGCTAGCTCCTCCCCTTCGGTGATGTCGTGGTAAGAAAGAACCTCCTTAATTACTAATTTCCCCATCCCACTCCAAGCGCTCCTCTGTCCTAGAAGTTCCCTCATGCATGCAATGTCCTGATCCGATCGCGTCTGACCTTTTATTTTTTAAACACAAAACCCAAGACTTGCGAGTGCCCAGCATGGGAGATCAAAAAGAGCCGACAATGGTGCACAAATCCACTTCGTTTAGTATCAAGAGCCTGCTGCTCCCATCTAAATGTGACAAACCCGGCTTAGGGGTTCCAGAAAAAAATATCCCCCCTTCAGGATCCGATTCGGAAAAGTCTCTGGATCTCACTGAAATGGAATCTGCTCCGTTCAACCAGGAAAACAGCCAGAAAGACAAAGATGAGGGCAGCGACCAAGCTACAGAACCGAACAAAAACGGGAAATATGACAAACCACCGTTCAGCTACAACGCTCTAATAATGATGGCTATTAGGCAGAGTCCTGAGAAGAGGCTTACGCTGAACGGTATTTACGAGTTTATCATGAAAAATTTCCCTTATTACAGAGAGCACAAGCAAGGCTGGCAAAACTCAATTCGTCACAATCTGAGCCTCAATAAATGTTTTGTTAAGGTGCCAAGGCATTACGATGACCCTGGAAAGGGGAACTATTGGATGTTGGACCCCTCCAGCGATGATGTCTTTATCGGTGGGACTACAGGGAAACTTCGCAGAAGATCGGCCACTTCCAGGGGGAAACTAGCAATGAAGAGGGGACTTCGTTTCGCTCCACTGGGGCTGGGATTGAACGACAGAGCGAGTAACCCCTTGTATTGGCAAATTTCACCGTTTTTGTCCCTGCATCACCCTCATTATAATGGATCTTCGCCTGGATTTCTGAATCAAGGGCACGCATACGGCTCTCTGCTTTCCGGAGTTGAGCAATTAGGAAACGGAGACCTTGCCCGCCCGATTCTGGGAGGATCTACCGGAGGGATCAGTTTGACAAATAGTTACGGCGTGAGCACGTCTCCCGTTGGTTTACTGTCGGGACAGCCTGGGTATTTCGTGTCCGGCAGCCAACACGCTCAGCCGCTGCAGCCGGCCGGGACTGGGTTCGCGGTGTCGTCCAGCTCGCCCCAGAGCCTCATCTCAGAAACACTGAGAACGGCATTGCCTTCATTCACACCCGGAGCGTCGAGCGGATTTTCGGGTCTTATGTCCCATCAAAAGAGAGTGGCGTCCAATTCTTTCTTAAACTGATCGGATCATTGCAAAGGGATTGGGGATGCACTTTTAAAACCACTGCAAACCTGGCGTTTACCCCCCCCTTAAATTGCAAAAATATAGAATTTACGTGATAGTGCGTCCACTTTGCAAGTAAACGACCCCGATACTAAGTTGTTATGGCCGTATTCATCTGTTCTAATCTGCGCTGCCGTTTTTTCTTTCATCTGAAAGGACGAACTTTAGTAGGTTATAGACTGCAACTAGCCTTTCCAAAGGTAAAAACGTGCGCTACTGTTATTTATCACCTGTAGAAATAATTTCAGTTGTTTGTGTGTCGGTTAATTTATGTTTTATATTTATTATAAAATGTATTTAAATTCTATTGTTATTGTATATATCAACCAAGATCAACATACAGATACTTAAATTATTTATGTAAATATTCACTGTTGATTTTGTGATTGGTTTTGAAATCGTTTCCTACAGTAAAAAGCGCCTTAAATTTACAAATCAGGGTTGTTCATATGCACGGGGGAAAATAGCCTAGCATACTCGTAGTTTGTATCTGCTCAGGTTCTCGATATACACTTCAGCCATGTAATGTACTGCTGTCCAATGTATATAGCCTACAGTACCTAACAAGATTTATAGACAGGTACAGTCTCCGTTTCTCTTCGGTCTGGGGCAAATATTTTTCTCTTTCTTTCTGCAAAGCGGGGGTATGTGGGTTATCATCTCACACTGATGCGCATGTCATAAGACACAGAAAAGTACACAGGCTTAACGCAGGGAAACCGAATACATTATTTACCATGCTGATTTTTGGCTCATTAAAGAAACGTTTGATGTTTCGTTTATTCTGTTGTGTTGCTAAACAAATACTGTTATCTGGCGTTATCGAAAGGCGGATTATTGATAGTTATGCTTTTACAAATGGGACTCCTGGGGCCGTGTTACAGTACAACGCGCTTTATGATTCCGTGTGTTGTCGGTGCGGATGGCGGCGTTACGACTGATGAAAAGCGAGCTCGGCAGTTAAAATGAATATCGTGTTTCTTCTGTTCCCTTTCCCTTTCTAAGGAAATATACGGTCTTTTTTATTGTTATGGGAAAATAAATGCAGTAACGCGGTTCACAAATTTTGAATCTAAGATATGGTCATCTTGCCAACACATTTTGCCATTCCCTGCAGACAATAATATAGACTTTTACTTCAAAAATGTAATAAATAATTTAGGTGTTTACTGCATATTTGTTTATCCCGGTATTATTTCGGATGTTTTATTTGTATATGTTTCATAACGGTTTTGCACTTTTAGGTTTTTTTTAGGTTCGTTCATGTACGTAATTCGTATTTGCTTGTTTTTGTTGGTGTATGTATATATAAACCCATTTTACTTCGTTAAAGTCAACGGTAATGAAACATTAAAATATTTGTTATCAAGAGAACTCTGTCTTACTTTTCCACATATAAAGCATGAATACATTTGTAGGGTACTGCATAAAGAGAAAGTTACCACTTTGGGGTTTTTAGGTGTTCACAGGTCGTGTGTGAGCACTGAGGCGGATTTCGGCTTAACGTGATAGAAATCAGAAACTAGGCCGATGGATAAAAGAAGCAGATAAAGCAGTAATATATATATATAGCTCCGGCAGAGACCACGTAGGATATTTAATGTACGGACAAAGCAAAACGCCATGTTACCTAATCTTGAAAACTGCGCACTCAACTATATATATATGTAATACAACCGTCAAATTTTTACAGTTATGAGGGAAGTAAACGACTGGGGATTAGGACGGTTTCAAGGCCTAACTTCAGGGTGCTCTGTGGGGTCCCAGATTAGGGCTACGTTTAATAAATCAGAACGAATATACCCACTTCTGTCATTTTAATCATTGAGGATGAGCACTGAAATTTAGCACGAGAATACCGTGAAATAATCATCCACCTGAAAAACGTTCTCGTTGACACCATAATGTCCTTTGCCCTTAAAGACACGTGAATGGTTCAGTTGCATAACAGTTACGTATACTAACGTAACCCACTTTCATTGTCGGTATTATTTTTATTAATAACAGTAACAATAACTTCTTGTGCTTAGTAAATAAGCCATACTATAGTAGCAGGCCTATTTACTTATAGGCTAAATGATTACTTATTGAGGTTTTCTATTGAAAACGACTTAAAATAAGTTTTCTTTATTTTTTTTTTAACCAAAATTTATTATCGTATACTAATTCTCACTATTGTCGTTATTATTGTTATGAAGCAGGAAACTGGGAGCATTTGTTTTCCGAATTGCCATATCGACCTCCATAAGGTCTACAGAAATTCTGTATTAGGCCTATATATAACGGCCTAATTTGTTGTGAATTAATAGTGTGTTTTTTCCAATTCATCGTATAGATTTACCGAATCCATGTGTAGAACATTGATATTTACAGCAGATATAAAAGACTACATATTTTATTGTTCTGATTAATGTAAAAAAGCCTCGATCTACTACGAGAAAGTGGCTGTGGACATTTATCTTTAGATTAGAAATATATTGCTTAAAAAGTCTGGCGCTGACAGAATGTTAACAGATTGGCGAAGACAGCTGTGCAAATTACTATTGCTACAAGAAACAGAAAATTATAAACACAGCATCACTTAATGTATTATCTTCAGGCCTAGTTTCAAATGGAATTTTAATGTATTCATTTAAAAATAAATGTGTAAATGTTTAGCTTATTTAACAACCGCACATTTATAACCGTAGAATTACTGCCTATTTTTGATTATTCTACATAATTAAACTCGATACGTCGTGCTACCCAATACATGCAACATATAGATGTTTTAAGCCCTAAGTTTGGGACACAGCAGAACGACGTAATTTCAGCAGTTTCATAAATAAAAATTATAGGCAATAGCACAGCTCAGGCAGAGACAACGTAGGATATTTAATGTACGGACAAAGCAAAACGCCATGTTACCTAATCTTGAAAACTGCGCACTAAACTATTTTTTCAGAAGGTGAAAATTTAAATGGTCAGCGCAAGGTCTTCAGTATTACTGAATGACCGCTGGTTTCCTGGTATCGATCATTTTCTAGGGTTATTTGTTCAGTGTCAGTATCAATGTCGATGCCAATTCTCGGCTTGTGAAAACAAACCCTTAACAGTGTCGGGTAAGATGCAAGAAAATACAAAAACCATAAAATTGTATGATACTGACATTCTTAAGAGCCCGGGTGTGACACGTGACACCGCGTTGGAATTCGTGCTACAGTGTCATAAGTACTTTAGGCCTAAATATTCCAGGGACACATCTCAAATTAATATTACACACAACGGCGAATGACAGCGGTTACTTCATGAGAAGATCACAAGCTGTGACGTGTCCAGAGGACGTCAGCTTGATAAGTCTTGGTGAGGCGCTTCTCCGCACTTGTGTTGTGGCAGCATGGCGGATGTTCAGCGATCCCTCTCTGGCTGTTATAGCAAGGAAAACAGTAACTGTACTTTTCTAAGGGAACAAATGACAATACGGTGCAAAGTCATTGGCAGCTTTCAGTAATGTGCATGCTGCAAACCTTCACACGACTCACCATCAGCGGAAGTTTAGTATTGTTAACCAAAGGGTCCTTTTGCGCGATGCCATTTTAGCGATGACTGTCATTATTACAAATATTTGGCCTGTAATTAACCTTTTCGGTTTTGAGATACGTTGCACGACGTCAACATAAATATATTATCCGGTTTAAATGGCTCTACCTGTAGCTTCTATAAGATTTAGCCCTGGTGATGGCTAATATTCAGCAGGCCTACTAAGTAATATTCGGGCCTGTGACAATCTTAAGTGGTACTGTCAGGCTTTAAACCTATCTTTCATTACGAAAACAACATCGTTAAGAAAAAAAATACATAATACGCGTTTTTCCAATCCACTCCACTGCGGTTTGGTAATTTAGATTCTAAGGTAACCAAAACAGTTTATGGGAATTTGCAATAAGAGGCCTGCCTACCTAGTGTTTCCGATAGTTTGGCAAGAAGGCCAGTTCGTCTGGCTGCTGTCCGAAATTCCTACAAGAAAAGTCATAACGCTGGTGTTTTAAATGCGTAGCTAGGCCTATTAGAAATACACGTAGGCCTTTTATTACCACAACATTGCAATCTATTCAGTATTAAAGCTTCGTTTGAGCAGGCCTATTTTGTGTGGAAAATTGCTTTCTTACACCTGAATTTTAAGTTCAGTATGGGGCAAATTTGTATTTGTTTTTTTTTCTGGATATATTTGACCAGCAGAGATTTGTATAACAATACTCATAATTAAAGGCCGATATAATCTTTTGATTACCCATCACTCTGCCATCGGTTAATAATTAGTTTTACTTTAAAACGTAGGAGGTCATATATAAACATTTCAGCTAAATACATTATATCATTTTCGTCAATACACTAAAAACTATCAGCATGTCAACTCAGCATACTAAGGCCCTCACGTCATCATGCTGAGTATACATAATGTAGAGTATTCATAAATGGCCTATAACGCTCATTTTCTTTAATGTCTAATGTTTAATTTAACTTCTCCTCGCGTCGAACATTTTGCCACACACACTGTTTGCCTCCTTGCCGTATCACATCGGATGAGTATTCTTAAAATGGAACACTTTTTGAAATTTTGCTTTCTGGAAGAATCATCTGTGTCTTGAATCCTAACATGACATCTTTCTAGACACGTTAATGCCCCTTGCACTCTATATAGAAGAGAAAATAAAGTGCTACCATACACATATATTAACTGCAACATTTAACTATCAAATTTTGCCTGGTTTCCCATTTTCACAATACTCACCCTAAGTTACACCCTTACAATTATTATGAAGCTAAACTCAGATTATTAAACACTTCATTAACCAATTAATCCATTGCCATTAGAATCTATAGTGTTGCTTCAAGCGTAAACAGTTTAGCATCCCTGATTATTGCAGCGTATGTATACAATGATTATGTATGTTTAATAGACTGTATATAAACGTGACCAATGTTCTGCAAAGAAAACCCATAATCATTCGTGCTATAAAATATCGTGCAGTCTTTACGGACGATATTTCTCTGAAGGAGTTGGCCATTTTATGAATAATGCACCTATATAGCAAAGGGGTATAGGCTTGGTTAAGCACTGGTATAGGGACTAAATCGAACCCCCAACTCCCATAAACATACGTGGTACCGCTACATGGGCTTGACCGAGCTTTTGCTGGTGCAGACTGTCCATACCCAAATCTACATTCGTGACAGACTCACTTTAATGACAATAAAATAACAAATCTTCCACACAGTGCGCAACAACGAAATGTGTTCTCTGCATTTAACCCATATGTGACTTTCGCGATATAGCAGGGGGCAGCTAATTCAGCGCCCGGGGAGCAGTGCTTGGGGACGGTACCTTGCTCAAGGTACCTCAGTGGTGACTTGCAGGTGGAGGATTCAAATCTGCAATCGTTCGATTACAAGTGCGCTTCTCTAACCATCAAGCCACCACTGCCCATTAGCTGTATATTTATTAGTACCGTGATATTACATTCAACTAAGCAAATAATTTACCTTATTTATCAATATCATTAATTAATCGTTTTAGTCAACTACAGCCCAACTGGTTTAGCAGGAAGAATAATAAACACGATGTTTTATCCTGTCGGCTACCGTTTATTGTAGTTATCGATATCCACGCCACCTAAGTAAAACACTGAATTCGTTTTAGCAACAGTTGCGCCCGACTCTGGTGGCTGTAGTGTGCGTTAAATGAAAACACTAATAATTTTAATTGAATAAGCCTTCATATACAAGGGCGGTTTGCGATTTATATTGTTGATACGTGAACCGTGTAAACTGAGCTTTCAATATTTATGTTTACACTTCATAAATAGGATTATATTATCTACTGAGACCGGTTAATCCCGTAAAAGAAGTATGTTAAATTCGTCCAGTGCTGGGTGGCGCTGGAAGGAAATACCCCCGGGCCTTCAGCTGCGCGCAGGATATATTTTTTGTGAGCTAGGCAATTTAAATTCTCTTAAATATGACAATAACGTCTCAACTGAACTGTATACGAACACGGCTCTACACTTCTTTCTTTTCTACTTGAAACACTGACCTGCTTTCGAGCTGACTGACGACACTTCATGCCTAGGACATTTAGTGTTGAAATAAAACAAACGAAACCTAATTGTACTTCGCCGCAAAAAATAGGGCATATACAAAAGTTTATGCCCAGTCTTAGGCAAGAATAGCTGCAATCAGTGACTACCATCTCGGAAATAATATACCAAAATATTTTACTAACATAATCGCTTATAAATCACTGCCAAACCTGAATATGTCTGTAAAAAATCACCCATATAGGCCTGATATAATTGCGCAAAAATTAAAATCGGTTTGGATAGAACTGATTATTTTAGTTTCGTTTTTTTTTGTTGCTGGGTCAATATTCCCTTGTGCTCTGCCGAAAGACGAACAGGTCTGCATTTGTAGCTGCTGAAAAATGCATAAATACGGATTAAAATCGCTGTGAATCATGCGACGTAAAATCTAACACAAAATGCAGTGTTTAAAATGCAAAGGCAAAAATATTAAATATGCCTACTTTTATCCAATATTTATGATCAGTAATCTTGGTTGAAGTAGAAGTTGCGTGTACTGTAAAAATCAAACAAATGCAAAGCAAACTTAAGTAGCTTGATTGATCACACGAAATATTTGGTGTTGGCTCAATGTAAAAAGATATTCAGTAAAAAATAGGTTCAACCGTAAACCGTAAAAAGTTTAATGAATCAACTAATACTTGTCATTTACTGAAATAAGAGAAAACATTGAATAAACAGCTTTGTTTGGATGTTTTCAGCGTACTGCTTAATTGATTTGTTCCGATTTTCGTATTAGTTCATTTAGCTACATGGCACGATTAAAAATAAAATTCATTAAACTAAACCGACTCTAGAGCGTAACAAAATCGACTGTTATATTGACGCCGTCACTGGTATACTGCCTGGTTCGATATTCGCAAACCTAAGGCTGTTAAGACTTGTTCGAAACACAACATGCTTTTGTAAAGTAAAATACCGATGGTAATTTTGGAGTTTTTGAAATTTAGGAGTCAACTGTGGGAATTCTTGAAATGCTGTACGCAACCGTACAGTTTGTGAAACGCGGATAAACATGTCTTATTAAAGCGAAGTTGCACAGTACCTAATATCATAGGCTTATAATATACAGCACCATATTTTCTGTATCCATTATTAAGGCCTACTCGCAGTATAATATAAGGCATTTGTACAACAGCGACGCCATTACATATTTAGACAGTTTTCACCATATTTAAAAATATTTTTGGTATCAAATCATTTGAAAGAGCCGCAAGGAAGCTCCCAAAACCATCTCCATCTGAAACAGACACAAATTATTGCCTTGGCCCGTCCCTGGAAGCAGGTATAGCCTACATGTATCCCAGGTAACCGGGAACGTGCAAGTAGTCTAATGTACGTGGCCTTGGTGTAACTGTAATGAATTTCATATTTATGTGAATACATTATTATGCAATTAATTATTATTCATCAGAAAAAAAGACACACTTTGCAATTTACATTGCAGGGCATGAAAATTTCAAGTTCATTTTTCTGTTCCATAGTTAACGTAGGCCTATATGCTAAACTATAATTGAATTAAAACGATTTTAGAATAAAAGTACTTTACATGCATACATGCGTCACATGAACGGTAATTACTATTACCAGCTGTTGTTTTTATATTATAAGGATCATTAAATACAAATTTCCCACAAAACCTATAGCCTGCGATCGGAAATTTTTGCCTTAAAACGAACATAAGGAAAATAAATCTTTTTAATACTAGATTTTGCGCTGTAATTATATACATGAAATAAGTGGGTTGTCCTGGAGTCCTTCCTATTGATCCAACTAGCGAAAGATGCGCAATTGTACTCTAAATCTGAACTTAAAGTGCGTACAAAATCCGATTACTTGAGTTATAACAAATGTTTGGTTTAATGCATAATTGCAAAAGATGTCACTAGTAATCTGCCTTTGATTGAGTTTCAATCAATTATATATAGGTAAATATATAGGCTAATGTAGATCTAATCTATGAAACACATGTCTGGAATCTATACAGACAAAAACATTTATGAAGTCAAATTAATGTATTTAGATAATTAATTCGCACATTTATGGGTTTACTATATGTATACACTGTTTCTTAATGAATTGGGTGAAACATGAGTTTCCCACCAAAAAACAGAAAATAAATAATATCATATAACTAGGCCTAGGATGTACACACACCTGAATTGATAAATACCATATCTGAATTGAGATAAGCATCCACAGGTTCCATGCGAGCATACAAAAATGGGGCAGAGTGGTAAAAAGTCGAACATATTCATCAAACTGATTTTGCAGTGTGGCGGCTTTTCCAGTGGGAGAAGCAGGCAGGGAGCCCGCAGGAAGGATTTGTCGCAGCCTGCGCAGGATCTGCTGAGGCGGCGTCGCAGTACCCGGGCCGTTAGCGAGCTGCTACCTTCACGAAATACTGAGCCATTGTGCACAATCTGCACGCCCAAGGAAACTCACCAGCTGCCAAAAATGTTAAGCTGTAGATATACAGCACTCGCCTTATAAGGTACGGAAAATAACAAAAATAAAAAATAAAAATGATGGCGGAACTCTTTACTGTTAAATATTCGCATACGAAGTTTGTGGAAATTTACTAAAAACACCAATTATATACAGTGCATTGGCTCACTGCTGCTTCACTAGCAGTGTTTAGTTAGCTAGCGAAACGGTCATGGGTGTTTATATGAAGGCATGTGTTAAAAACCATGATAGGTCCGTGGCCGATCGATCCTACTTTTCAATAAGCAATTTCTTCCCACCGTAATAGTCTGATTTGAAAAACCAGTATGGGCAATTAAGGAGAGAAAACGGCATTATTTATATAAATTAGAGAGAAATTGTGTATAAAACTCACTTAAACAAATAATTTTTCGAATTACTAAATCATTTTGAATGAAATCTTGATTTACATTAAATATCTCATCTTTAACGTAGAATGAAATAAATGCAGATTCATTGTATAATATCTTGTGAAGTTGTATTTTAATATTAGTCTGGTGACATTTCTGTTGGTGTAGAAAAAAAAGAAAAAGTATTTTAAAAAATTCACCGGAGGCCAACAGTCTACATATGTAATGTTTATCTATCTATCTATCTATCTATCTATCTATCTATCTATCTATCTATCTATCTATCTATCTATCTATCTATCTATCCTGTAACTGTATACTACACCATATCTGATACATCTTCATTTACACCTTGACTGATGGTTCACATACATTCTACCCAGTCTATCCAGCATGATTCAGGTTGGGCTTTCCTGACCGCTGAGGACATTCCCCGTCAGCTGTCAACAGGAGCCCCTCTCCAACTACTCTCACCTCCATCTCTTAATGGTCCCGTGAGGAGGATGGTTGTGTCAGAGATGTCCATCATGTAGGTGGGCGGAGTTGTTTTTGTCACACGCCTTTGCCTTCAGAGGCCTTCCTAATGGGTTTACTCTGCTAATGAGCCATTTTTTTCTTAAAAAAGATGGCCCTTTAAATGTGAAAGTTTCCACATCACAAGGCAATCATTTAGCAAAAAAGTAGTGGGAGGAGGGGGGGGATAGAGTGTGAAATGGGAAACTGGTGTGTGAAGGCTTCTGCCTGAAGTCATAACATGAACTTATTAACTTGACTGACACATTAAATATATTTAATATCCTTTAGCCAAAACACATTTTAATCTTGAAAAACACTTTAGCATTTGCTATTTGTCTGCTATTATATATTTTTTTAATTTAAATGTTGATTAAGGTAATGATGTTTTTAAATCATGCAGACGGGGCTAAAAGTTAAAACAGGTTTGTAATTTCCATAGTAATGCAGTTTCTTTGGCTCTTTTTTTTAGCCAATTGCGTGCGAGGTAGAGCGATTTTCTGTGGAGGACCAGCGAGCCGGCAGCCCTGTAATCATGCGGGGCATTGCTGGTGCAGATTATGCACTGGGGCCTGGGTCACGAGAAGCGCTCATGTACACGTGAGTAGCCAAAGCACATGGTAAGAGCTTGCATTTCAGCTACCAGCTGAAGATTTTGGTAAAATAATTAATTTGAGCAGTATGTGATGTCCCTGTATAAAAGTATTAATGTGTCATAAAACAGTAATTAGACCAAATTATATTTTACTAGCATGTACAGTGGTACTTCGGTTCATGAACTTAATCCGTTCCGGACTCCGGATCGAATCCTACAAAGTTCGAGTTCTGATCGAATTTTTTCCATAAGTAATAATGGAAAACCAATTAATTGGTTCCCGCCCCCCAAACATTACACCTAATTTTTTTTCCCAGCATTTAAACACAAAATGAACAGGATAAAACAAGAAGAGCATTTTTTTTCTTAATGGCTTCCAAAACGATAAAAAT
>JAABNY020000063.1:3028458-3042840 GCA_015164015.2 Brevimyrus niger | reverse complement strand
TCGACTATCGATCTCACCCTCCTCTCCAGTACCCTGGAATAGACCTTCCCAGGGAGGCTGAGAAGTGTGATCCCCCTGATTTAAATCTAAGACTTATATTCATTGTGTGTTGCCAATGTAGCACTAAACTGTCACGGTTTGTGTTCCATTGACCAGGAAGGCTTTTCTGTTCTATTGAGCCTTTCTACTAATACCAATGCTAATAACTTGACATGGAACTCATTCATTTTTTAAAGTGTTTTTAAAAGATTGCATGCAGAATATTCAGATTCTGATATGAGTTCATTGGCAGATTGTACAATGCGGCAGATTTCTGGGGTGACAGCCCCCTCCTGCCCGGGGATCAGGGTCCGCATGCTTCCCAGACGGTAGCGCACCTGCGGCCTGAAACACGATGCGACTGGCCAAAAAAAATTCACGGCAAACTATCCTTTTATGTACAAAATACCATCGACTGCATTTTTGGTTAAATATCAAATCAGACCCTGATCCCCTAAATAAAACCATCCCCCAGTGCCCATTATAACCAGCGAAGGACAGGTGGCTGCAATTTCTTGTGTGTGTTTGATCTGTTCCGGTTCCCCTGAAGCTGCCCTTATCATCACTAGCGTCAGACCATCAGACCATAATAAAAGGAAGATCCCTCACAAGCACTCAAAGGGCTTCTTTTTTTTTTTTTACCTTGGAACACAAGTCTGTAAACACACACGTCTGCCAAAAGCAAGCCGTTCACCTTCCACTTCCCTACTTGATGGTCTGTTTGTGTAAAAAAAAAATCAATTTTGTAGGATCCTTTGAACTGGCAAGACTATATTGGGGGGTTCCTGTAAGATTGCTCCAGGCTCTGGGGGGGGGGGGTCCTCTAAGCTTGTCCCAGGCTCTGGGGCCACATTTATCTGCCTCTTTTCCAATTCTGACCCCTTTCCAGACTATAACCTGGGCACATTGTGGGAGACCCACGCAAATGGCCACTCAAGCGTGCATGATTCAGATTTGCAGAGGAGAAACCAAGTACAGAAACACTGAAAAGCAAGTTTGAGCTCAAGCTGTGCATCATACTGTATCCGTCTCTTTTGATAAGTCAAAGACATTAACAATGAACACATCAATCAATCTGTCAGTATCATTTTGTAACAGTAAATGAGTTTAAATAGATTCACAGGATCACACAGCAATACATGCATGTAAATGCGTAGCCTATTCCCGCAATTGCATCCAACCTTAATC
The DNA here is from genome assembly GCA_015164015.2 of Brevimyrus niger. NCBI lineage: Eukaryota > Metazoa > Chordata > Actinopteri > Osteoglossiformes > Mormyridae > Brevimyrus > Brevimyrus niger. The sequence continues at coordinate 3,041,613 of JAABNY020000063.1, read as the reverse complement.
TACAGCTACCCCTGCCTGTGCCACAGTGCCCCCTTCTGGTGGGAGGAGAGACATGACTCCATATCCTGACCCCAGACACAGCGACCTTACAGCCATGCAACCTCGAGGCACATGGTGACATGATAATGTGCTGATTTAGGTGAGGGACACGATGGAACACAATCTGTCACTTAGAAACAGGGGGACACTGGAAACCGACAGAACAAACAAATCATGTAGACTGCATGTTATGTTCATTATGAAGCACTGAAAATCATATAATGGCAAATCATTACTATGAGATCAATTTCATTAGACAAAAAAACAATCACAAAAATGGATCCTGGTTACACTAGAATATAGTTAAAACAGAAAGAGTCACTAAAGACATAAAACTTAAATACACAGTAATAAGATATGTTACAACGCAATTAAATGAGCTGTCACCTAGGTTTAAAATTACAGCACAATAACTGAATAAAGCTCCCTGTTCCACTGAAAAGATTCCTGCTGAATGTTTAGAGATCACGACAAATCCATGAAGACACTTCTTTTGTCAACTCTTGGCTTTTTTGGTTCTGATCTCTCCTCCACCTGTCAGTAGTGCACATCACCCTTTCATACTTGCAGCTGGACAAATGGCATCTCTGTCCCCCTCAGCACAACAACCGGATCCCACAGCAAAACAAATCCAGAACTTATCTGGAGATTCCTTCTCCATGTCAACATGCGTCACATTCATTAACTGCAGCGTTGTCAAAAACATGGACGTTTTCAAACACCAACAGACAGATTTAGAATTCTTGACTTTCTGGAATGGCAATAATATTATCTGATACATTCGTAGCTTTAGGACTTAACTTATTTAATACATAAATACATTTCAGTCAATAAATCTGTTCAAAACAAGCAGCAGTGATTAAACGCCATTCATGCTTCTAAGCCAATTGTAATACCACTATTCCAGAGTCTTGTTCCTTCAGACGAGAACCAATATTATTTTCCCCCCGTCAGCTAAATGTGCCCATTTGAGTAGAGGGTGTGCCCCCCCACCCCACGCACATACCAACATTTGTCCTTTAGGGTCAATGTTTCACATAATTATTTGATTTATGTGCCTCCCCCCTCCCCGAGTCATTAACTACAACCTTAAGCATAGAATCTCCCCAAATAATGATTGCCTCCGACCTGCAATTTGGCCCAAAGGGCCCCCAATCAGCTGACAGCAAGAGATGAGGCCATGATCTTTGACGTTTTACATCCTAGATGAATTAAGCCATTCAGAAGAGTCCTGCATGCATTAAGACCAAAGATTTATATTTCATTTCTAACCAATGAGGCAATTTCCTGAATGGCAGGACCTGACCATCCCATGACACAGAAATATGTGTATACCGTTTTTTTGGAATTGTGGAAGGAATAAAAGGTTGTCCTAATTCAAGTCATTTTTACTCATTTTTAAATAAACTTTGGATGAGACCAGACATTGAGATCCTTTTTCCAAAGAACTTGAGTGACCGCTTTCTTCGACAGCAGCTGCAGGGGGGCTGCAGGGCCCCTCCTGCATGCGCCGGCAACCACATATTATAGACCTCAGGAGACATGCAATAAAACGACACAGCAAACCTGCAAAGTTTGCCCACACTGAATGGCTTAAGTGGCCAAACTGATGAACTTAATTCACTCAAGGGCCACAAGCCATCTGACGGGTCTATGGAGCGTCATCACGCAGACATCACCTCGGTTAACTTTAAAGCCCTTAGTGTTTAGAATGAGTTTGACTTCCTGTTCTTAGCTTTCCCTGACATATGGCATTTTTTACAAAGCAGTTTTACCGTTAATTGTGATATAAACCAGGAAAGTAAAAACTATATTACGGGCATTGAAGAGACCAAAAGGCAGACTTTTAAACGCAAAGGGCCTTTATGACTGAGATCTTTTTAAATGGCACCAGTCCTCTCTAACTCGTCACAGGAAACGGTTTCCATTTAAACATGGCTGTTTACTGGCGCTAGGCTGGATTATCAGACTCTCTTCTGGGTCATAAACAGTTTGATCTCCATGGCACCCTACCAGGACTTCTCCAGTGATAGAACAGAAGTGTGTGTGTTTTAATCTTGCCTAAACTAGTAACAGAAAAGCTTCTGGATACCGGTGGCCAAGAGGACAGAATAAATAAAAAAAAAAAGGAAAGCAAAACAAAACCAAGCAAAGCTTAATGCTTTTTGAGGCCGTTGTGTATCCCTGGTTTTCCGCAGATTTGCAAACAGCAGCTTCTCCCCGGATTAATGTGTCTCAATAATCTGCACCCTCTAACCGGGACAGAATCACTGCTCTGATAGTCCCGCCCTTTTAAGTGGCACTAATCCGCTTTGTATGTAATTGCTTAAGCACGCTGTCAACAATGGCTTACAGCCACTGAAAACAGAGAGTGCCACCTGAATGAACACGCCGACAATGATCGGACCTCGAGAAGTTGTCACACATTCAGTTTCTGGGAGCCACAAAGCCTTTGAAATGACATCACAACCCTCGACGGTCAATAAATAAGTAAGCAATATGTGAGAGAATTAGGAGCAGGCTGGCCCGGGTTCGACATAGGGTGTGAATCCTGTAACAGTCAGATGTCACATGACTAGTCTCCAGAGAGCGATGCTGCAGGTGTTCTATGTAAACACAATATCATTGTAAATTCTTAGCCTTTTTCCCCCAAACGATAGACGCAGCACCCAGGAGAAAGGAAAGCAGCTTGTATTTAAACCTGTGCATGGATCCAATAAAGCGATCAGGTCGTGTTTAACCGCGCTGCCATCACAGATGTGCTGTTCTTAATGTCCGAACACACCGTACACTTGTATATATATAACCTGCCAACTGGGCTAATCCCTGTTATGCAATATTTACGGCTGAGAGACAGTGGCCATGTTTAAATCTGGGCTGCGATTCCCCAAAGGCTGCCCCGGAGCCTCACTATTCACCATTCGTGCATCTCAGCAAACCATCAGCCAAACGTATCCTTGAGCTGCAGAACTCCTTTCACTAAGGGTTCTCCGATGTCTTTTGTTCCTACTTAAAAAACAAAACAATGAGAGAACAGGCCGCATGGGTTCGTCACTCAAGCTGGAGGGGCTTCTGATTGAGTAATGGACCATGCTGGTGGCCTCATATACACTAAACAGAGAGCTGGCAGCCAGTGTCCTGTAGGTGTCCTTAATGTCGTGACAGACCAGCGCAGAACCCCCGATTCCATGCCTCTTAATCCAGCCGTCATGGCTACAGCAATCATAAAATCCTTAGTCTACATCAAATGGCAGAAACAAACGGAAGTGTGATGGACAGGGGGTGTGACAGTGAGGAGGGGGGTGCAGGAGCCCAGTGCCGTGCTCCCAGCAGACTGCCTGTTCCCAGGCGGCAGGTTCCGCTCCAGCGACCTTGCGGCACTGACCCGAAGCTTCTGCAGAGATCATTAGCGACGGCGGCCCGCTAACGGACACATGGGCTCAGCTTCAAGGAGGGAAGAATGTTCTCATTGTGGGGAGAGCAGGCGTGGGCTGTGCATTCTTAGCGGAACTCAGGGCTTTTAGTGCCCTGTGCTGTTTGGGTTGAAGTACAGACCACCCCCACCCCCCCCCAAAAAAAAAAAAATGGGGATTTGCTGTCTGATTCAGCGTGGTACGAATTGGCCCCTAGCTTAGGTTCCTGCTGCGAGATGAGCGACAGATGGACGGGCCGCCCCCTCCCGGCCAGGGTCATGCCTCAGCACAACTGTCAAACGCAGTAATGACGGGGAGGGGGGGGGGTTGTGCTTTCCTATTCCTTGTGGGGGGGGGCAGCCTCATCCTCGGGTTCATAGGTCATTAACCCATCCTCTCAGATAACTCATAGTGCTCTTGGAAGCTGGAGCACCTACACCATGAAGATGCAGGTGGGGGGTTGAAGGGGGGCATCAAAAGTACTGTGCTCCTGTGCAACAAATCATGGTGGAACTGTGTCCAAGTGCGAATCTCCCCAAAATTACTCCTCGGTCCAACTTCTGGCAGACCCTGCAGGATTCATCCTGGGGGGCTTTATCCTTGGGAAATCTTGAGAAGATCACCAAGAAAGAAACTTGACAAGAACTCTGGTGGCCATGGAAACAGCTTCAAATACCCAAGATACTGCACCAATTTCTTTCTTGAGCTCTAAAATGACCACCTTCCCCATTATCTACCATAAAAAATAAGGAATATGACGGACAGAAAATAAACAACACTTATGTGCAGTCTTTTGTGTCTGCAGATGATGTTTATCCTCATATCTTCTTGAGGTGACATTTTCGACCGTGTTGAGCATCACACACAACGTCAGGGTGACTCATGTTGACTCCCTGCCCTGGGGAATGAACCCTTTCGGTGAAAAACGTTATCAGTCTACGAGCTGTGCGCACCACAGGGGCAATTCCCAGCATGCTTTGCTGCCCCTGCTCCGCTTCATACAATGTGACATCTTCAGCTTCGTGCCGCGACTTGACCGATTAGCTGAGGGCAAGTGCCGGTTTCTGAAAAACTGGTCCACAAGCCGGCGTTTGGGGCTACAGCGGGGGCTTCTGCTGGCAGCCCCCTGCCTCCAATTTGTTTGGTATCAAAAGCTTCTAAAGTGTCAGAATTTAAGGACAATGGAGTAAAAAAAAAACAGAGGAGAGAGAACAAGAGAATCCGATTAAGGAAAACTATAGTAAAGAGTGGCTGAAACAGGGATCTAAATGTCAGATAAATGTTTGCAGACTATATTAGTATTAAAAATGAAATAAAAACAGCTAAACAGGATTTCCATGCACGTCTTTTGGCATGAGATGGTTTGAAATAGCCTTATCGGCTGCTTTTTTACATATTACATGTCTCGTCCTGAGATTTTTTTGTGTGCAGCCCCCAGACAGGCCCGAACTCAAGTACAAAGCACCATGCAGTTTCTGCCGAAAGACACTTATCTACAGGATACCCTGTGGCTTTGGTATGCAGGTAACGGCGTTCTTAGTGCAGAGAGTGACCAGCGGTCAGGTTACCGCGCTGCCTTTTCATCAAGCTACCCACCAGCTCGCTACGGACGAGTAAGCGCAGATCACCGGAGCGGCCCCCACGCCACCCAGGAGCAGCGCTCTGCTGTGGCTGTAACTTAAGAGGCCGAAGACGGAGGGCAAACAGAGAGGCGCGGCCCCGCGTCACGAGGCGGCGCCTCTCGGCCGCGGTATCGCGCCGTCCGAGCACAGAGGCGGACACCTCGCACCCCCTGTACTGTCACCGACGTCCAGGCTGCGTGTGAACCAGCATCAAAACCAGGGGAAAGGCGTTTAGATAAACGGGCAGTCTGACAGACACCCCAGTTTGGGGCCTCCTCAGGACCCATGACATGCGAGTGTTGTTAGTGGTTAGTATGAATCACAGATTTTTCAAAAAACAAATAAAAGGGCTGCGGCCAGCTAAGCTGGTTAGCAGAACATGCTGCTTCAGCTGCACTTGACGGAATTGATATTTACTGTAGTGACCATTTGTGGTCAACATGGGGCCCCCAAATCTTGAGGGCCACATGCAAATGCATCGTTTGAATGGCTATGAAAATGTTTCTGCCGTGGGTGGAGAGTCGGCTTCCGGCGTTGATGAACCGGGCCCCGCAAAGCGACAGCGGGAGCGCGGGGCCATTCGCAGGAATCCCACGATGCACTGCGCGCCGGCGGGGCCGCTCGTATTGCATAACACGCGTTCGGACGAGACCAAAGCGTTTAACAAATCTGATACTCGATTAGAAGGCTCCCCAGCGTGAAAAGGAATCGCGGGGAGAAAAGAATTCAAACGGCCAAAAAGCTGTTTGGGCTGCTGGCGGCGGCCACCTTGGTATCCGTTACCCGGAATGGAGACGCGTAAACGATAACATAACAGGCAGTCAGCAGCAGCCGCTCCACTAGGGCCGCAGTCAGGCACTTAGGAGTGGCTCACGTTTCAGGCCAGCCTTGGCCTCCAAGCCACACCGGGACCGGATCTGACCGTAAAAACCGGGACCGGTGGCGAATTCTCGACAGGGCTGTCAGGCAGCCAATTGATTTTGTTCAGCTAATTAGGATCAACATGCAGTTTTCAGCCACGGCTCGGTGTCGCGATGCGGCCCAGTGAAAGGTTACATCCGCCGCCCGAGAGCGAGGATCGCGTTGCGAAAATTTTCGCGAAAAACAAGGTCAGTCAACAAGGTGACTGGTCTGCGGCGAGTATAATTTGAACTGTCTGAAAGCCATTAAAATTAATTTTTAATATAGGGTTATTGTTCCGTGCATCGTGACCTTAAGAAGCATTTCGGATTATTAAAATGCCAAAATGACAGTTTTAATGTCACTAAACAGTTTCGCGTGACATTGCACAGACCTTAGCTGCGTCTTCCTCTGTTGGTGATGCGCGGAAATGGCTGGAGTGGGATTTTATAATGGGGTCACTGTACTGTGGGAAACACGCTAAAAACACGACAAGTGGCATCCCAGCTCCAGTTGGAGTGCAGCATGCTGGACAGTAGCGATGTCATATGCAGTGTACATGCCTGATGTGTGCAGAAACTCCTGTCCATGGCAGGAGTGGGCTGGTCCAACACAGTCCCCAGAATCTCCCACCAACGGTCAACCCCGGACAGTGCCCTCTGGCCGAAAAAAAAGAGTCGCGGTGTCACTGGAAGCTTCTGCTCACTACCTGGAGTCAAACCGAGATACACTATCCGACAGTAATTCAGATAACGGTGAGAAGGTGAAACATTTTGTATGAAGCTTGTATAAATGTTGTTCCGGAATGTGGCACTTCAGGCAGGGCGTCCTGGTGCGTCGTGGGAGAATTCCACTGAAGGCAGCAAAAGGTGGTGAGAAGAGACACTGCCCCCTCAGGCCAAACGAGCTCGGTGCAGGAGGCACAGTCAGCTCAGGCTTCAGGCTTCAGGCTTCCACCGGTCACCGATGATGCTGAATATGCTAGTCAGTAACATTTAGCATGAGAGACTGAAAGCTTGGTAACCTGACTAAACTGTCCCCAGACAGCAGGAACGACGCTGCGTTCCTTCAGTGGCTGATTTTCCAGGGCGTTGCGGCAATGAGACTTGGTAAAATTGGGGAAAGAAATCCGCCTGCATTTTCGAAGGGGGGATTAAGGTGCCATTTAAGCACATTTTCCATATAAAAGTACAGCATGTTGACACTTCATGTCGCCCAATGCAGTGACTGCACTGGCTATGGACACACTATGCATCACATTTCATTTAACAACATACAAGAAGCAGTGTTTTAAGAAGCAGTGTCAGACAGTTCCTGGAGTTGCTGGGGGCTAAGGGTAAGCGAAAGGAAAATGCAACATTGCTTCCCGAATGGGAGGAGCACACACTGGGAGGGAACTGGGTATACTGGAAAAACTGGAGGCTGAATATGACACCAAACAGCTGAAACAAATTCAGTAAATAATTTTTATTCCTAAAACCTGTGCACTAAATGGAATGTAAGTTTTCAGATTCTAACAGTTTTTACTCCACAGAGGAACCTTAAGAGTATTACAATGATACAGGTACCGTTTGAGATATAAGCTGCACAGCATAATACGCTTCAGTTGTTCAATTTCCAAAGTCTAAAATGTTTACGGCTGAGGATCTTTCTGCGAGACCAATGTTGGGGTGGGGTGGGGGGGGGGGCAGGGGAGTACTGTGGGTAGTGTCCAGGACTCCTGCGATTGGCCAAAACGCCCATCTCTCTCCAGGGCCACCGCAACGTGATCAAAAACACAGGAATGAATTCCTCCCATCCAACGTGTGGCGGCGGCTTGGCTCTCTGGTAGTTAGCCCCCCCCACAAATGACCCTGCAGCCCCAGTCTGGTCGGCAGGATTAGTGTAACACGTCCTATTCTGCTCATGGGAGATTAGGCCAGAATGCACATTAATCCCAAAAACACTGACAGTTTAGCTGACGGCCTCCATTTAAAGTGTATTCTGATCCACTCCCCTTCAGAGTTGATGAGGTCACACCCCCCCATCCCCCAACGACAGGCACAGCCATGCTGAGCACCACACCCCTTTCTACCCTCCCGCTTCTGAATGGACGTCCGGAAGGGAATTTAGAGACACAAGCACGCCAGACGGACGGCTGTGGGAGCGGGGCGGTCACGTGACCCCTAAACAGAGACGCCCACTTTTTTGGAGCACGTGTATGATACAAAAAACCATACATAGGACCCCAAACGCTCACCGGGAAATAATACAAAAAATAACGATAGAAAACCTTTAATGAGTCCAGGTCCCAGGAAAATAAATAAACAAACAAACAGGCCCCCTCCTCCGATCTTTTCTCGCTATGTCATTTTTCAGGCTCAGGGTCTGAACTGGGTGAACTGCGTGGGGGGGGCCTGCGCCCCATACCGGTAAGGCGTGGGGCCCAAGGCAGTTCTGAAGGCCTGAGTAGGAGAAAGGCCGACGCCCACTCCGAGGCCTGCTCCCATCCCGAGCCCGGAGCCCGGCCGCACGGCGCCCTGTCCAATAGCGCTGTTATATGCGGTCGCCCCATAGGCGAGCCCCAGGCTGTGAGGCCTGTGGAAGTGGGCCATGGGCAGCGTGGCCGGGTTGATGCTCTTCCCCGGAGTGTTGAAGGAAAATTCGGGTGGAGGGCTGCTTGGCTTGGCCGGTGTGGAGGTCAGCGGGTCCAGCTCCTCCGCCGGCTTGGCCGCCAGTGCCGGGGCCCCGGGAAGGACGCTGTAGTCCGAGGTGACCAGCACACCTGCCGGGAGGCTGCTGGCCACCAGGGGGGGCCGCATCCAGTCATCCTTGAAGATCTGAACTGTCAGCGTGGAGACCAGAGTGTGGAGGCGGCTGGTCACATGGGCCAAGACCATTTGCTCGCTGGCATCGCGGCGGATGCGGACGTGAACCGAACCAGCCTGTCCGTGCAGAGACAGCGACAGCGACAGCGGGTTAACAGTTAACATCTCAGGGTGTTCAAACTCAATCCCATGTTGGCAATATCAGCATATCTAACTATCAAGGGAAACGTACATGCCTGTTGAGACCTAGGGCCATTCCAGAATGCATTCATTAATTCCAATAAAAATCGGGAAATGCAACTGGATTTGGGATTGGGAAAAAAAATATGGGGAGCAGAATTGGAATTGAATTTGAATTTAAGGGAGATTTAAATCCCAACTCCAGTTCCTGATTTGGATTGGAATTGAATGCATTGCGGAATGGGCCCAACTCTGGCTGACATTAAAATTAACTACATACTGGTTTACTACATGTGCACACACACGGACGGACTTTACCCCAAACTAATTTGCTAAATGAATTTCTCATGTGACGAGTGGGGGGGGGGAATGCTTAGAGAAATATTACAGCTCTGTATAAGCAGAAAAAAGTTGCCAGGCCAGACATCAAGCCCAGTCGGGTCGTGGGCAGGCTGGTAGGTTTGTAGGATTTTTCAGTTTCTGGCACCTGGTTGAGCACCAAAAGCAGGAAGCATTCTCACACAAAAGCATCCCAATGCTCCTTTAACGTTCAAAACACTTAATAAATCAACTTCGGAAAATCAACCTTCACTTATGACACATTAGAGAACAGTGGCAGCCTGGAGCTGTGCAGCTTTGCGAGGTGAAGCGCCCCCTACAGCAGAGAGTGTGAAGAGCGGACAGGCTGCCCTGTGTGAGTGCCTGCTGCGGCAGGTTAAATTACACGCCTGCATTATTTAAGCATGCTGCACTCCTGCCATTGTACATGGGGCAGGCCCAGCCACCATGCTGTCGCGCTAACTGCCCCGTGGGGTAAGCCTGGCATATGTGATGTATGCCCAACAGCCGGAGAGAATGTGCATTGTGACAGCAGGGCAGACCTATCACAGAGCGAGGCGAACGCCATGTGGCGCCCCCTACAGTGTGGACGCGAGCACAACAGACGAGCCCAGGAACCCTGACCTGTGGCTGTTTGGGAACAGGCATTCAGGGGATTCACAAAAATCATGAGGCGGCTAAATCACACATCACACACAAGCCCTCGGCCACAATCCTGGAAGCAATGGGACCCAAAAGAGAGCACAGGGCAGCCGGCTGAGCACGTACCAAGGAACCAAAGCCCACCGTCCAGAAGTGCTCGTTCCGGACCTCCAAGACCCCATCCAGCGTAGAGACCTGGGCAGGGAGCAGGACAGAGCACAGGGTTTATCCTGTAGACACGGTATAGTGGTCAGACTGGACCATAAAGCTACTGTGTGCCACGTGGCGACGCTGGAGCAGATCCGGCGCCGGGAAACACTCACCTCTCGGAGCACTTTATCCAGCTGGCCAATGACATGGGAGGGTGTGGTCTGTGTGTGTGAGGGGGGGGGGGTGTGGAGAACAGCACAGGTCAACCTTCTCACACACACACGCACGCACCTAACCCAACACACTCCTTTATGGGCCGGCACAGTGTTACTAATCTTCTAAATGCTCAAATTAAACAAACTAGTCAGACAGTTCTTGCCACAGCCGCTGGTTTATATAAAGACCTGGTGCAAACAGTCTCTGATGAGGCTTGGCGGATTCTGCATGTATGTCGACGTGTATAGGGCCGGCGGGGGGGGACGGTGAGGGCGGCTCAGGCACCTGCAGCAGCACCTTCCCGCTGTAGACGCTCATTGGGTACATGGTGCCGAAGGTCATCAGGGCGATGAGCACAGCAGAGGCCGTGTCCATGGCGCTGTAGTTACTGGGGGCGGAAGCACAAAGGCTTGCACTCGGGGCTGAGATTCCAGCAAGGGTGTCCGTACGGACACAGAGATTTGCGGCATCCAGCGGGCGTGGAGAAGGCGGGATGCCAGGGGGCGGCAGGTGGGAGCGCGGCGGACTCACTTGATCTCGATGAGCATGTAAGTGATGCAGAGCGACAGGGCGCCGGCCAGGTTGATCAGGACGAAGGGGTTCATCCGTGGCAGGAGCACGGCGCTGAGGCCAGGGACCACTCCGCAGAGACTGCAGGATGGGGTGCGATTAGGGCACATGGAAATCGGGGGGGGGGCGGGGCCACAGGGACACTGAAAGACGATTGGCCCTTGGAGTAACCCCACCCCTGTCACTCAGCGATTCCAAACATCTCAGCAACTAATAAGGCTGGCCCTTCTCTGTATGAATTATGGCCCCACCTTAAAAAACCTAGAATCACCCCTGAAAGAGAGACAGATTTCATAACTGGAAAACAGAGCCCCCCCCCACATGAGCCTGCAGCTCCTGACACGTTCCCATGTGAGGGGGTTCCAGACTGTTTCGAACAACTGAATTATGTAAATTATTTATCTGGGGGGGCAGAGGCTAAGCCTCTGTACCTGTGATCAGAACATTGCCAGTTCGAGACCCAGCCCCATGTCTGCGGGACCCAGAGCAAGGCCCTTACCCCCAGCTCCAGGGGTGCAGCACACTGGCTGACCTGCCCTGTGACCCCCAGACTCCCTCTAACCTGCATTTGTGTCTGTGTGTCTCAGGCGAAAAGAAGCATTCCAAAATACCGGCACTCATACTTATGCAAATGTAAAAACACTGTGCTTTGCCAGTCTTTGGCTTTAAAATGGAAGTGCAAAAACAGGACACATCCTTCACAAACTCTTCCATCACCGCAAGGTGCGAGAGGCTATAAGCCAGGCTTAAAACCAGCTAAAAAACCACTGAAGCCTAGCCTGGCGCTCCATAAATAGACGGACAGCTCCCGACATCCCGAACTGCTGGCAGACTCCCGCGTGGGAACACAATCCCGCTTGGTGACGCAGAGAGCAAGACCCAGCTTGCTGCTGGAAGGCCCTCAGACCCGGGATACGGCAGCGCAGGAACGCCGCGACTCTGCTTTAATCCCTCAGGTCCGAACAGGTAAAAAGCGTGGGATTAGCAGGAGGTGCAAACACGACACCCGATAAGCCGTCCCGGGACAAACGCGGAACCTCCCTGGGAACAGCAAAGCCTTAAAGGATCAGCCTCTCATTTAGCTCCACATGAGAGGGACGTGGATCCTTACATTTACATCACACTGCATATGAAACGTCGTAATCAGACTTCATAAGAGGGTGTGCCGGTGATCAGAAAGCTGCCGGTTCAAATCCCGGGTTTGGCACATTGATGTCACCATTGGTCCCCAGAGCGAGTGTGATTAACATCTGCTGTCTTGCAGTGGCAGCGCCCAGTTGTGTCCTATGGACACTGTGCCACGTCATTGTTTATCCCTTCCGCCCCATGAGAAAAACCCTCCCTGATGTTACACACCTCTGGGCTACATATTCTTGGGTCCTATGGAATGTGAAAACATTGCAGGAGCACACAATTGGCCCTTTGGGGACAGCATCCCCCCCAGCCCACCCGCCTGCCATTTTATGCACGTCCCGCAAGACGGCTGAAGGACGAGCAAAACTGACCAAATGACTGGCAAGAAAAACCCAGGGCTAAGGTGGGCAGGAAAGGCCTTGGTACCAGGAGGGGCGTGGATACGGGTCAGGACCCAGGGCTCAGGACCCAGGGAAAGGTGCCCCCCTCCCCCACACAGCAGGGGAGGTGACTGAGCCCTTCAAAGTCTCTCCGCAGCCAGGGTGTCAGTGACAGGAAGCCGAGAGCTGCGGAGACTCTGTCCACTCACGCAAATCGATGTGTCTAGCTCAAAATACGGGAAGACAAAATGGGGGAGGGGCGCAGCATGAGGGCAGCGCTTGGAGAACAAAGACACGATTACAGCTCCTGCAAATAGTTCGGCCGGACGGGACGCGAGGCGATTCCCAGGAAAGAAAACAGCACGTGCTGGTGCCTCTCGACGCCGGCTTGATTACAGGCAGGTCTTCATGGTCAGTGTGCCCCCCCCCCTCCCCCCTCAAAAAAAAAAAGACCATCCTTCTGAGTCTCTGGCACAGTCTGCCACAGGTAACTGCATCCTCGACATCTGTGTCCGGGGCTCCTTGTGGGGTCCCCCGGGTCACGGAACGACCTGGTTCTCTCGGGGTGGGGGTGGGGGCTAAAGATTGATGAGGTGGGGGCTGAATTGGGGGGTGGGGGGCATTAAATGACTGAAAGTGTGTCTTACCTTCGGCTCAAGTCTGCGACATGCTCCTGAAGCCAACTGGTGCTGGCAGCTGTGGGGGGGGGGGGGGCGCGGCTGGTTCCACATCCACACGCTCGGCGGCGACCGCCCCGGTACGC
>JAABNY020000063.1:2954141-3002342 GCA_015164015.2 Brevimyrus niger | reverse complement strand
CCACAAGCAACCCGACACACAACATGCGCCACAACACAGCACCGCTACTAACGATGCCTTCTCACTTCAATCTTACATCGCTGGTATTATCCTAAGGTGTGGTGGGCGGGCGAAATAGATCTAGGTTACAAAATATTAATTTGGATTGATAAAGAATATCAAAGTTTGTAAATAGTGCAAAAATAGAAAGATTTTTTTTTCAAGCAGACTTCATGAAATAATTCCTTATAATTGACTATATTGTAATGCTAAGTGCCTAAAAATATACATTTTTAAGTTTTGTTACCTAATGACTCACTCAATGAATCAAATAAGAGTTCAGATAGGAACCTTGATCAGGAGTTACAGCATTAAAATTGCTTTGGAATAAACGGTGGTGGGAGTGGGGGGGGGGGGTGTGTGGGATCAGGCGTTCCTAAAAACAGCCAGTGCAGTAGCTACACTGACAGATGACGTTATGCGTACTAAATACTGTGTTTGTTCACTGTGTAGGTACCACCTTCAGGGTCAGCCTTGTAGAATCACAACCAATCTGAATCAGTTGAACATGACTTTCTGGTGTTACTGGAACACTGTGGCCAGCAGATGGTGCCATTATTTCTCTTAACACGTGCGTGCAGGAAGGATACCAGCACAAACAAATCTATGGTTTCCAGTTCACTAACCTGCATTGACAAACCTAGCAGGTGTTTTCATCCAAAAACAAATCTAGATTTGAATAAATGAGGCAATAAATGCTTCGTGATTTTTTTAAGCTGTCGGAGTTTGACATTTGTTAATGCCAGCTGCTGCAGTGGCAAACTACCCCCTAACCCAGCAGCTGGATTGGGATTTCCTCCCCGTTTCTTGAGTAGAATTAGACTGGAGCGTTTGGACAGCATTTCAATAATACATGCATGGGCCCTTAGGTAAGCAGCAGCAGGTGAATGTTCCGCAGGGTTCTAGGGAGGGTTCTGGGGTCTATTGAGGGTTCTGACAGGCCCAATCAGTGAAATTAAAGGGCTGCCACTATCTAATGACACACAGAGGGCAGTACCGATGCCCACATGGCCCAGCACTGCCCTTAGGCACATGGCTCGAACCCTGTGCAATCAGCATGTATGACCATGACTCAGGAACTGGACTCCTGAGTCACTGGACGTAACTTCCTCTGGTCATGTTTGGATAGTAAATACACCAAAAAAAAAAAAAAAAAACACGATTGTAAAATTATTGTTAAAAATGCAGCAGGAATGGTGGGGGGGGGTGCACGAACTGTTGTGCCGAATCATGTAAGTGATTAACTGAAATTCTTTGAAGTTGCAAGTGTAGCCTGACCCCAAAAATAGCACGTGTGTCATTTCATGCAGCTTCTGCTTTCAGATTGAGTGAGTCGCCTTTGTAATGTCAAGCAACCGACCACAGAGAGCAATGTCTTTGACGTTAGTACCTGATATACAGCAGGAAAACAGCAAGCTGCCACAATTTCTGGGAACTGCCGCTCACTTCCTAGCAGCTGCGATGCCCGGCATGAGTGTTTTTGTTTACAGAGTCGTCTCGCTGTCACCCAAGTGCATCATCTAGGCTGCTCAGCAAAAATGCTGATTAATATTGTCACAAGAAGGTTGCTTTTTAAAGTTGGACAGTTTTTACCACAGATACTACTGTTTGTTGACAATTTTACATTGGGTCTTTTTTATGCAGACGAGTCTAGGTGCAAATTAACTTTTGCATGCTCTGTGCCAATGCCTGAAACAGGTCTGCACTTCGCCTGTGTTCTCCTGTGCTAATGCCTGAAACAGGTTTGCACTTTGCTTATGTTCTCCTGTGCTAATGCCTGAAACAGGTCTCCATTTTCCCTGTCTTCTCTTGTGCTAATTCCTGAAACAGGTCTGCGGTTCCCCTGTATTCTCCTGTGCTAATCCCTGAGACAGGTCTGCACTTTGCTTGTGTTCTCCTGTGCAAATGCCTGAAATTATGTGTATCTAACAAAAAAAAAAGCATGTTTGTGGAATTTGTTAATTACCGCAGTGCATGATGGGTACGATATCTGGAGGCTACTTAAATTGCATCATCTGCAACTGCTGCAGCTGCCATAGGCAGGCCATAGGTGTGAATTTGGAAGGGGGGGCATGCTTCATTTTTGTCCCAGAGCCCAGTGTACACTTGTTCCCCCACTGTGTATGTGTGTGTGTGTGCGTGGATTACGCTTATATTACATTGTGGAGACCAAATGTCCACCACAATGTCATAAAGACTTGACATTTTGACATTGTTGGGACAATTTTTCAGGTCCCCACAAAGACCTGTGGATGCAATCAAAAAAGTAAAAGTGCCAAAAGGATTATGTTTTATGTTTGGTTACTTATGGGCAAGGTTACTGCTGGGGTTAAGGTTGACATGTTGTGATTAGAGTTTTCCCCACAAGGATATATTTACAAGTGTGTGTGTGTATGTGTGTGTGTGTGAGAGAGAGAGCTCTCCCCCAGGCCAAGGATTCAGCTGTTACTCTTTTTACTTCCTCCTTCTGTTAAAATGTCCCTGTCGCACCCCTGCGTGCCACAGGTCGGCCTTTTGGGATCACAACTTCAGCACTTGCTTGCTGAGTAACGATGAAAGCAGCCGGAGGGCCGGGAGGAAGAGTGGCGGCACACCGGGGATTACTGGGGGCGTGGTGAACCGTCCGGTGAGTCTGCGCTTCCTGCCGAGGCTCTTCTCATCCCAGGGCTGCAGGCCGCACAGCGCTGGCGACGGGGGCAGGATGCGCTTTGCCTCTTTGCCACCTCTTCGGGGTGTGTGGGAAGCCAAAACCACAAGCAGGCGCCCTGGCACCCCGGGTCTTAATGTCAACCCCTCCCAGAGGCTTCCCACCATGCCAACGGGGCGGCTGTGCACGTGTGAGAGGGAGTGCGGCCCCCATACTGCTCTTCTTCTCGTTCTCTTTTCTTACGCCTCTTCTCTTCTTTTTCTCATTCCACATGTCAGCTTTCCGCTGCATTTTGTTGACTTTTCTGACTCAAAATGCCACCCATCCATCCAAAGCTTCCAGCCATTTTCCTTAGCCGCTGGTGCATTGTGGGGAAAACACCATAATGTATAATTACCAGGCTGAGTGCTCAAGGTTCAAGTCACTGCTGGAGGGTCTAGGGATGGGGGGAGTTTGGGGAAGGTTCGACGGAGGCGAAACATACACAGGCACAGAAGTTAGTCTCTGAGGTCTCTGTGACCTTTTAAGGGGACGCTGTCACCATGTGACAAATCCACTGAAGCGGAGAGAGACAAGGTGTGTGCTTGAGTGTGCCTGTAGGGGGCAGGCTCATTAAAACTACCTTAGGTAATGGTGCTGTTTAGAGGCAGACTTGGGCAGCCTTGGCCCTCTGACTGTCCCGACCTCATATCTCTGCCATGTCTCCCCTCCTGGCACCTTCACCTCCTGCTCTGTCGCTCTTCCAGATGCTAATCCGCCTAAATTGAGCATCACGTCACGCCTGATAAAATGCCACCACCGCAGATTAGAGCCCGCCTTCCCCCCAAAACCCCAACTTTAATTCCCAGGTGCTCCTAAGTTACTAGATCAACAATGATATTTATAGGGATGCCAACCGACGTAACATTTGATTTCTCATCGTTTAAATTCATTTTGACAAAGAAAGAGGAAGTAAAAATACTCTGCCTTTTATTGGATAACTGCCAATTGACTTGATAGATTGGGGCTTTAACACCTAGAGATAAAGAACTCCCCCAGCCTCCACAGTTACATTTGGGCTTAAGTGTTCAAAGGCAAGCCTGAAGCCAAAGCATTACCTCCACTAGTAGTAGTAAGTATTTTTTATGTATCCTGGATAAGAGGTCACAAAGTAGCATCAATAAAAAAGTAGTGCTCTTTAGACTCAGGGTTTGTGTAAGTTCTTTAGGTTAGGCCTGTCTGGGGACCATGGTGGAGCTGGGAACCTCTCCTGTATTCAAATTCAGCAACAGAAATAGACTGTGAATTTGCTAAAATTCCCATATTTGCGTTAGGGAGGTGTGGGGGTGGTGGTGGTAGGTGCTTTGACTTCAGGCTCGCCTTTGAACACTAAAGCCCAGATATAACTAAGATGAAACAAAGTGAAACCAACTAAATGCTGAGGAGTACAACAGCAAGAATCAAAGTCAACTAACAGACTATTGTGTGCATTAGAAAATTGATGGCATTTTAATGGTTAAATCAAACACTGCCCTTTTAGTCAAAGGCAGCTATTGATTGCTGTTCTAGTCCTGTGTGACCAGTCAGCTGAGGAAACACGCCTGAAATGTGGCCTCCTTCCCCGGCGAGCCGTCCTCGGGTCCGGCGGTGTGGGACATGACGGGTACGGAGGCAGTTCATTCCTCGTGTGCACCCTCAGTGTAGCCCCATCGATTACGCCCCGTGGCACCTGATGGCTGATTTAAAGAGAGGGCGTCTTAATCTGGAGGTGCGGTTTTATATCTGACTGGGGTCTTGTGGAGGCCTGGTCAGCTACTCACTTAAAGCACGTCAGAGAGAAACCCGCTGACTTTTGATTGAGATTGGAATGGCTGTGGCGATTTCCCGGACGGCATGTCACCTGTCACAAGAGGGAATTAACAGCCAGCTGTAAATGTGAAAAGGCAGCGGCACCACACAGCCTGTGACACGCGCCAGCCTCTCTCGTCATCTTCGTTTTGGAAGCCAATTCGTTATGGGACTTTTAAACTGCCTGGAACGGGGAATGAAAGAGTCAGGGAGTACAGCCGCTTTTCACTGGCGTTGGCTCTGCTAGCCTCACTCGCTGAACTGGTTTCCAGTTAATCTCCTGCTTGTGCAAAATCTGTTATTACATGTTTACCGCTGGATCATCAGAGGCTGAGCACGTGAGTCACGGGTCTGGGACAGAGTGGTCATTGCTTTAAAGTGTCTTGAAACTTGAAACACATACGACACCTGATTTTTTTTTTTTTGTGGCAGGGTTGCTATTTGACTAGATCTCTGGGCAGCCGGAGCGAGTGATTTCTGAAACGATAAGTGTTTTGCTTTGCTTGGGGTTGCTACGTGTTGTGTTACGCAGCCTGACATTTCAGCCGGTTCCAAAAAGGTGTAACGTTGGGTGTGGAGCAGAGGAAAGGGTGCGCGGGGTTCCGTGTCGCGACTGACCTCATTTCATTATCCGTCACATGGCAGTCATCGGGTCACATGACTCATGACAGACAATGGAAGTCCAAGGACTAAGTGATTCTATGGGAGCTTAGTATATAGCCCACAGAAGAAAAAATATGTTCAAGAAAAAGTGTTTTTTTTAGGATCTGGAAAAACCTGGAAACACATCTCAAAGCCTCCTGAGGTCCATCACAAGCAACCGTTAAAGATAAGCTAGTCAATGTTTAAAGCATCCTTTTTGGTTAATCTTCACTAGATTGGAATCAGTCTGCAGCTGATATTAACATCTGAGTCCCTTTCTCTCTGAATTCTTACCCTTTAAATCAACGAAGAGCTTCTTTGTTTACTGATCAGCTCGCCCTTTGAATTGACAACGTTTCACCGTTTGCAACCCGGTAATGTTTTACAGGACATTCTTTATGCCCCCTCGAGATCAAACACTACAAAACAAAACAAGACGTCCGGATGGAGCCTGAGGAATTCCACTGCATTAGGGGATGATGTGAGGAGGGATGTTGGTGTCTCAGGTTAGGGTGTAGAGAGCCAATAAGTCTGGAGATAAAAGATCAGTTTGGGTTTTATCTCTCAGTCGCCAGAACCTGATTCAAGATTCAAAAGCTCATTTTCATAAGCACAGTAAACAATCGATTTGACCCTATGCAATGACACAAATAAAGTGCAAATACAAATTAAAGTGCTTCAGTAAGAAAAAACAAGAATACAAGTATATTTAACAGTGCAATGTTTACATGGCAAATATATAGTGCAAAGATTGTGAGTATTGCAAAGGAACAAACAAAGTCGGAATGGTGGATAAAAGGTCCAGTTGCCACTTCTCATATCCCGCACAAACATAGCAGTTGGGTCTTTACAGTCGATGACAGAAGAAAGCTAGTTGCCCAGTGGGTCTGTTCTGTTAGGTACAGAGACTTAACAGAACAGACCCACTGGGCAAAACAAGGCCAGAACTTGTCAAAGGTTTCATTTGTTCACATCACACTCTCGCCCTAGAAGAGTGGAACGCGTGTCGCTCTTCCCAGTGGATCCACATGTCCGCTGTCTCCGTTTTCATTTTCTTTTGGGTCAGCGTTCCTAAAAATGGCTCTTTACCTTTGCTAGTGTAAGAAAAGCATGCCTTCTGGCTCAGAGGACGGCGTCTGCTGTTAGCAGAACAGAATTAGCTTTCAGCCCTAAATGAAACTTGTGCTTCACCACAGCTGATATGGATGGTTTTGATTCAGGGAAAAATAAACCACTGATATAATTTGGCAGTAAATAAATATGAATATAAATTTCATTCTCCGTTTGAGTTTCTCTCATTTTTTGCATCCTATTGTTATCCCCCCTCCCACAGTTTCCAGTTCACCACTAGGAAGGGAATCACAAAAGAATCCAAAACAACATTCTGATCCATTGAGCGAGTTCAGTGAGTTGTGTAGGCAACTATGTTAGACAAACTTTCCAGCTGTCTGGCCCACCACCGGAAGAGTGCTGCTTAGCGATGTCCAACCCGGACACAAAACTGACATTTTTGACATTTAGTTCTTATTTGTCACATTGGCCATTACTATGTAATGATGGAAAATTTGAATTTCGATCTAACTTTAGTCTAAGATACCCCCTTCCAGGGGGCGTTCATTTTAACTCGTCATTGGTTAAAGGTTCATACTGCCCATAGAAAACTGTGTTTTTAAGGAATAGATGTCTGTCCCCAAGAGCTGATCTAGGAAGATTCTGTCCGCACTGACCTTTACTCACTACACCAGTAGTGCCCAAACTGTTAATGTTTCCAGGTTGATTGTGAGATGATTAATCGAAAACATTTTATTTAACTGGTGGTCAACCAGTCGACCGCAATCAGTAAAATATACCCAGAGGAACTGCAACCCATGTGCTACAGTGACTGGGACCTCCTAAAGCTCTCCTCTGTAACCCATAGCTGTCGCAAGGTCTGAGTAGCAGCAAAGCTGACACAAGCATTTGAATATGCACCATGCTCCACTATCACGTATCTCACGTGTGCTGCTTTGTGGCACGGGAGAACATGTGAAAAATCTGGGACTTCCCGTGGTGAGGGCTGAAAACCAATCCAGCTGGGTGATTCTGTTGCTCAGAAGTATTTATTGCGAAACTAAGAACTCTGTGTCGGTTCCTCCGTGAGAGAAAGGGGGGGTCTGGCAAAATTGAACCCATTTACCTGGAGAATCTCACCTCAGCTGCGTATGCATGCTCAGCGAACCACACACCCTCGATCTGATGCTTTTCTGGCCTGTGTGAGTGAGGAATTTAGCCGGCCCTTAGGAATGTCAGGAGACCCTCCTATCAAATCACTGCAGGAGAAGCCGATGGAACGGTTTGCCACCTCATTTATGGAAATCCCAGGCCACACAGACCACAGAGCACCACGCAATGAACGCCAGACGTATGCCATTTTGTAACTCTTACACTAGGGGTCTCCCTCACTCACCGCAGTGCACACAACTACTCATCACCAGCCAAGCCTGGAAACCACAAACGATCGAGGTCCTCTTTAACTCTCATGTCCAATAGGTTCCCCCAACCTCCAGAGCACAGAGCACACAGAGCTCGATTTGATGTATTTTCGGGACTTTTCTCAGCTGTGTCAATAATCTGTTTATAATTAACAATTATAATTTATTTTTTTTTATTTTGGTGGTAGCATCCATGTCAGCTTGCATCGTGAAACTTGATCCAATACTTGATTTTAGTTTATTTTGGTGTTTTATTGTTTTTTTTTTATCTATTTTTATTTGTTTTTTTATAATTTTATCTATAAACAAATACAAGTAAGCAGCTCTTTGTCCATTAGGAGAGACTATGCTCAGTCTCTAAATAGTTAAACTGTCTTTCTGCATTTTTCTGCAGGACTGAAAATACCCTGATGCTGGGAATATGAACCACAGAATAACTCTGAATTGTTTGAGGAAGTGATGCATGACTACACAGAATCTCTGTTTGCATGTACACACATAGGGACACATGCCGCTTTAACACATCAGGCCGGCTTTCTGCAGAAATGTTTTTGAATTGTTAGCATGAAAGAGAATGGTGCCAAACACAGATTTATAAAGATAAGAGCGTAACTTCTTTGACTTCTACGAAAGCCTTGATTGCAGAGCCTTGCAGTAAGACAGGGAACTTTTCTGGTCCTTTCTGTCCTCATAACGCTTATGACTTCAGTCTGAAGGGAGCATCAAAAAGGCCCAAGGCCATGGACTAAAACTTAAAAAATAAGAAAAGGGGTCAGTATCCCCCCCCCCACAACTTAACACGGTGGCTTGCTTTTACCCATAATCCCCAGATGCAAGCTCTGCACTAGACATTTTCATTCTCTTAGCCCAGTGCCCCTCAAACCTCCATTTTCATTCAGCAGATACTCAGTGAGTACTCAGTGAATAGTCAGTGCGTACTCAGCTCTGCTGTCATTCTGTCCTGGCTGGGGTGGCCAATCTTATCCGCAAAGGGTTGCTGTGTATGCAGGTTTTCACTGCAACTCCCTAATTTTAAATTACTGATTGGCTGAAGAGTCCTCACACTTGGGTTTGAACAGCTGACCTACAGGTTATCCCAAAAACCTGCGTACACGCCGGCCCTTTGCGGAGAAGATTGGCCATCCCTGCATTAGGTGTTTGTGAGGACATGGAGCCACATCAAGAGCACCATCCTAGCTTTCTTCTGTCATCAAGCCACCGCATACAGCCTCATGAGTCTTAATTAAGAGCGGCTGTTTTTAGTGGTTATTTTTGTTGCGCTGGTCAGAGAAGTGGAAAATAATGCGACACACAATGCAATGAGGTGTGTTTCCACGACAGCCCCAAAAAGTAGCGACTCTGCTACAACTGCAGTATTCAAACCGACCCCTCCCCCCACCCCCCCCCCCCAGCACTACATTGAAAAAAAAAAGTGTGAAACCACTTTTTTCCACCATTCTTGAGTGTCAGTCTGAACGTTGTTTGGGGCTTGCGTGGACCTGGGGGGGACCCAGAGGGAGGTGGAAAAAAAACACACACACCACCCACTCACAGTCATCAGCTTCATTCTTGGAAAGTACTGAAAAACACGAGCAGACAAACAGTCCTTCAAAAAACCCGTCTCCTGCCATGGGTCCAGCCTGTGAGTGACCCTTCCACCCGGCAAACCGACCCGATGGAGGTCTCAGTGTCGTGTGGTGTTACGGTTGCACACACCGTTCCCATCTTGATCCGACTGGCCCAAGTGTGCCCCTCTGAAAAGAAAGACGACAGGATCCACCCCTGGTCCCTTTTCCAGGCAGATTGTGGGAAAATGGCGCTGACGGACATCTTCCATCCTTCTGATCAGCGGCTATGAAGCTCCTAAGGAGCATCAAGCCTCCCTCCTGCAGGACCTCCTCCCATTTATATCCTGCATTTTTCTGTGGCATCTGAGATTCGCTCCCCCCCCTTTATAGCCATGTCCTTTCATATGCCAGTCTGTTCCTCACTTTTCCCTCCATGCCGAAAACTATTCTACTTGCACCCAGTACAGGGTTTCTGGGTTGCACGTGTGCCAGATGTGAGCCACTCTTTCAGGATATGTCACTTTAGAGCACAGGACGGGCACGTGTCATGATTGAGTAATACTAGACTTGTGATATTTTAGGTTCAAGTTTCTGGGTGGTGGGTGCCGGGGCTGAGAGCTTTAGACGGGTACAGAGACGGCGATTTGAGGAAACCATGGACGCCGTCACGTGGCTAATGCTCGCTGAGGCAGAGCAGGATAGTGCATTAGTACTGCTAGTCCAGGACCGGCAACGGAGATAGCGGCTTTGTCCTGCCTGCTGATCCAGCCCCTTGCCATTCCTCTGAGGTACCATACCTGGAGATGCCAACCTGCAAACTTCTCAGCAAGATTTTGGGTACTAAACCACAGCCACTGAAACAATGTTGCAGAGACAACCTGGGTATGGCCCAGGTCACAACCCAATACTGTCTCGTGGGATTTCACACATAACTGCAGGGCTATCATGGGGTGCTGTCCCTGGTGTACCATGTCCCCACTCACATGACAGCAAGGCAGATGGGGGTGTGATCGCTTTGAACTGGGATGAAACCAGTTCCCTCTCTTAAGTGAAACCACAATTTCATGCTAACAGCAGAACTACTCAAGTGTGACAACCCAGAGGCTTTATAAAAGTTATAAAACAATATCTGTACCAGTCATTAAATGAATCATTACACGGTGAAATGAAATGGTTCAGAGAAGAATTAATCTCAGATAACAATCCAAATGAAGTGAGTAAGCACACACCCACATCTCCGCGGTTCGTGTCCCGCCTAGCTGACTGTGGATTTTGGTTCCCCTGCCAGTGAAGGCCCGCTGGAGAGTTTCTGCTGCGCCCGCCCATCAGCGCCGGTAACCGGCGAAGACTCGCGGCGTCATCGTGCCAGCACCGGCAGAGACGCGCTTCCCGAAAAAAAACCGCAACCCAAAAAAAAAAAACTCATCTGCATAGCATGACGTGGATATCGATAACGCTCAGCCGAAAGGAAGTCGGAGGTTGCACAAAACCAGACGGCTTGCCGAAATTTTGGCTCTCGGTTCCATTTCGGGGGAAATGGCGCGTCGCCAAACTTCGCGCTGTCCCGTGGGTTCGCGCGTGCGCGTGCCTGCTCGCGCTGGCTGCCGAAAACGTTTCCTCACGCTGTTGTTTACGCTCTGGAAAGGCGCACGAGTCCGGGGCGGGCGGGTTGAGATCGTGTCAGCTGTTACAGCAGTGTGGTTAGTGGAAACATTCAGCCCTGGAAGGGTTAAATTACCACACAGCAGTCAAACTGGTTAAAAGTATGTTTTCTCCGAGCCAACTTACATGCAGCCCATCACACAGAGGAAAGGCAGTCTTTTAAAACACCAGCGAAAGCCCTCTTCATTTTTATGGGGCTTGGCAGGGATGACGGACGCTATGATGTCTAAAAGGTAACACCTGCAGTCAGATCCACAAAAAGCTGCTTTTAGTGAGAGTAACGCTGCAGGGATGTTTCAGGACACACTTATTCTGAGGGGTCAGAAGGGTCGACCCGACTGGATGCACCTTTTAGGGAACTCTGCCAGTGGTAGCGGTTTCCCTGCAAGGCTGACTGGACCCATTTTCCGCTGCATCACTCATGTCTAAGCAACACCTGTGTACAGCGACACAAAAATAAAAGATGGACAATAGAGGGACAAGAAAATGAAATGAGAGGCTGCACTCTTTGCTTCTAGTTTACAAAGTGGGTCCATCGCTCACAGGCTGGCAGGGTTATACTTGTCACTCAGGGCCACCTGGACAAACTTGGCTGCTGTTCCAGAAGTCCTCTACAAGGAGAGTGAGCATTCTGCCCAGAGGTGTTTCTAGCTATTGAAAAGATCAGGGGCCAAGTCAAGTTTACCTGGGGCTTGACTTTATTTGAAGGAACACTAGCATCAGGGCTAAAATACTCAGGACTAGGCTTTAAATACTCAGGACTAGGCTTAAAATACTCGGGCTAGGCTTAAAATACTCGGGGCTAGGCTATAACCCCAAGTGATCGGACTTAACACTTATGGTTCTGCCACCAACAAGGCAGTTATAAACATGGCAATCACCCTCTATAGAGATTGTAAGATCCTGAATCTACAGCTTTCATAGTCTAACACATCATTAAAACCTCAACTTCTCAGCTATACACTATGTACACACCCTTGCTCCCCTTACACTGCACATC
Organism: Brevimyrus niger; assembly: GCA_015164015.2. NCBI lineage: Eukaryota > Metazoa > Chordata > Actinopteri > Osteoglossiformes > Mormyridae > Brevimyrus > Brevimyrus niger. The sequence goes on along the minus strand of JAABNY020000063.1, from coordinate 2,990,486 downwards.
ATGGTGTTACAGCTGTCCTGTAGTCAGCCAGTATGGTGGTGATTTTGGAATTCCCTTCCAAATAGTCACGGCTTTTATTTTGAGAAAATAGAACAGCCAGTAGCTCCCTTGGGTAGGGTGCTAGGCAGAGGGATACAACTACATACAGAAGCTGAGCTGTGACCCCCACGTGGCGCCCCCTAATGGCCAGTCAGTGGCATGACAACCAGCCAAAAAGCAGTTAAATTACACCAGGGTAAAGAAATGTAAGACACGCAGGTAGCTGAACACATAAGAGGAGTGGAACAGCCAGGATTAGACCGTGCTTGGATCCAAAATGCTCAGGAAAACGAGCATAAGACTGAACGTGTTTAAATGCACAGATCAGGGGAAAACCCTACGTGCTGAGGGAGGTGAACCACTCCAGCTCCCCGACGCCTTCCTTCCATCTGTGAGTGTGCCTGCAGATAAAAGGGACTGAAACAAACAAAGTGTCATATTCTTCGCCACAAAAAAAAAGAACGATATTGAGACAGAATGCTTGACATTTACGGATAATATCTGCTGCTTATTCTTTTGGGGCAGGGTATGTTTCAGATAGAGTCATATGCACATCCATCCGATCATCTGCACCATCTGCCACTCATTAAGAGATATTGAAAACACCCCTGGGCCTTGACTTTTACTTGCTTATTCTGATTTATAATGAAAGTCAATGTTTTCATTCTGTGATTAGAGTATGAACTTTGGATTGGATTTTCTTCAAACTGCTTTTTGATTTGCACATTATTTTCTGTTGCTGTTAACTGTGTTGTATTTTGATTATTTGGAATGGCAAGGGTTTCATATTACAATGTATATGAACTGTATTTCTTTTTTTAAAAATTACAAAACCCAAAGCAAGGCTACTTCTCACACAAAAGGGGGCAGCGGCTGACATGGCCCTCTGAAGGGTGACTGAAAGAAACTGCCAATTCTCCAGCCTTAAAAGGGTGCTAAGGACCAAGCGCTGCGCTGGAGTAGCAAGCTTTGCCACGACGCTTCTAAGTTGGTGCCCCTTTAAAAGAACAGCAGGTGTGGCCAGGTATCAGGGTGTCTTCAGGGAGCTGACTGGTAGGAAAGGGAGAAACACAGCTTTGAAACTCAGGTTGGGTGGGACCATCACAAACTGTCCATCCTTCGCAGGTGGAACCCTGACCTCCCATTGGCTGCTTTCGGTGATTGACAGCTCACAATAAATAACACTCAGTGGGGGGGTTTTAAGTCCTGGTTCTTCGATAAACACTGATCAGCCAGGGACCTTCAGAAGAATGCAGGGCACATAGCAAAGAGCATGCTGGGATACATAAATACAACACCAACAAGGGCTAAAGGGGCAGTTGTTGGGGAGAGGAAGTGCCTTTCAGCGTTAGTGCGAACGGAACAGTGGTGCTTAGCGGCTGCGTTCGTCGTCATTAGGGCCAGTGGTCAAGACTGCAGCAAGAGTGGAAAACTGTTAGGGTGACAATGTGACAGCTGGCCTCCTGGTGGGCAATGGAAAGTTCCACCCCAGCTCTCTGTCAGTATTTAGCCCTCTGCTTCCCCCCAATATCCACTGTCAGAGGAGGGGGGCGGTCAATAGGGACTTTTGCATGCAACGATGACATGAACTCAAATGCATCGCACACACTCTTAAAGACCCTTACTCCTTTCTGCACGGGAAGGCACACGAATAACAGACACGCACGCATGCGCAGAGACTTGCATGCATTGCCAAACACACAGCCTTCACACTGTCGTTGCATTTAGGCTCATGCAAAATCTGGGAATGTCTCTGTATAATCAATGTATCTTTATCTTTATAATATAATTATTCTTTATTCAGTAATTAAATAAAAAGGCAGTGAATCTGTGAGATGGCTGGGCTGGGAAGGTGTGATGGTAAAACAGCGACCCCTAGCGCCTTAAATGCAGCTCCCTCCCAGATCAGATAAGCCAAGATGCCCCCCCCCCCCCCACGCGTTATGCAGGCAGGATAGCAGCTGATAAGTAGCTTAATGGCTGTGAGATAACAGTCTCTTTTTGGCTTTTGTTTGTGGCCAGGTGATAGGCTTTGCATAGGAGGAAGAGTAGCGGTAGCACAAAGGAAGGACTGACTTGCCCCCCCAGGCCCCCAGCGTCCTCCTGAGCCCCCCCAGCCCAGTTTCCTGGTGCTGCCGGCCCTCCCCCTACCCTTTCCTAGCACCATCGCTCAGTATTTATGAGGTCTGCGGCCAGCAATGTATGGATAATTACAGGAGGAGGTGAGTTCCCAGCCCTCCCAGGGCTGCCGGCGACACTGGGATCAGATCTGAGCACATGGTGGCCCGGGGATTTGATCTGCGCAGGGTTGGGGGTGCGTGAGGAATGGGGCCCACGGTGCTGGTGCTCTGGAGAGCCCTGTGGCTTGTTTACTGTTCCCTTTTTCCATTCGCCTGTGCGATGTGGTCTTTGATCTGGGCTGGGGCTTTCTGACAAGAATCTCCCCCGACAGACGAGCGTATCTGACTGTGGCTGGACACTCGCTATTTTCCATCTCCTGTATTCACTCCGAAATCCCCCGTAATCTGGGGCCCTTCCCCTAACTAGCATGTTCTCAGCTTCACATGTTGTCAGGCTGCCTTCATTTGAGTCTCGGTGAGCTGGTAACCTGCAGTGATCTGCACCACAAAACTGGGATGTTAATCTGACTGCTCTAAGTGGCACCTGTGATTCGGGAATTTAAAAATGCAACAAAGCCAAACTAAGTATATTAAGCAGCTAATACGTTTTTGAACATAAATGACTTCCTAAATTCTATTTCTACCCAAGTAAGGTGAAGACCCCCTTTTCTACAGATTGGCGGTTAGGTCATCTAACATTCCGTCAGTCTTATAGTGGCTGTAAAAACAAAATAAATAGTAGATTTTAAAGGCTGGGCTGCCTGAGTGGCTGATTTACATACTGCTGCCTCATCTGGAAAAAAGACATCAGATGTATATCAGCTGCAGTCCTAACTCAATAAATCAAGGCGGAAAGTGCTAGAATCCACAAGTGAGGCCTGTTTCCCATTCTCAGCTTCACTATTTCACTTTTTTTTTTTTTTTGCTTGTTAATATTAATTGACAGCAAAAAAAGTCACAAACAGAGCCAAATGAGCCAAACGGATCTTGAAGCCGTGGCTCCACCGCATGCGTATGCCATGCATTTTGTGCGACAGTGTGTCTGAAGATACCCACAATGCACTGCATTTCAGGCCTGGAACATCTGCACATCTGCCATGCTGACAGAGACAGAAACACACTCAGACCCACACAATGCCCTGCATTATACTCCACCGCTTCCAGTTTATTCTAACGGCTGGGCTATTTTTGTACCCCCATGACCCCCCCTCTGAACATTTGTTGCCATTTTTAGGAGATCCAGATTGTACAAGGCCTCCTTTCCCAGTCCGCCCCCATTTGTCCCGCCACGGCTCACATACAGACACTCGCCTGGCATCTCCCATTCCGGGCTTTTCCGGTCTGGTGCCTTACACCAAACCCCCCCCCCCCCATCTTTTCAAGCAGGTGGGTGGTGACTGGAACATGAGCCCAGTTTACCTGATTACTAATCATACTAAAAATATCCTCCTCCACTTCGAATGGGTCCCTCAGCCAAGTCACAGCTTTGCAGTTATTTACAGCAGGGCGTGGGTTGGGGGGGGGGGGGGGGGGGACAGGGGCAGAGCTTTGACAGAACTTGGTCCTGATCCAGCCAGCAGGTGCTGGGGATGGTTTGCTTGTTTTCTGTTCCATTGAGGTAGCGTGACTGCACCCAGTCCGTCTCATGGACCAGTTAGGGCTCCCAGCAACCACAGCCTCCCCCCCCCCCCCACAATGCACACACACAGCTAACTCTACTCAGGTGAATTACTAGTTAGTTAATCAGTCTAAGCTTCAGCTTTATAATCAGAAGACCTTCAGAAACCGCACTGGCTCCGGAATGGCACTCTATGATTTTCAGACAGGCTTGTTTTTAGACGCCTGCTTTCGAATCATATATGTAACTTCGAAGTGAAAATGCACACATGCTGGAAAGCCACTGACCCACTTTTAACAAAATAATTTTACTGAATATCCTGGGTTTAATATTTAAAACACTTATAATTAATCGAACAAGGGGCTGGCTGCATGCGACGCTGGCGAGCACACGCAGCTTTCCTTGTTATCACGGCGTTCCTTGTTATCCCGTCGTTCCCGGTCTAAATCCAGCCATGCAAACGGGAAGCCCAGCAATGCCAGTGGCAGGATTCTCCTTCAAGAATGCGGGCCTTTCGCCGGCACTAGGCAACAGCAGCATTGGCGACTTTGGTGCTCCAACCCCCAGCATGTGTGTCATGTGCCAGATGGGGGGGGGGGGAACGCGTTTCCTCAGGAGACCTGCGGCAATAGAGCCCATCTCAACAGGACGGAAGAACGCTGCCATCCCGGGGGCCGGATTCATGGACCTGGAACCCGCCCCCACACGTCACTCTTACCCTGGGGCCTGGACTACAACGAGAGCAGGTCCCCAGGGGGTCAAATCCCCTCTCCCCCCCCAGGTGAGGGACAAAGGCTTTGACATATGGGTGCGAATTTTCTCAGCCCCTCTCCAAGTGAGGGAGGGGGGGGGGTCAGGATGCTTTTGTGGACCGAACTCTCCCATTTAACTGGTCAATACTGGGATGCAGACAGGGGGCTCACTTCATGGGAACCGAGGGGTATGTGCTGTGGAGGTGTGGGGGGCGTTTAGGGAGACATGATGTATTCTGCCCCCCCCCCCCCATCACAAACACCCAAACCCGATGGATTGTCCAGGAATGCAGGCTGTAATAGCCTAGAGCAGTGGCTCATCGAGTCACGTTTTGAGAGAGCCATGACTCCGCCCCCTGCCTCATGACCTTTCCTCCTCATTCGTGTTTGCATAAGCTGGGGGGGGGGAAGAGACTTTTATGTGCCGCTTGGACAACATTGCCACTGGGCCCGAGGATAAGAAAGAGGAACCGAAAGAACACAGGGGGAGGGGGGTTAGGTGGAGAACACTCTGGAACATCACTAGAACGGTTTGACAGCCGGGATCACTCTGTGGGGCAATGTGCAACAAAGGGATTGTGGCGCTGATATGTGAGGCTGTTCCACTCGGAACGCAAAACCAGTGGGACTGCACGCCATAGCAACCGCCCGCAGGCTTGAACCGGTCACAGCGACCCAAAACGCCCATCCGAACTCCCTGCACACTAGCCGCAAAACGCCTTCCGGAAAATTCAGCTGAGAACACATAGTGTAAGAATCCCTCCGTGCACAATGGCAAACTGGACCATGTGAATTGAGGACAGGAAGAAGGAACGGAGATTTTATTTTGGGGCTGAGATTGGCTCGGAATCAGCAGGGGAACAAGACGGAAGTGAGTAAGTCGCTGGTCGGGAATGGAAGAAGAGACCGGGAATCAGACCCTGGGCTGCAGAGGTGAATAAAAATGGCTGAGATTACGCTTTGGGGTGTGAGTATACTGAAGCAGATCCTGAATGTTTATGACGGCCCATGATGGCCTATAATGAGAGACTGGAAACGTCAACCCAACTTCACGTCCCCCGAGGATGTCCAGCCCCACCAAATCCTCACCCGGCTGTCCCACACACGCAGGACTCATGTTAATGCATATTAAGACTACCGTGACCTTGGCCTAATTTAAAGAACACGTTGCTTCAACGTCGGCGAGCAAAGTCACGTAGTTTACCTGTCCCTCCGAGAGAGTGTCACCACGTTCGGGAACTTGGCACCAGGTGTAGATTGATACTCTTAGTAGGTTCTCTGTCAGGGAGTTCAGCACCATTCCAGAGCTGGACAGTTCCTTTGGCCACACACACAGACACACACACATACACACACCCCACACGCAGACGCACACCCCACACACAGACACACACCCCACATGCAGCCGCTGGGGCGAGCGCTCAGTCAGGCAGCAACACAGACACAACGAACACAAGCTTAGGTGACAGTGACATGCTATGATGATTATGGTCCTGGTGACCTCCCCTAACCCAGAAACACATCGGGTGGGCTCGACTGTGTTAACCTGAGTTATCACCACATGGCTAAACTGACCAAGAAAGTGGAACTCCCCAAAGCTAATTGGGGAGGGGAGGGGTATCATCTCACCATGTCTCTGGCACGCCACTGATGTCATCTCTCACAAAGGACGGGCTGGCGTCCCCCGTGTCTGGATTCAGCCGCAGCACCTGGGAGAGCCGGTGATTCATCACGCCTTGGCTTTTAGAAGCAGGCCACACTTCAGGAAAGCCAACGAATAAATCACAGTGCACTGGGCCACAACGGCATATAAAGCTTGCAAATAACGCGCTCATACTGTACGTATCTGTCGGGAAGTGCGTAATAAGAGACGAAGTATAAGAATCTGTGAAACTCTCTCAAAGACATTTTCTATCTGAAACCACTAGATGGCACCGCTGTGTGTTTTCAGAAACAAAACAACTGGTAGTGGAATTTATTACTATTCAGAATTTCATCAGAACCTCCTTCATTTAAGTTAAATGCACAAAGAAGGGAGATTCTCTATGAACAACAACCTACCCTTGCATCCTGTGATTGGCAGTGTCCCCACCTCAATTTGCATACATTAAACGTGATTTACAATTGGATGCGTGATTGGTGTGTGCTTTACATTTTGAGGTGTTAAGGGATTTGTTGTCAGATCATAACACCGTCAACTGTCGATTTGTTAAGTGAGAATCATAAACAAGCGATATTAAATTCATAACACTCCCTTTTAACCGTAGGCATAACCAACAACAGATGATTACTAACTGACCCAAAATGCCATTTATGGCAACTGATGCATGTCGCTTGATTGTTATGACCCCCCGGTGACCCCAAAGAGGCCCCGGTCCCCTCATTCTTTCAGGTTGTTCTAATCCCCTAATCATCTTCTGCGTAGGGCTGTCGTCTCTGGCTCTGGCTAAGAAGCATGATGTCACTGTGTGTCCAACCGATCCATGAAAATAAACATCCACTGAAAGAGCCACAAAGCAGGATGCCATTCCCCTGCTGCAGCGCGGACAGGAGCGCAAGGTCAAATAACTAACCATCCACTGGCAGAATTAGCTGGTTGTTTTTTAAACAGCTTTGTGTTTTCATGACCTCCAGTGATCTACAGCGAGAAACAGCAGCTACGTTTTCTGGGAGGATCTTTTAAACTCGCTGACCAAAAAAGAAGCGCCGCCTTCACATCAGACCCCGGAGAACGGGGACGGCGCGGTGCGGCGGACGTCCCGGGGGCTGCCTGACGCCAGTCTGACCCACTTCCTCGCCGGAGTCTCCAAGAATGGTGCCGGGCCCTTTATCCGGGAGAGTTTGCAGAAGCACAATTTGAATGTGTAAGGAGAGACACGGCGGTAGATGGTGAGGCGCGAAGTGGCGGCATGGCGTGGCGCTGACGTCCCGCTTCTCCTTCCTTCTAGTCACGGAGGGGGGTGGGGTTTTTGTAAAAGTCACCTGGCAGGTCACGGCGGCCATGATGCCAGCCCGCATATTCCAGCGGGGCTCCATTTTGAGGCCCTTATGGGAGGCGCTGTTGCGGCATCAATCCATGCGGCGACGCTGTGGCGCATACCTCAGAGCTGAGTCATGTGGGGCTTATGACACCGTAGCCCCCCCCTCATTGGTCTCACACCGAAGGAAGTGTGTCTGGATGCTGTACACTTTCATCCCCCCCCCGGCATACCCCCCCCCCCCCCCCAGCTGACTCAGCCATGGTGGTGTAGTCAGGGCTCCATTCCCACCCCCTCCCAAAATCAAGTTCTGTGATAAACTGTCCGATAGGGGGGGGGGGTGCTCTCGGCAACTGCTATGAGGTCACACTAACGCTCACAATGCGACGAGGATGAAACAAGGCGAGATGAACAATTAAAGCGCCGACAGAGAAACAAAAGGACAGAGAGGGAGGATAAACTAGCCCAGGGCCCTCCGCTGCAGCATCACACGTGTTTACAGACAGTCACGCCGCACGCCTACCAGCTACCAACTGGGGCGTGCTCTGCCTCCCTCTGTTCGTGCGACGTTTCCAGGCCCGAGCGAATCACCTTCCAGCCTAGCGGTGCCACATGGTAGAGATTCGAAGAAGGTATTAGCTACGTTAGCCGCCGAACAGCATGTAACCCTGTCTACCAAAGAGGAATGCACCCACTTCACATGTAGATGCCCGTGGAGGAGCTTCGGGAGACAAAAACGGGAAGGACTTGTAGTGGCACATTGAGGGTTTGCCGCCGACTGTGAGAGGTGGGCACTGTCTGCGCCACCGGCAGAGAGCCCAGGGGTCAGCCTAAAGCCAACAAAGGAAGAGCCTTAACCATTGCAGAAATCGGCAAAAAAAAAGAAATCTCTTGGCTTTATTTTATTTTGCTTATTGTTTTTGTGGTAAAGCCCTTAACCCATCTGGAGTTTCCTGCCTTTAACCCCCACCCCACCCATTGCCTATTTTCTTTTTTTGTTGGTCTGAAATGTAGGAGGAAGTTGTGGTCTCCATTAACGTCACAAGACTTAACTCAGCCTTGAGGTCTTGACACTTTGTAGTGTCATTCCTCAGATACTGGCGTGAGGGTGACACCGCACAGGTACCATCCGCAAACAGCGCCGGAGCTGGACAAGGCCCTGGCAGGGACACCTCCCTGCGACCCCCTTTCCCACCCAGCTCCAGAACATGCTTCCATGTGGAGCTCCTCTTAACTTTCAGTAGTGCCCAGCTGAAGATCTTCAGGGGAGTTATGAGAAAGAAAAGAAGAGATCCGAGTGATGAATCCCATTTGGGCACCTAGACAATGATGTAAACATCCCTGTCATCTTTCAGGCCAAAGACTGAGTAGAACCAGGGCCAAGAATCATAGATATGCTACTTCACCTGTAATCATGGGGTGAGACCATTCAATGTCCAGCCTACTGATCAATCAGTACCCTTTTTAATTTTTTTTTTAAAGATACTCAAATGTAAATATCCGGACATCTACACGGTCAAGTCTTCTACAGTATGCAAAGCTTTCCAGGTGAAGGTGCAAGTTAAACAAAACTGTTAATAAATCTTCGCCAACCTTTCACGTTCCTCCAACACAAAGAGTCTTAATGCATTCGGGTATTTTCCCCAGCGTGACCACAAACGTGTCAGGAACGACACACTTCTATGGTTGGGTTTTATTTTTTCTTTTTACTTTTTTTTTTTTTTGTCGCAAGCCAACTGTTTTCATGCTGCAAATGTTGATTTTCAAAACATCTGCACGTCCCGGGTTGAAGATGAGATATTGGTACACATGTGTAGGCCCATTTGCAAATACACAACACACAAAAACCATGCAATATGTATTTTTGCAAAAGACATCCGCCTACTAACTTTCCATAACCAATAATGTGATATTTGCACATTTCCTAATTACAGTGAAACAGTTAAATCACATTAAGGACTTTTATTTGCATGCAAATCTGGAAAGCAAAACTACTTGAGCAAAAGTCCAGATGGTTGCAGCAGAAATATGACTGCTAAAGGTCTCACGAGTCAGTCTATAATTGGGCGTGTGTGTGGGCTTTGAGGAGTCGAAGCAGATAGATACTAAGCAAGCAAAGCAAATATATCAGTGAAACTGATGCAGACGCCAAATCCACACTATGCGCTGCAGTTACATGCTGCTTTAGTGGCGAGAAGGAGCAAACGAAGACAAATGCACCTTAACAAAAAAGTCCAATCCCGGTCTTCATCCTAAGTAAATCACACTGCGTGTTGCACAGCAGTCCGCTTTGCGCCAGGCCTTCGCGCCTCGCTCTGTGCAGAACCCCTCGGTCAGCTGGCTATTCATATGCTTCACTTGCCTTTTGAGCATATACTGTAAAACTACCATTAAAAATACCAGAAATAATAAGTGAAAATGTTCATAACTTGATTTCCAACCATCTAGTTTAATTTGTAAATCCTTCAGTCGTGGTTTTGTTGAAAGATCGTATAAGTGGAAGTTGTGAATCCATATTTATACGACAATTACGGAAATTGAGTACTCCGTAAGAAAGGTAATCACTGCTTGTTGAACTTTTTCACTAAAAAATAAAAATCTAATCTTAATCTTAGAGAAGTTGAGTTTTTATGTAAATTACGTCGCATTAGCAAATTATTTTTTAAGTTTTAATTGTTGTTCCCAATATATTTTATACTGCTTGAAACAAAGATTTCATTGTTTTTTGCGATTACCTGATTTTCTCAGATTTTCTATTTACGTTTAAATGTAGCTATAGATAACTGAATATCATTCCCATTCATAATGAACGCTGTTCCTTGATAGGCTTGAGTAATCTGAACTGTTACTATTTAATGTGATTTAACATTGTTTCGTTATTAATTATGGTTTTCAATGTCTCGTCTGAGACAGTCAAATTTCCATCTCAGAATTTATTTTTAAGTCATGCTAATAGACTATAGGTACAGCCTACGGTATATTGTGAATCGTTAACACCATCTTGTTCAAATGTCAATTTTTTTAAAATGTGATGTTTATCAACCGAGTGGTTGTAAAGCAAAGGTCTCGTAACACTTTGATGTTTTTGAACCCCCAGCTTCTTCAAGTAGGGTTTTCATGTGGAGTTCGTATTGAAAGCGCGTTAAAGTGAATAATTTGTTTTAGCGGAGATGTTTCCTCCACACTTCGGGAACACAAGCTTTTCAGACGACAGTCTAAAGCGAACAGGACAGATCGATTGTTATTGTACTGGTTCAAATCTATTTCTTGACATTAATATTTCGGTTTCAAGAAAAACGTTTACCCACAATAGTACACAGTATAAGCCGAAAACCACAAAATACATTTCAAGTACCTAAATGCAAACTGTGTGTCATAGAACTATTTGGGTGAAACATTACTTGTTTTGGAGATATCAAAATATAAATATTGTTCGCTTGTCATGATGTGGTGATTATATTTCAATAACACACCTGCAATCACTTCCCTTCGTGCATATTTATTATATTAAGTTCATCGCGATTTTTCTCAAACAATTATCTAGGCTATCTGTCCATCAAAGGTTTTAACATAAAAATTATATCACTTCGTCATTATGGTTCCCCAGACTGTACCAACAAGTACAAAAAAAATCACCCAGAAAAATAAATAAATGACTAGATATTTTCGAAACAACGCATTAATAGCCTGAATACTTGATAGAATGGAATACTTGCGTAATGCCCGTGGTTTGTTTCCTTTGCGAATTAAAGCGGAAAATGACTTGGTTGTCTTTGGAAACTTTGCAATTTATATCGCCAAAACAGGAATGTTGCGCATATTGCTATTTAACAGCTGGGAGCGTAATCATGTTTATCAGGCTACTCGGGGATAGGGTACCCACAAAAGCAGCCTTCTGATAATGTAATAAGTGGGCAATGGCTGGTGTCTCGCAATAGTTAATGGACTATCGGCGAGCCAGCGATCACATCCATCGCTGTGAAAAGGTGCGCGTCGAGGTCCAGCCGGTGGGCGGATCGTCAGCAGTCACTTCTTCATCTACACTACAGCGCATAAGCTTCGCTCAAATCGTGGCAGGAGGCGAAGTAGGAAGTATCATCTAGTGACCTGCTGCTACACGGGCAGGTTTTTTTTTTGTTGTTGGCGTGTCGATCAGAGGACATTTCTCTTCGCCGGGTACACCAAACCGAAAACCTTCTTTTAAAACCGTAAAATAACTATTTGACATTTCGATTCGAAAATAAGAATCGTGGGCTTTCACGAGAACACCTAGCCCACACTTTACGCTTTCTGGCAGACAATCGAGTCGACTTGCATAGCAGCGGTTTTTGCTTTTTTGTTTTTTTCTTTATTCCGTTTTTTTTTTCAAGAAAGTTTTAAAGACGAGATATGTCCCAAAGGTAAGTGCGAACGCATTGCATGCGCTTCTCGTTTTTATGCATTTGATCACACTTCTGTCAAATTATATCCGTGGGTACATTATAACTTGTCGACACCGAGCGCTGCCTTGAGTCGGCGAAGAGCGTCGTACACAGCTTATACTCCACAGTATAGACTATCTACCCCAATGACATTAAATATATATCCGCATGTGTCTTATATGTCTCGGCAAGCAGTGCCTTATTTTTTCCCTCGTAGCAACTTTATTTTTATTTGGGTAGGATACAATGCTTTCTTTATGGCATTCGAAAGTCATGCTAATTGTATTTATTTTCTGGCGTAAATGGCATTCTCCAAAATTATACGGATGTATCAAAATAGATGCCCGCGATAAGCGCTGATCGTTATGTCGGTTCATTTACGGGCACCGCGACATGAAGCGGAGCCCTTCTGCCTTTCCAGCGTTTCAACTACTCCACGTAATAAGTGGCCCCTAGGTGGTGCTAATGTGCAAGAAATATACATAGACCAGTCGTCTGTCAATCAGATGCCTCAGCGATTCAGTAGAGTTTTTAAGCTCCGGGAGCTGCGGATAAGTTTTCATAACACAGCCGTGCCGACAGGAAAGCGCCGGGCACGTCGCCTTGCCCCGCGTACGATGATCACTACCTGCCGGACGTTTGCGCATCGTCGTGCATTAATCTTACGGGACTATCTTTGACATTCCGCTTGTATGTAAAACGTAAGTATGAACAGGGGCGGTGGGGTCGGAATTATTTTTAAAAAGTATGAAAAGTAAAAAGAAAACTTGTGAGAAAAGAATTGGATCACTATTCTGCTGTTTCGTTTACAAAAAAACATACAGTGCAGACAGTAACTTTTATTTTTTTCGGGACGTCAGCCGAATTTATTTTTGCGTTGCTTTTGCTGAATGACAGACTGCCGACAGACCGCTAGACTGGTCGTGCTGTGTTATTTTTTATTTTAACGCGCACCCATTCTTGAGCGCAGTGTTTACAGAAAACGGGAAATATTTATCCCATACTTGGCTCTCGGTGCAGTGCGTGTGTGTGTGACGCAGTTACAACTTGCACCCTCTGCCAGCGTTTGCTTCGCTTTTAGAAACTGCTACAATCAGCAGTTTGCGGTGAACAATGGGAGCTGGGATTGAGTGGGAGGTATATAGTTGCGGCAGCAATATTACGGACGGAGAGTAACGTTACGAGTAGCGCAGTACAGTTCTACATTTCCTTTTTCGTTTCAAACATTTTCCCCTTCCTATGCGAGACTATCTAACGGAATAGTGCATGTTTGATTTTTGGTTTTTGCAATATGAATTAGACCATGCATTTTAAAGCGACTTGACAGTAATATCGGCTAGATAAAAACAAACTACATGGGATAAATTCTATTAACGATCCCCTGCTCTGTCTGTTCTGCAGAGGACAAAATCACACGAATGGCTCGACCACCATAACTGAGCAAGGGGAAGGCGGAGAGTCGCAACCCAGTGGCGGAACAGACTCCGATCCAAGCCGGTCCGAGAACCGCCAAGCCGGCGAAGGGGACCAAATGTGGGGAGGGATTGTAACGACAAATAGGGTCTCTGGTCAACTGCAAGCGACCCCGCGAATTAGTGCGCTGTCCGCATCGTCAAGCGGATATCATTCACTCGACATTTCCCTTCCAAACTCTCCCTTTATGACTCATAACAAGTCGACACAGACCCCCAGTCCGTCTAGTCAAGTAATTGCCCATGCACAACAGCGAATTTCCCAGGGGCAGCAGAACCTGCGAGATTATGGTAAGCAGTCTCCGGGTCTGGAACTTACGCCGGTCGCGGTGCGTGTGGCTCTGTGTGGTGTGACCACCCGGTGTAAGATCGGTCGGTCCGGCGGTGCGTTTGAGGACCCCTGTGCTCGGGTTAAGCCGCGCCAGCCTCTGTGTAAAGCCCAAACAGTTATGCAACAGCTGCGGGTAATGCAGAGACACCATCGATATCCCCGAAGTTCAGTATTCCCACTGACTGTGGAGCATGGGAGACCGTGCGTGTGAAGCGCAGACAGTCAGTACATCAGTTCTTTCATAATGTTATGTGTCTTTTCGCACTTCCCGCTTTACGGGCTGAGTTTAATCGTCTACATTTCAGCAGGCTACGCGCAAAGCCCTCCCCCCTTTACCCAGCGTTGCCCTTTGATACAACCGTACAAAGTCCGACGGCACCGGTCACCGGCTCTGCGTGCGCGTTCGTCTCTCGCCTTTTTTGTTGTTGTTGAGGAAGTGAACCCACCTCGTTCTGAAACACGCGGCGCGAAAGCTCTTCCAGTAACATTAAGGCACCTTGGGACCTTCAGTATGTATAGTGCGTCACACGTCCCAGTCTGTCACCTTAGGCTGACGATCAGCCACCGCCCCGCCTGCGGGACCTGCAGGAGTGGAACGGTGGTTTCTCTTGAAACTGAGAGTAAATTATAATCACGTATGTCTATTTTGGATTTTAACTGGAGTAGATAAGGGAAGTCATGCCCTTTAATAAAACAACAGCCAGCATGACAAAGCTAACGAGCGTAAGAAAAAAAAACCGACGTTAAAAGTACTTAGGTGAGCGCAGCACCGTTAAATGTTCTCCTTAAGTTGTAGTGATGACAAGAGGAAAATGGCTAAGAGATTGTTTAAGGCTTAATGGTGACAGAGCGGTTTCTGCAGTTAGCAAGTTTTGTCCTTATGCTGGTTCCTGGCTCCCAGTGTCGCACCCTGCGTCTGCTGCCTGTCAAATAAGGGCGAATCTGATGTTGTGGCGGTGATTCGCGGCAGCCACTCCCGAAGTGTTTCTCAGCAGGCTGTTTACTAAATTCTATTGAAGACAATGTTGAAGCTAGACTTACTGGCCCAGTTCTCCAAAACGTTGACAACCCCCCCCCTCCCCCCACCACCCTAGGAGTTAGGAGCGTGTTGGAGGTCTACAATAGACATTGTGTCTAGTAATAAAAGAAGAAAAATGTTGCCAGTAAGAATGTAATTTCATATATGTAGAATTCCCATTTGAGATACCTAAAGTGGAATTGTTACCTTCTCGAATGAAATCCACAATGCGGATGAACGGGAAAAGTGACGTCATTTCTACTAGTAAGAAGATAATTACAAATGTCTCAAATGCTCATTCGTACTCTTAAGTTTTGAATTAGAGATACATGAAATGCCAGTTTATACTAGTAAAAATCGCAATGCATATATCTAAAATGACTATCCACTAACTTATTTATTATTAAATTGGCCACTTAAATTTGTTAAAGTCTTGAAGATATGTATTTCACTAGGGGAGTCTAAGTTACAGATATCTTTAAACACCATTTTTGATAGTAAGAACAGAAATTAGAAATGACTAGTAAAACTTAAATTCTTACTAGGAGAAATTGGATTCTGGTTATCTAAAATACAATTACAGGTAGGGTAGGGGTGAGTTTAAATGTTAAAACGGCTTGTCATAGGTGGCGTGGCCCCAAGTGAACAAGCAGAGGATACGCAACAGCGGATGTTTAGCTGTTCCCTTATAATGGATCTAATTGAGCCAGCAGATCATCTTGTTTGCATTTATTTGAGCTCAGTGCTGCAAAGGTCACAGTGAGTGATTCAGAGTGGAAGCTCTTTTCTCAGTCAAAATAGAGCCACATGTGTTTTCTTTGTGAGCGGGAGGGTGATACCAAGCTGAGCTTCCTATAGGCTGCCTGCTAGATGAGTGGCACTGATAAGTGAGGCACTGGAGACTTTCAACACGCTTCTTTTAATCCTTTAGAAGTACGAGCTGAGGTTTCGGGGGGGGGGGAGGGGGATGTTGTGCATCTCTTATTCAAAAGCAGATCTCAACCCACCAAGTTCCTTGACGCTAGTGCTGAAAGTTCGTTATCAAGGACAGCTTAGATGGGGCATTTGCTGAGTAATGGTGTCAAAACTTTGAGGCACAGCTGAAATGTCAGAAAGTGAGGGAAGAATCTGTCTTTCTTTAAAAACCTTCTTCCACTAGTTTAAACATCAATTAGATATAACGGTATCATTCTATATTTGAGGCTGAGATGAGTTATGTGTTATGTCTTGAACCATAACATAGATAATGTGAAAATGATTTTAAAAAATGCGATACATTTTTCACATTTTCAACATAAAGGGCAGTGACAGGGGCTAAGCTTACATATCTGGGCTGTTGGCTTAGGAATCGTTTGATGAATATCATCTGGGACGGTTTGTCTGTGTGAAATTGGCCGTCAGACTCATTTGAAAATCACAGACACCCACACGCCCGTTACACGGGCCTTGAGCTGGTGGAGAAGCAATTTTCGATTCAGCTGCTATTGTGATTGACCCGACGCCCTCTGGCTATCGCCACCTCGTGCTTGCTGTAGTCTGGCAGTGCCTAACCAAGTCTTTCTCAGAGCACGTGCCCAGGTGTAACGTCAGCCATTCCATTTCCTGAACTCTGTAGCGTAATTTCGTACCGTGGAAATGGAGCCAATAAAAGCCATTCGCTGCATGAACTGTAATGTGGCATAATGTACAGATGCTTGTACATTCTGGGTGTGTGGATGAAACGACATAACAGCAAATATAGTTCTCACATGACTCATACTGGTAGATCAGAAGGGCTGCATGTCAGCGAGTCGCACAGGATAACAAGCAGCATTAGGCTCCAACCTCAAGAGTTTCTGTGCCTTTCAGATTGTTGTAACTCTTTCTAGAAACCGGAGTGTCTTTGGTATGTGAGTATATTTCTGTACTGTAAACACAGGTCAAGTAAGGCATCTGTGAGATCAAAGGATTAATTATGCTGATTTTGTCAGTGTGGTCTGTTTGATGGGCTTCTCCTTGTCCAATTTGTCCAATCAGGAATAGCCTCCTTGGGGCAGTGTGCACCAAACCTGGTCAGAGACTGGACTTGCACGTTAAACCCTGGTTGTCTGTTTTGTGGTTATAAATGAGGGATGGGAGAAATGAGGGCTCCACTGTTAGCAATGGCTTCCCAATCCTGAGAAAAATCATTAAGAAATAATTCCGGGGCATAAGTAGATTTGGTTGAATCCCAGACGTTTTGATCTCAAAACACTTAGTGTACCATAAAGTATAGTTGCCTTTGGGGGCCTTACACTGCCATGGGTGCGGGGGCCCTAAATGGGCCCTTTGAGCTATTTTTTTATCCAAAACAGAAATAAGATTGGATTAAAAACAATGGGCCACATTCACCAACCGTTCTTACGAACAAATTTGTTCTTAAACCCTACGTACACACTCACAGATTCTGACCTATTTATAATCCGCATGATCGCCGTTGCTACAATGAAAATTATTATAAATTATTATATTTTTTCACTTTAAAATTGTTTATTATATTTTACTTCTATAAATTATTAATATGCTATAATTTTATGAACTGTAGAATGAACAAAACTGCTATACCCAATTATTTTGAGCAAACTATCATTACTGAAATGTGCGTACGGGTGGTATTGAGAGTGTGTAGATTCTGTTCTTAGCTAAGAACAAATTCAGATAGGAAAACATTGGTGAATGTCAGAATCTTCATGAAAAAGTGCTTACGTGGGGTTTAAGAACAAATTTGCTAATCAAAACGCAGAGTGCCAGCAGTAAAACGTACTAATTAGGGTGGGAGTGGGAATGCCCCCCCCCCCCCCCAAAATCCATTCCTGACTTAGCAGTAGCATGAAAAAGCATAACTGAGACCCTCCTGGGCCTCCCCAGGCGATCTGGAAGCCCCAAGTTGTAGTATGAGCAGCTGTTTCCCGCAGGTGAGGTCCAGCCGTCTGATGTTTCTGCGTGCGTTTCGTTTGTCCCAGACACGCGACGAGCCCCTGTCCCCTTCTTTAGAACGTGGACGCTGTCGATGCTGCCGAACATGCGACCAGAGATGCTGGTCGCACAAGAGCTGCGGCGCATCGGCGATAAGTTCAACGATATCTACATACATGGGGTGAGTATCCTACTCTGTCCTCACTGTCCTCCTCGGCCAACTGCTTCGGGCCAAGGGGCAACACTGACTCCTTGCCCTGGGGACAACAAGAACAAAGAGTCACCCCTAAGATCCAGATCTTCTTGGCTCCATATTAGAATTGAGGAAGCGGAGCAACAGGAAATAGTGTGAAAAACATACTGGAAGAAAGTCAACCCTGGACAGGTTTGGACATGTTGGACATGTTACGTTTTTGTGGAGGATTCTACGGCATTCATTGGCCCCGCGTGATATTTTTCAGCCATTTCTCAATATTTAGGAACAACAGATTTCCTATTTATTTAGCAGAAGAGAAAAGTCTGTGATTAAAATCAAGTGTTCCTTTAGGAGGGGCAGAGATGAGCAGCCGGATTCTGTAGTGTGATGGAAGGTGTCAGGGGCTGTTAGTGGTTCCTTCAGTTCGTACGATTGCATCACCCTAAAAGAACAAAGAAAAGCTGAATCAAGGTGTAATATGAAGGGCGGAGAAAATGCAGTTGGCGCAGTGTCCCGCGGAGCACATGGTGTTTCGGATTTTGGTCACATTTGGGTCTTTCTCTGCACCTAAATATACAATTTAATTTAGGTCCGTACGACTCGTAACTCATCACTGCCAGCTTGATTAAATTCTGGCACTGAAGCCTACGGCAGCTAAAATGGGGGAAAGAGGCCTTAGCTGAAATATCTTGGCATCATGAGTCACGCCTCTGTCATCGAACCAAAACACATCTTATTTATGGCCAAGTCTAAAAGAGGATTCTCATTTTTATGATTATATATTATTAGCCTGGCCTATTTTTAAGGGCTGTCGGTGTCTCGTAGCTAAAGGGCAATGTGCCAACATTATCGATAACCTCAAGCGAGTGCTTGAAAGCTGGTCGGATGAGTGGTTCTACCAAATTTATTTAATCTCCAGGACTGCGTATTGCAAGTATAAGCAAGCAGCTCAGTTAGGGAAGCGACACAGCGTCGGTAATCGGGACAGGAAATTCCAAAACGCGGAAGGAGAAGCGGCTTTTCTCACGTTGTTTGGAAGCTGGTGTCGAAGCCACACGGCCGTGAAGCGCTTCACCGGTTGCGTCATTCATGCCTACTCGTTCATGACCCGATGTTTTTCATCTTTTCTTTTCTGAGGACACACTCCGTTCATCCTTCTCCTCTCTCCTCTCAGGGGTTAAGTCCCTTGAACAGATATTTCTATGTGTGGCACGACAACAATACACTATAAAACATTTATTACCATCTGTCCGAAAGCTGTCCTTACCTTCACGCTTTAGCCTGTTAGCTGCACAGCTCCCAAATTGAGAACAGAACCAATAAAATGAATGAAATATATAAATGAAACAGACAATTTATCCAGGTTCTCACATGGCCTGAGGGTGAAAGTTAGACCCTTGTAATAATGTTCCTAAAATATTGTGATTTTTTTTGACCCCCAAAGAGTGCAGCTGTATTGTATTACTTGACTGCATGTAGCTGTTTTGTGGCTTTTAAAAAAAAAAATAAAAAATTATCTGAATTGACTCAGTGTAGAAAGGGTGATGAGTCAGTCCGTATCGCCGAAGTGCGACTTTATCGCTCAGTGAAACCTGCGATTTTATTGCTGGGTTCAGGAATTTCATTCAGCATAATCTGCGCTGATGGGCCAGCGCTCTGACATTGATCTGTGCGCCGTGGAGACAGAGTGACCTCTCTGTAGACGCTATCCCTGGCACGCGTCCAGATCTGTTATTGTGCTGTTCCAGTCTACTGGTCGAGCCCGGCCGGTGAGCTTGCCTTTGGGTATGAAGGCCCCAGGCAGGACCTCGGTGTCAGCGTGACGTATATTGGATGAAGGTGGCGTCTCTGGAACGTCCGAATATTGCCCAGGCTGACCTATTTTTTTGAGGTCACCAGGCTCAGCATGGAAAAATATGTCAATGACAGATCTTGAGGACAAGAAAGAGGAGCTCAGGTTCAGCCCAGGATATGTGTGTTTCTGGGTGCATCTGAGGTCTTCACGCAGTTCAGGTTCTCGGTCGCGTGGTTCTTCAAGTGAAGCACACTCAGGGCATTTCTGCTGGGGGTGGCACCGCTGAATGATTAGATTGCCCGTCGGCCACCTCCCAGTTCTTCAGGTTTTGGGTCGAAGGGGTGTTCTGAGAACAATAATAAAAATAAAAAAAAAGCAGAAGTTGATTCGCTGGGCGTTCCACATCGCCGTGCCGACCTGAGGCAGCAGCTGCCAATCCCTGTAAAGGACACACCCACCTGAGGACCGTCCCATGAGAGGCACCCGGGCCTGGGACATGCAAATACCACATGCAGAACAGCTTGTAAATAAGAGCTACGTGAGTGAACCGGGTTCCCCACTAACTCAGCAGAAAGAATACTGTGCCAGCAATGCAAAGGTCATGAGTTAAGATCCCAGCGAGCTCACATAAATGCTCTCCTCAAGTCACTTTGGACAAAAGCGTCAGATAAATGTTTCTCTTTTTTACTCACCGGTGTCTTGGACACTGATGCAATGGCTCAGCTTTTACTAAGGTCAATAATAACTGATAATAACTTTATCACCATTATCTTGTATTGCCTTAAATATCCATTTAATAGGAGTATCATCTTTTCTTTTGTTTTCATTTTTTATACATTCCCTGACGTACTTTGGTTTGACCATACGCCTGCAACAGTTAAAACATTCTCATTTCCCTAGTAGCTGAGTCTCCTTTCTTCCTCGTTTTTTCGGTCTGGACTTTTCTCTCTCGCTCTTTCTGTCTCATTTCGTCCACCGTAGTAAACACACACTTACTCCCGTGGGCTGGCGGGCTTTGAAGCAGCACCTTAGGGTGTACGTGCGGGTAACTCCCCCCCCCCCCCACCAGCTGGCATCCTCGACTCTCCCCGCCCCTTTAAAGCGGCGTGGGAGGGGGGGGATAGTCGCAGACGTGCCTTTTTCAGACACGGGCAGTTCCAGGCAGGAAAGCGAGTGAAACATCGGGGCCGCAGACGTGTGCAGACGAGTCCACGGGATGGAGAGGCGCTGAGCAGCGCCGGCCTGTGGGAGGCGATCTTCGGTGGGGGGAGAGGCTCGCTCCTTACCCCTCCGTACGATATCTGCTGCCGTCCCAGACGTGCTAATGGGTTTGGGGCAGAGGGACTGAGAGAGACACCGGGAACCGCAGAGAGGCTGCAGGATATGGGCAGAATCAGAGGCCCGCGGGAGAGGTTTAGACTAGGCTGCTCTCTGGCTCATTTGAGACCCCTTGCCTGACCATGGTGAAATCATAATTGGGGGTGGGGGGTTATGCCGCAAATGAGCGGAAGTGCGTCTCCTGGGAGAGTTGGGGGGGGGGGGTAGCCTTCCAGCACCAGCCGGCTGCTTCAAGGTGTGTTTTTCATTGTGGTTTTGGGGTGGGGCCGCTCTCACGTGCCCCGCACGCTCTCTCCCGGCAACCGGTCAGGTGACGCGTGAAAAAAAGAGAAATCGCTCCCGGAGAGGAATGCTCCTGACTTCATGTCGTGCTGAGAGGGCGGCAGACTAGTGAAATCAGAGGAGTGTGACTGAGAGGCAATTGGCGCTGGATCAGGAAAAAAAGGAAGGGATGTTTTGCTTGCCCATCATCCACTCAGGGCAGCTGACCTCCAGCTGCCAAACACCGGCGTGGAGGGGGGGGGCAGCTGTCTGTGTCATGAACGAGGTCACTGGGTTTGGGGGCCCCGCCCTGCAGTAAACTGTAATCTCACACACAACTACTTCCTGTCTCCTCTCTACTTGTTTTTTACCCCCCGACCAGAGACAGAAACTGTGAATCAGTCTTTGTTGGTGGGGGCCAGGAGGTCTCCTGCCCCTAGAGGCATATGCCCCCCCCCAGCCATTACTGGGTAACAGGCAACTTTTTTAGTACCTCAGTGTACACCCCACCCCCAAAACAGACGTATCATCACAGGGTCACCCCTCATTTGCCATTAACCCTGCCTGTCTGCCTGACCCTAGGGGCCCTTGCTCCGCCCAGGGGGACAGAAACGGGGGGGGGGGCGGGATGGGTGTGAAACGCCGCCGTCGCAGGGACCCTGGCGGGGTGCAGAGCTGCCAATGGGAAGCAGATGTCTGCCCTTGGGAACAGACGCTACCCCCCCAGGAGCTGTGGGGCTGGTGGCCTAGCGCCCGGCCGGACTCAGAGCTCCCTGCGTCAGCCGCATGGCTCCGTCTGCTTCTGCGACGCCGTCGCATGTTTCACTGCTGCCCAACAGCCCGCTTGGGGTCCGTGTCGCAATATGCCATGTGGACAGCATTGTATGTAAATATCTGAGGTGCCCTCGGTCCGGGATGCGTTTTTCCTATTTATACTTAAGTCTAATTATAGATTTTATGGTTATTTTATTTGTCCTTTATTTACAGTCTTCCTTTTCCACAGTGTCCTGGCCGTGCTTACGGCTGTAGTTCACATGCGGTGCTGTGGATTATCCGGTGGACGTAACAAGCTTTTGGCCGGCGTTTTGGTCGTCTAGTCAGTGTGAAATGGTTTTCTCCGCAAATGCCAGCGTTAAGTGTTTTAACATCCAGACGGCTGAGATCTGACCCCTGTGAGCTCCAAGCTGTGGCTTTAGTTTTGGATTTGCTGAATTTCCCTCGGCGAATGGAGGCTGGTGAATGCTTTCCCCGCAGTCCGTACTTAACCGTCTTTACTGCCAGAACAATCACTTTGAGTTGCAGAGAAAATAGCCGTCTTCGAAGACTTTTTCCCCTGAATGTCAATAACAGGCACATACACACAAATCGCGCCTAATTAACAGGACAGTTCCCCTGTCATTTTGAGTCACATGAAATGCCCATAATGCAGTTCTGCACAGGTAGCAAGCCTGTTTTTGTTTCGGTGTTTGTGTCGGGACTTTGATTGGATGGATTGATTGGATGAAGGTCACGTTTAACGCTTCCGTGATGCACACCCCATTCAGAGGCCTGTGAGGTCACGCAGAGAGCACAAAGAGGACAGAAGATAGACCCCCCCACCCCAGTGCCCATCCACGTGCACCCCTCTCATTTGGGGTTATATAGCGCAGACAGCTCAGGGGGCGGACAGTCTGGGACCACGGGTGGGAGCTGGAAAGGAGGAACCTACTGGAGCCTGAGAGCTTTACCTGGGGGGGGGGTGGCATTTCAGTGAGATGGAAAACGCAAAGTCGTCCGCCACCAACCCACACCTAATTGGCAACACCCCCCCCCCCGACTGACAGAGGCAGCAGGAGCAGGCCGTCGGTGGGGGCTGGGCCAGCTGTCCCGTCTGGGAGGTGCCCTGTCCCCCCGCCCCCCCCCCATCTCCACTGCCGGGCACACAATGAAGGACGGACCGAAAACACAGATCCCGGTTCCTCTGCTCTCTGGGCCCCCAGAAAGAGCTCAGCAAAACATGCTTTTTTCAATCGGCAACACTGTCCTACGCTTCGGAGAGCTGGGTGCAGCGTGCAGACTAAATCGCTTCATCACCTGTTTATTTACCGCGGAGATAAGAACGTGGGACCTGAACTCCTCGTCTGAAACCAGGACTCGAGGGAATCGCAGAGTGTCTGTGAACGTCTGTGAATGCAAGCTTGTCTTTCTTTTTGCTTTGTTGTGTCGCCGTCGTTGTCCCCGGCCAGAGGGAAGGAGTAAGGCTTATCTCGGTGGCTGGTGCCAGGGATCCCCATTCTGTCACACCTTCACTCTCTTCAGGAAGTCCGTAAACAGCTCAGTGCCGAGTGGATGGGACCATCCGTAGCTGTTCAGGTACTTCGGTCAAGGATACAAGTTTCCCTTCCTGGAATGTCTGTCGTCCAGGTCTGGTAAACACAGTTGAGGGTCTAAGTACTGACTGAGCAACACCTCTGACACAAAGAGAACAGGGCCTGGCCGTTTCAGATTGGCTCATTTTGACCAAACGCCCCCCCCCCCCCCCCACGCCTGCTGTCTCGACTCCCCCTCGGTTCCACTTCCACATCCGTAGGTCTGTCATTGTGTTGGGGGGCAAGAACAATGGCTGCTCTCAGGGGCCTCGCTGTTTGCCCTCCAACGGAGGCAGAAAGGTCCGACGCCCAGCGGTGGCGAAACGGGGCTGGGCGCTGGCCACCCATGTGACCTGGAGGAGACGTACGATTGGAGGAGACCCCGGTCGTCGTTCGATCCCGCGCTGCTCCCGCTCACGTGGGTCACTCGACCTCAGTTACTCATGGAGTTTCAGACAGACCACCTGTTAGTCCGGCCTCCCAAATTGGAATGTTGGCCCAAAGCACGTACCGCTGGGAACACCTGGAGAATGTGGGGGGGGGGGGGGGCTGGAAATAGGCCTTAGCTTCCGACATTTGTTCTCAGGACGGGCCCACAGCATGGACGGCTCTGGGCCAATGGCCGATGAGTCAGGCTGCGGGGCCGGGGGGGCATGGCAGCCCCTTGGCGGCACCTTCCTGTCTACCTCCAGTGCCCCAGACGCTGTGCTGCTTCACAAAGGCGCTGAAAATCTCGGTCGAGTATTTTTCCAGCCGGAGAATTTTATTTGTGTTTGATCTAAAGCCCAGCGGCTTCTTTGATGGGCGGCCGACTCCGGCGATTCGTTAATGGAAGTTTATATATAAATCAGCAGGTTTTGCTTTAAACGGCTGGCCTTTGGCCTGAAATGCTCACCCTAACAGTGGGCCAAAGAAACAGGATGCAGTTTACGGTTATTAAAGTGCCTTTTATTAACATATCGCTTCCTCTCGGAGATCGAAAACCCTGTCTATTGTTTGAAGCAATTAGCACGCCAGGTTACCGGGCTCCTATTGAATAGGCCGTTATTTTAAAAGCTTTTAGGGGGATTTTTCTGATGTGTGTCAGCCACAAACCAAGAGATTAATGGTAGATGTCCTGAAATCGATGCTTCAGAGAAAATGGAGTGTGTCCGACAGTAAAAATATCAATTGAGATCCAGATGGGTACGTCAGGTTCTCGGGACAGCCTGAGCTGGGTCGATGGGTAACTGCGGGGTTTGTGGAGGGGGGGGGGGGGCAGTGGCACGATTCGCTCTGTCCTCAAGTGACCCCCCACTGCCCACTATGTTCCCACATTAGGATGACTGTGAGTTAAGGTTTACTCATGGTGCTGTGTCAGAACTTGCCCCCCCAGTCCTGCCTCCCTCCAGAAGAGGCACCAGGGTGACGATTAGCTCTCTTTTCTCGCTTCCAAGAGTCACTGTAATGAAGCAGCGATGAGAGTGACTCATGCTGGTCTTCCGCTGAATCATCTGCATCTTTGGGGAGACCTTGAATTTAGCAGTGGTGGGGGTGTGAACCTAATTATCCCCCTAATTATCCCCCTAATTATCCCCAAGCCCCACATCATTATACCTGTCGACACCCCCCCAGGCCAGTGATTATTTCATTTGAGGCCTTTTCTGGTAGCAACATTTTCTTTCTTATTTTGGTATTATAACAGTGTGATAACGCCTATTTTTTTCCTTCCTTGAAGCATGATATTCAAATGGCAGCACCCACAGCAGCTTCTAACCTCTAATCTCGCCTCCTTTCTCACAGAGTGCAGCACCCTCAGCAGCCTCTAACCTCTAATCCCGCCTCCTCTCTCGCAGAGTGCAGCACCCACAGCAGCCTCTAACCTCTAATCCCACCTCCTATCTCGCAGAGTGCAGCACCCACAGCAGCCTCTAACCTCTAATCCCGCCTCATATCGCACAGTGTACAGCACCCCCAGCAGCCTCTAACTCCGCCTCCTCTCTCTTCTTGCTTTTCACAGAGGGCCGGGGACGGGAACCTCTGGGCAGCCCCTCGGCGAATCCAGCACATGCACGTCTTCGTCCTGTGGATTGCCAATCTGCTGGAAAGGCTGCTACAGTTTCTGAGGCAAAGATGATTGGAGGATTGCTGACTGCCTCCCCCCACTTACCCATCCAGAACCCAGCAGACATGTAGCATTCCTGTACTCTGTAAATATGTAAATACGAAGATCCTTTTTTGAGGAGGACACCTGAATTTCGTCCTATTATGCTTCGCCATTACCTGGACCTTTTCTTGGAAACGAAGGACAATTGTACTCTTTCAAATTGCTTGGATGGAGCCAGCTGCAGGAACACTTCTACGCAGAGAAGGAGGTCCACCTCTTTGGCCTGACAGCTCTGCCAGGACAGGAAAGCGTCACCAAGAAAACCAGGGCTGCTGTTGGATTGAGGGCTTTCCCTGGGATCCCTGGGATATGGCTACCCAACTCCCCTAACCCCCCCCCCCCCCCGGCCTTTTCTGTAAATAAGCCTCCGTTTTGTTAAAGGCCTCTTCTCTATTCCCACTATCTTTCCAGCGTCGCCTTCCTTCTTTTCTTCCTTCCATCTATTTATTTTTCGTTTTGTGTTTAATGTTCTCGTTCATGTACTCTAAATGTTTTTTTTTCTTTTGTTTAAAGTGGTATCTATCAGTAAGTTCAATCAATCAGCCATCTACAAATACTGTTTTGCTGCCCAGAGACGAACCAATTGTTGCCGTCGCGATAAGTCCGACGTTTTCGTACCTGGAGATTTCCACACACATCTCTGCCAGGCAGGGTCCTGCCGTCACAAAGACATTAATGTAGGATCCCAGTCGTATGCAAAAATGTAACCTCGTGGTTGTCATTGACCTGGTCGTCACTGAGACTGTTCTAGTCCCAAGTGCCTCGGTTCCCAGTCCAACATGCAGAAGGTACTTAGAAGATGGAGCCAAGACCTTCTACTCAGCTCAGGGGCCATATTTCACGTTTTAGAAGCTGCTCCAGGGTACACATCCACAAATCCACCATCTACCTCTGAATAAGTCAGATCTGTTACCTTGGTCTTCAGGAGATGCTCAGTGTTTTGTTGTTGTTTTTAATATTTCTCCCTCCATGGGAAAACTGTGCAAAAGTGTGCGTTTACCCCTTGATTGGTGCATGACGGCTGTTCTAAGCACAGGCTTGCCCTTCAGAGGGAATTCTTACCCATCCCCGTGCGTGCCGCGGTACCTGAGTGCGGAGTACAGACGCCCCAGGCGTAGTAAAATCACTCAGACATCGACTGGATGGCACGTGGATTCTCTTCAGTATAACAGTGTTAAATTTCGGTGTTGATAATTAATTACAATAACGGGAGGAATTAGCATGAAGTTAAGTCGCGGCAATGTATTGGCTGTAGTGCTGCGGAAGCTGCCGCTTTCGTATGGCCTTCGTCAATTAGTCGTGTTGAAATGAAATGCCTTGTTTGGATGGTAGCCTGTTGGAAGAGTGGGGGTGACAAATGGTGACAGAAGCTGGAGGAAAAGGACTCAGACTTGTTGGTTTGTGGCCCCTGCCTCCGGCGAGCAGCACTTCGCTGGGCTGCCTGCGGTTCACGCCCCCACACCATGCCGAGATCCGGTCCAGCCCCCTGTTTTGGAGTATCGTGATATGCGGCTAGCTGCTGCTTCTTCCCTGTTACCGCGGATACCCCGCGGATCCTCCCGCTCAGATTAAAGGTTTGCTGGCCGGTTGTTAGTCGTTACTTGCAGATATGGTTGTCGGCATGGTTTTAATGTGGTTTTACTATGGTTTCGTTGATGAATTTTAACATTAGCAGATGACTGTAACGATCGTGCGACCCAGGCTTATCGCCCCGAATGACAACCATCGGCACCTAAGACCCATCCGTCTGACCGTCAAAGAATCGTCTCAGGTTTTAGGAGTGACCCCCAGCAACACACTAATGGGGGCGCCATCCAAAGACACATACAAAGTATTATAAACAGAAAGAAATAATGCAGCGGCATTTTGCTGCCTCAAATACACATTTCTAAAGGGCATCTTATAGAAAAAAACACAGACAGCCGTTGGATTGGGGCAGACTATAAGAAGGCCAATTTCATGGCACCTTATCTCTTATGACAGGCAGAATGCCATCACATTGGTTTGTATGGTAATATGTTATCGAAGGGTAAGACATCGATTACCTCATGACAACTTGCCTCCCCTTCCCCCCCCCCACAGCTTGCCAGCGAGCAGGACCACAACACACACACATTGATGACTATGTTATTCAACTACTTCAATAGTACAACGCTGATGTTATACCACTTTACAGGACCCAGTACAACTGTAGCAAGAACTTTTTTATCCTGTTTTTTATTTTGCACTGATACTAAAGTAAGAATAGTGCAATACTGCTGTAAATACCTGCATTTGATTTTGTATGTTCTACTAAAAATAAAAATAAAATCTAAAGAAACTAAAGCGGTTGTGTTGTATCACCTGAGAGAACTTGAGGTTACAGGCAGGATCTGAGCTGTGGTGTGTTGTTCCGGTAAAAATGGATGAATCATCGGCAATAACATTTGGGAATTAAAATTAGTTTTAGACCCTGAGCCAAGGAACTGGCCGGGGTAGTGCATTCGTCTGCATGGTGTCAGTGTCTAAGCTCAGGACTGGCCAGTCTTCGCCAGTAATGGTGCATCCCCATTGCAAATATGCCGTTCTTTCATCAGTGTGTGCGAGTCTGTGTGGAGCATGTGAAATCCGGGGCATTCCAGACCTGGGTGCAAACACCACCAGATTATGACGTATTACTCATGGCTCCGGTCTCCGCCCGCTGCTTATCAAGGTGACCTGGCAGATGCAGGGAGTTACACAGTGCTGTCTTTCTCTGTCGGTGCCGGGGGTGAATTCCAGGACACATGAGGTTCGAACACTCTGGTGCCTTCTGGACTCTGCTGAAGGCATTTTCGCTTTTCCTTTCATCGGTTTTACTCAAAAACTAACACAAGGGGAGAAGCTCGCACGCCTGATAACTGCAGGCATTCACGTGGAAAGTACAGCTGCCCTGAATCTGTACCCCATTCCAGCCCTGATAAACGGTTAACTAGTTCCTGAAAATCAACAATGGGGGGATTTACAGGCTTCAGTTCCAACTACACTAACATCTAACCATACATGTAAAAAAAAATTATGACACAGGATGAGTGCGTGTGCATTCCTCCCCCCCCCCAATCCCCCCCAGCCCTCGGACAGCGATGACTACAGACATGGTGATGGGACAGCAACTCTGCCTTCCGACATGCCAGCGCCTCCTTCGCCCCCCCCCCTTCTGCCTCAGTAATGATTCTCCCCTGCCCCCCTCTGCATCGCCTAAGCAGCATGCATTACAAGGCGCAAAGCCAACTGGACCAAACCATGGGAAAGAAAAAAAAAAAAAAAAACGGTAAATAAATCATTTGAGGTCCACAAGCCATGACGTTGCAGAGAATAGACATGTGAAGGAGTTAAGCTAAATATTCAATGTGATTTCAGATTGTGTACAGTGGCCTCTGTGGCATTCATTAACCTCTTCCTTAGCCCCTTTGGTAACTCCGTCAACAGTGCCTTCATTGGCTTCTATGTTAGCTCATTTGTTAGCTTCTTTGGTATCCCCTTTGCTAGCCCCATTAGTTAGCTTCTTTGGTATCTCATTTGCTAGCCCCATTTGTTAGCTTCTTTGGTATCCCCTTTGCTAGCCCCATTTGTTAGCTTCTTTGGTATCCCCTTTGCTAGCCCCATTTGTTAGCTTCTTTGTTTGTTTGCGCCTTCGTTAGCTCCTTCGTTAGTGCCTGCATTAGATTCTTTGTTGACCCCTTTCTTAGTTCCTTCACTAGCTCCTTCGTTAGACCCTTAATTAGCTTCTTTGTTAGCTCCTTTGTTAGCTTCTTTGTTAGTCCCTTTGCTAGCTCCTTCGATAGCACCTTCATTAGTCTCGTTATTAGCCCCTTTGCTAGTTACTTCTTTGGCTACTTAGCTTGCTTCTGTGTTAGGTTCGTCGTTGGTCCCATCCTCTCAGTTACACAGCCCCCCTGTTTCACTGGCCACATGGTTGATTTCCAGCCAGCCTTTACAGTCAGACAAAGGCCAAATTTTCAAACCTGTGGGTAACCAGGGACTGGCCTGGATGGGGGGGGGGGGTGGTGACTAGGCCTAGCACAGTTCACAGAGCATCGTTGAACGACTGAATCGTCCAGGCCACCCAGGGCGTGTTCAAAATCAGGACGAGATGCTGGAGGTTTACCACAAGGGACTCAGAAGAAAACCATTTAATGACCATATGCAGAGTGGGATTTTCTCTTGGTCTGTGGGCTCATCCGGGAAGAATGACGGCCCGGCTACATCTTGCAGAGGTCTTCCTGCCTGCCGTTGTCTCACCCATGCTAGGAATCGGCGGACCCCGTGGCTCCGATCCTGAAGGGAGGCAGTCACAACAAACGGCACACACTTCCTCAGAAAGCGTTCGGGGGCACCAAACATGCACTGTTGTTATTTTCCTTGTTTGGCAAACAGAAAGGAGCATTACTGTAACAAATGGCTGTTTGATTAATTGTTTGATTAATGTTCAGAATGACGCTAATCACTGATTGCTGATTCTTTTTTTTTTTTCCCATTTCCCCCGTCTCACAAATTTAGGGCCCCAAATTCATCACAGACCAACCTCAGTATTGTTTAAAGGAAGTCAGTTCAGTTTTTTAAAGGCACACAGAGCGGATGTGGCGGTTCCTGGGTTATCAGGTCCCGCCTTGAATTGCTCCTAAGACGTCTCCATAGCAAGTGGCAGGCGTCGTGAGCGGCACCGTGCTTCCTCGCCACGTCCTCACCGCATGGACGCCACGCTTCCCGGCTCAGGATGCTCAACACTCTCTTATCTTGCGGTTCCATGAACCACACCGGGGTTCGGGGCCGGAGGAGGGATGTTCAGGATGCTGTGGTGATATACCCCACCCAAGACGGTGACCAACAGGCTTAACCATAGCTTACACGTTTCCTCAAGGCACGTACCCATTTCCTGCTGGGGGGGGGGGTCAGTCACATGACACTAGGCTGGGCCGGTCCTCCAATCCCCGTATATGAGCCGGAGATGCGGCCCTATAGGAAAACGTTCCGGAAGGTAGGAACATCAGGAGGCAGGATCATGGATAAGCCATGATGGGCTGTTACGATGATGATGATTATTATATTTTGCACAATTTGCACACTCTTGTGTTGCATACACTTGGTCTGATATTAACGTGCATTGGAAATATGTGTATACTATCATATATATATATCTTAAAAAGTCTATTTTCATGGGTTACATGTCGTGTGGCCAAGCCCCAGACCAACGCCTCAGAAATGGGGATATAAAGTGATTCTAATTGTGAACCGGAAGCATGTCATTCATTATTATAGCTTCTCTGTCCCTCTAAAGGTCACCAAAACAGGTCTAACACATAAAGACCAAGACACACAAACAGAGAGTGACTAAAGGGAGCTGACATGGTACAGGACTTGATGACGCCATGAAGTATTTTTCATAATGAATAAGCAATTCATGGTTTTGTTGCCAAATGCACCCCCCCCCCCTCCCCCACACGAGACTTTATTGTCCTCCTTGTGTATCCATATCCCACCTGGGGGACATTTAGCTTGTTATTCGCAATTTTCGACCTCGATTTACATTATACACTGAATTATATTGTAATATACTGAAGTATATGCATTTTGTTTAACGGTCAATAAAAATAGAGTGGAATAAAATTTCAGGACGAAAAGGACCCCCCCGGGATCACGGGCACGGCGGAGAAACGGACAGCGGGCAGCTCTTCACTGTTGTCGTCAGCTGAGGCGCTGGGAGTCCTGTTTATGTAATTAATATGGCTTCCAGCATGTTTTGGCAGCTGATTCTGAGTTCTCCCTCTCTCGAGCTCAGAAAGTCGCCAATCTAAATTTGTTACTCCAAAGGGCCCTGAAAGATCCCTTTTCAAGAGGTCCTTACTTTATAAAATTACTTTATTCATTTTTTTTTCTGTACATGGCAGTGTTCAGTGTAGATGGCCTTTGTCTGCATGTGGCGCCTGACTCTTGGTTTGAAAATTGCATGCAAAGAAATGAAGTTTTTTTCCCCTAGGTTTGGTGGAGGGAGGGTGGATGTGGTTCATCGAAGGGGCAGTGGGATATCATGGACGCCATTCGTTCCATCCAGTCGTTCACTTTGCGGGGATGGTCCAATGGCAGCTTGCTGGCATTGCGTCATGTTTGCATCAATGCGACCAGAATGTGACCTTAAAATCCTGGGCCGAAACGAGGGTGTGGAGGGGGGAGCGGGGGGCCGAGCGAGCGCTGGGGGGACCCTCCCCCTGTCAGCTGGACTCTATCACAACCGTTTTAGAGCTTGTAAACACATCATGGGGCCAAGGGAGGGCATCTACAAGCCCCCCCCCCCCCAAAAGTTACTACCACACGTCAAACAACGGCGACAAGCTGCGGGAAATGAAAACAGACAGAAAAAAGCTCTAGATCTTACAGACAATGCGACCCCCGAGCCAATCTGACTGAGCCAGACAAGGGGCATCGCATCATAACATTGATGGCACAGCAACCCAGTCGGATTAGACAATATTATCAAGACTCATTTATGGTTGCAGCAGCCTGTTAGTGATATAGCCAGAAATTACCGCTGAGTGGTTTAACACATACCAGATAATGTGAAGTTGCAGCGTATGGAGAATTATGTATAGGGAGACGGCAGTAAACTTGGTGTGACATGAAAAAGTAGCTCATTAACTCCAGATAGTAACTGCTGTGGTTAGTGAAACAGCTCAAAAACAAAACAGTCACCATGGCTTAAAAGCCGGCCGCGTCTTCGCGACCAAAAAAACATTCTGCGACTGTCAGCCGATCCGAGAATGCTACCGTTTATGTAAACGAAATTCATTAAAAAGGAATCCCTTTGACTGGGGTGTGTTGGCTTTCATAGGACTCCAAGTCCCATCACCATATTTTCATTCCAGCTGCCATGACAATAATGGCAGACAAAGTGCAAAGTCATCTGGGAATTGTAGTCTGGGACCAGTCACTGGCCTGGTCAGCTAAACAAGCGGGGTACGGTGGCCTGCAGTGGACTGGCAGTGGTTCTGCGCCGATGGCACTGCGCTACGTGGGTGTAGAATGAGTCAAAACCGGCTTCCGCTGAGCGTTTCGGTGGCCAACACTTTCCTTTCTACTGTCTCGCTACTTTCCCCCAGCCCCTGTCTTCTGCAGTGGACACTGATATTAACATCCATTACCCTCGTGGATCTGAGCCTGGCACTGAGCGGATGATGCTGCGTTCACTGCAGCCAAGGTCAAATGGGCAGGAGCCAAGACTTCCATCTAGAACATTCTGTTCGGTCTGCTGTCAATGGTAACATGCAAGGAAGGTTCAGACAGAAGAATGACTAGACCTTCGGGACGGTGGTGCGACCCGCCTCTCATCTTCAGGTTTTGTTTAACTTGGATTTCTTCCCTTCTAGCAGAAAAAGCAACAATCATATTTTCCTTTCAGCTGCAGCAGGTTTAGAAGAAACTCGTCAAAACCCACCCCCTTCTCAGGGGCACTTTGGTGGTCATGTTAGAGACCCACGGAGAGGAGCATCTCCTGCCCCCAGCCACGTGAAATCAGAGGCTTCGCGCCTTTCCATTCGTCCCCCTCTGTTAGTAGCAGAGAAGGTGCTCTGCTTCTTCCTAGACTCACTGTCTCACAGCTTTGCTGTACCTCTCCTGTGAAACTTGGTTCACCTACACACTTCCTCTAGGTAGCGTGCTTCTGCTGGCGCTGCCAGAGGCATCTGGCACCCCCAATGCCAAAAAAAAAAAAAGAAATTCACTTGAGGCAAAAAGGGGCACGTCTTGCACGATTTCCCAGCGACGCCCCGAGGGCCACCTAACCAGACATATCGCACAAGGGAAAAGTTGTCTGATTATCTCCTAATGACTACAAACATTCAAAATAAGAGGAAGTGATAAGCGGCGTCTTCTTTCCAAGAAAAATGTCACTACAAAGGCTTAATATTGGGCCACTGGCAGCACTGTGACTCAAAAAGGCTTCCTGCTTCAATGGCGACACGCATTGTTCAGGTGGCGGACGCTCTCGTCGGACGAGCCCTGCCCGCTGGTGGCGGTTTTTGAGACAATTCTCAGTTACAATCTGGCTGGATTCCCGGCGCTCAGTGTAAACAGCACGAACCTGCCTGGGACTCACCCTGACTCAATGAGTCACCTGCCTCAAGTAAGCAGCCGGTCACTGGGTTCTTTATTAGCTGATTAAAGCAACGCAAATGGCCCCCGGGGACTGGCATGGAGACTGGTGGGGTCTGAGTGATCTGCAGCTATGACTGACCGCAGCTCACTGCTACAGAGTAACAATACCCAGCTGAGGGGAGCGCTGTGGGGTCAGTGCGTTGGATGCCGTGCCTCTGTTTCCAATGTGACCCGTTGAAACCCCAGAATTGGCAGCGTGATGTCATCATCAGGCCCTTGGCAAGGCCCTTAACCTCGACTGTTTCCTGCTTTCTCAGTAAATTTATGTTACTTTAGAAGGAGGATGGGGGGTCTTTGACCTGTGCGTTTTATTTATTTGCTGTGTCTTTTTATGCTTCAGCTCCTCATTTTCACAGAGGCCTCCCTCCGGCTCCGTGCTGAGTCTTTGTCGAGCGAAACCTTTGATCCGCCACTCAAAACCGCCACTTCAACTCCTATTTAGCGACTGACTGAGGGGCAATTCGTTTCCGCCCCAAAACGGCCGTCCCACAATGCACCACGCGTGGTGTAGGGAGCATGGAGCTTACTCACTGCCTACTCCTGAAACCCGAGGTCCTACTGCCCCCCCCCCCCCCCCCCCCCCCCCCCCCCCCCCCCCCCCCCCCCCCCCCCCCCAGCCGAAGTCGCGCGCCCTTCAGTGAGATACCGAATGAATTCTGTAAACAATCTCCGGCTGTAAACACGCACGTCATTTCTGAACAAGCGTGAGCTGGGGAGTCGCGCTGCTGGAGACACGCTGCCGCTCATCTGTGTGATCGGTGACTCAGCCGGAGTGCCGTTTAGATGCGGCGACAGGAATGAGGGATAAACAAACCACATGCTTAGTAACCCCCCCCCCCACTGAACACTAGGCTTCTGATTTTATTGCCTTCCTTGTTTGTGTGTTTGTGTGTGTGTGTGTGTGTGTGTGTGTGTGTGCACGCATGTGTATGAGAGAGAGGACATTCTCTGTTTTTCGCCTGCTTCCAGGAAGGACTTCAGCTCTCGTCTCTGGGATGAGTGTCATTTCTACTGCCTGCCCTGTGAACAAAAGAATATATAAACAAGCCTGAATTAGCGGACATCTGCTTCCTTAAAAGAAATGGAGATGTCACCAGTAAAATGACAGGGCTCTCATGTTATTTTATTTGAATATGATTTAATCAAAGAATAATATCTGCTGTGACGGCGGACGATGTGATTGGTGGGCTCACGTGTCTGCGATAACAGCTGAAAACATTTCGGCGTGCGTGGATTATTGAACTTCGCTCGGTAATTACTATCTGAACGAGCTGTAATGAGACAGACGTCTGGGCCACACCTGCAGGGACCGTGAAGACAGCACAGCTAAAGACTTCCTTGTTCTTCCAGTCCTGTTAACAATGTCCAACAGGTGGGGACAGACAATCATGCCAATCTGGCCTCGGGGAAAGGCGGAGTCAGGCGGGACCAGGCGGGGAAGGCGGGGCCAGGCGGGGAAGGCGGGGCCAGCTCCCTGCATCCTCACCTGAACCTCCCCCCCACGACCCTGAGGGGTGACAGCATGTCAGTGGCGTTCCTGGTACTTTCCTGATTGTGAGTCAGCGGCACAGTCCTCTTAACCCTTTCAGTGCCAAGTAGCAAAAGTCCCAAACCTTTATAACCAGGTTACTGGGCGTGACAGCAGTGAGTAACCGGCTCTGCAGAGGAAAAGGTGTCAGGAGCTACAGAGACCCGGCTGTGCACGATTATCTGCTGCCGCTTCCATATCTGCTGTTGTTATTCCAAAGAGGTAAGGGATGCAAACGCAGCCTGGGGCACTTGGCTATCACAGGCCGAGCGTCGCCTCGAAATGCGCCGAGACGTGCAGGATCTTCTTTCAGGACTCGGGGCTGGTAGGAATCAGCACGTGGGCTGATGTATCGCAGTCAGAGCCACCGGTGCCACCCCAGCCCACGTCACATAACTCGTCAGGCCAGTTGTGCGTCACGAGTCAGGTTTTTTTTTTAGATGAGTATAAAACTCAACAGGGGGTGCGGCTCAGTCTGGAAACTTCTACGAGGCGGCACACAGTCCTCCGGCAGGAGATGGCGTGTTACCCGGGTGCTGCGGCCCGCTTTTGGTGTGACCCAGGGATCCACTACAGAGCCCAGAGTAGGGGGACAAAGCAGGGGTGTAGTGGAGGGTAAATGCCCGTAAATGCTGTTTACACACCTTTTAAATTACAAGCAGTTAAGTACTTTTTTACCATGGTTTACCACATAGTTCACTGCATTTGCCTAAAACACACCACACTGACCCTTCCAACAATTGGGCACACGTCCCTCCCACGTCCCTCACTCTCCCCCTCCCTCACCTCCTTTCCCCTTCTCCCTCCCCGTCCTCCTCCCTCCCTCTTCCTTTTCCCCTCCCTCCCCTTCTATTCCCCTCCCCCCTCCTTGCCCGCTCCGCCTG